>JAIRCJ010000131.1:83291-276996 GCA_020883675.1 Bruguiera gymnorhiza
AGTTATACATAATTTTTGTCTTTTATTATAAACTCTTATGGATAGAGATAAAAATAAAATATAAAATTACTCTTTGTCATGACTAAACTTATTTCAATCTTATGAAATTGGTTGTAACTTCTTACATAAGATCCTCAACATGCCAACTTTATCATCCAAAGACATAAGACACTTGCCAATTGCCATTGTTTTGCATGAGATTACTTAGGGTGCAATTGACATAAACATCAATAAGACATTGTTAGCCCCTTAATCTTGGGTTAGTTAGGCCTATTCTTCCTATCCTAGGCTGCTTGCAAGACCCTATGTCCATTCTCTTCTGATCCAATTCACCTTGGCTCCATCTATATATTGATGTGAATTCCAAAAGATGGGGCTTAGGGACCTAACACACATAAAAATCAAACAATACCAATGAAAGTTAAGTTAGATTTCAATCACATAAACCCCATATCTAATATTCAAAGGAACATGAATCTAGGGTATTAAGAAGAATATGGATGTCATACTCTAGAAAGAAGGGAATTAGGAGTGATAAGTCGGGTTGAATGCCATAAGAAGAGTTACTTCTTGATAAGTTCTTTAGTTCCCGAAACAACCGAAGGAGAAAATTCTCACTTTTTATTTCTCTCAAATTGTTTGTTTTATAACCTACAAAGATGTGCCTATTTATAGGCTAAGATAGCAACCTTAAAAGATACATAAATTCCTATTTAAAAAAATTTCTATTTAGGACAAACTCCTATCTAGAATAAATTCTTACTCAAAAAACTTCCACTTTTATAACAAACACTTCTCATGAAAAATTTCTTCACCATGTCAATTTTATGTTTACCATCTAAAATACCATACTCATCAACAAGTATAGGCATCAAATCCAAAGAAGTCAAAGGATTAAAACCATATACAATTTCAAATGAAGAGTAACTAGTAGTAAAATGAACACTCTTATTATATGTAAACTTGACATGTGGTAAACAATCTTCCCATATTTTTAAAATCATTCGAATAATAGCACACAACAAAGTAGAAAAAGTTCAATTAATTACCTCAGTCTACCCATCAATTTATGGATGTCAAGTAGTAGAAAACAATAGCTTAGCACTTAACTTACCCCACAAAGTCTTCAGAAATAGCCTTAGAACTTTGTAGCCAATCTGAAACAATACTTTAAGACATGCCATGCAAATGTACTACTTCTTTAAAGAATAATTCAGTTACATTATTTGCCATCATCAATTTTATGGCAAGGGATGAAATGTGTCATCTTTGAAATCTGTCAACAACAACAAATATAGAATCCCTACCCCTTTTTGACCATGACAACCCTAGTATAAAGTCCATAGATAAATCAACTTAGGGATGGCTAGGTATGGGTAAAAGGTGTACAAGCTTTGGGGTAAAATTATAGATTTAGCCTATTTGCATGTTATACATTTCTCACATACCCTTTTAACATCTTGTTTCATGTGTGGCCAAACGATGTTTGGCTAAGACATTTAGGGTTTTCCTAACTCCAAAATGACCCATTAGACCGCCTCCTTGAGCTTCTCTTAGAACCAACTCCCTTAAAGAACTCGTAGGCATGCATAAACGATTTTCCTAAAATAAGAAACTCTCATGCTTATAAAATTTCTCAAATGCTAACTTCTCACATGTTCCATACACATTAGCAAAGTCAAGATTTTTCACATATAAATCTTTAATATATTCAAATACTAATAATTTTGTAGTAAGTGTAGAGATAAGAGCATACATATGAGATAATGTATCAATTACCACATTTTCCTTACCTTATTTATATTTAATTATGTAGGAAAAGGCTCAATCAATTCAACCTTCTTGGCATGTTTTTTGTCCAACTTTCCTTATCCTTTAAGTGTTTCAAGGATTTATGATCAGAATGAATGACAAACTCTTTGGGTAAAAGATACTGTAAGGGTCTTTAAAGCTCGTACCAATGCATACATCGCTTTATCATAAGTGGGATAATTAAGGCTTGCCCTACTTAGCTTTTCACTAAAGTAGGCAATTAGACACCTTTCTTGCCTTAAATAGCTTCAATGCCAATACTTGAAGCATCACACTTAATCTCAAAAGTTTTTGCAAAGTTAGGTAAAGCAAGTATGGTCCAGAACTTAATTGTTCCTTAATGTAATTAAAAGCCTTTTCTCGATTCACTACCCACTTAAAACCCATGTTCTTTTTGATAACCCTAAGTTAGTGGTGCAGCAATTGGTGCTAAAGTCCTTAACAAAACATCTATAGAACTAACTGGACTATGGAAAGCTATGTACATCACTAACAGACTTAGGTGTAACCCAATCATAGATTGCCCTAACTTTTTCCTCATTCAACCTCAATACTTCTAGCACTTATAACATAGCCAAGAAGTATGATCTACGTTAGTATAAAATGAACATTTCTTGAAATTTAGCATACAATTTCTTAGAATATAAAATAGTTAAAACAAAATGTCAATGATCAAGAAAGCTGTTTTAAGTTTTTGCTATAAACCTAAAATATCATCAAAATACATAACCACAAATTTTCTAATGAATGCATGCAAAACATGATTCGTAATAGCATAAAGTACTCAGTGCATTAATGAGACCAAATGGCATAACAAGTTGTTCATACAAACCATAGTTAGTTTTGAAAGTTGTTTTTTCACTCATCTCCTTTTCTCATCCCAATTTAGTGATATTCACTTTTCAAATCAATTTTAGAAAAGAACACATGAACCATGCATTCGTCTAACATGTCATCTTACCTAGGTATGGGGTAACAATACTTTATAGTGGATTTTGTTGATTGCTCAATTGTTGACACACATCCTCCAAATCCTATCCTTCTTAGGTACAAGTAGAATAGGAACCATACAGGAACTCATGCTTTCTTTCATATATCCTTTTGACATAAGTTCTTTTAACCTACCTCTAAATCTCCTTTATTTTTTGAGATTACTCTTATATGCTAGCCGAATTTAGAAAGGGATGCACTAGGGATAAAATTAATTTGATTGCTTAAAGTCTTCTCTTAAGTGGTAATTTCACTTGGAACATCCTTAAAGAATACATTTTCAAAATCCTCCAGAAAAGAAATAACAATAGTAGATAAAATGGGTCAAACTTTTAATGTTAAAATAAGCCTTTTTGTTCAAAGTACAATCATAGGTTGATTGGCATAAAATGCCCTTTTGACATCGCTTTCTTTTACATAGAAACTTTCTTTTTTATCTCACTCTCTCGTGTTCTCACTTTTTCTCCTCTCTTCTCTATTTAGTTATCCCTTTCTTTTCAATCTCTCTTTTTTGTTCACTCTTATTTTTAATCCTCAATTGATCCCTATAAGCTTGTTAAGGTGTTAATGGTACTAGAGTGATGGGTTTTTTATTCATTACAAAGGAATATCAATTCTTGAAGCCATCATGCATAACTTGTTTTTCACATTGCTATGATTTTCCTAATAGATATAACCCACACACATAGGTACAACATCACATAAAACTTCATCATGGTACCTTCTAATAGAAAATGACATGAGAACTTGCTTATTTATCCTGACTTTACTACTCTCATTCAACCATTGAAGCTTATATAGTCTAAGATGCATCATAATAGGTAAATTCAACTTTTTCAACCATAATTATGCTAGCTAGTTTTACACTTTTTATGGCTTTTTCTTAATATGAACTTGCACTCTTACCTTTGCCACTCAAATTTCCCCTTTCATTTCTTTGAAGAACTAAACAATTTAAATGAAGAGGATTGTTTTAAATAGAATAAGGTAAATAGGGTAAAATTGAACTAGTTAGAGAACAAGGAGTCAAAAAAAAAAAACAAAAAGAAAAGGACATCAAGGCAAATGAATTTAATGAACTAGACTCACCTAAACAAGATAAGAGTTAAACTTAGAGGATAAACATGGATCACATAACAAGAAAATAGATGACAGAATATGGGTTAAGTAAGAAAAGTATATTATTATTGTGGCTAATTTGACCAAACCAATTAAATTCTACAAATAATTTGAATTTGATGTTCTTTTTTGGTTCCTTCTTCTTCTTCTTTTTTTTGGCTAAATATAAAACAATAGTAAAATACTTAGAGACAACAAGTGGAATTAAAAATAACACATTTTGATAGTTATTTTCTCAAACAAACGAGCAAAGTAAGAAAGATTGCAAATTGATAGATTAGCACATTCGAATGGTAATGCACTTAATAGACAAACTAAATAAAAATAAATAAATCACAAGGTAACTAATTGAAAAATTAATTGATCTAACTTAATTTAGAGTCAAGCTCCGATACCAATTGATATGAAACCCAAAATACATGGCTTAGGGATGTAACACACGCAAGAAATCAAACAATACCTAAGAATGCTAAGCCAAATTTCAATCCAACTAAACCTAGAACCAATATTCAAAGGAACACGAACTTAGGGCATTAATAAGAATATGAACACCACACTCCAGAAAAGAAGAGAATTTGGAATGATAAGTCAGGTTGAATGCCATAAGAAGAGTTACTTCCTAATAAGTTCTTTAGTTCTTAAAAGAATCGAAGAAGAAAACTCTCGCACTTTATTTCTTTCAAATTTTCTAATTTTAGAAGTTATAAAAAGGTTCCTATTTATAGGCTAAGATAGCAACCTTAAAAGAGACATAAATTCCTATTTTGATGCAGAAAACCCTAGAAAGACATGGCTTAGGGACCCAACACACACAAGGAATCAAAGAACAACCAAGAAAGCTAAATCAGAGTTTAATAACATAAACCCTAGACCTAACATTCGAAGGAACATGAACCTAGGGTATTTAAGAAGGATATGGATGCCACACTTCAAAAAAGAAAGGAATTGGGAGTGATAAGTCAATTTAAACACCATAAGAAGAAGTATCTCTTGATAAGTCCTTTAGTTCTCAAAAAACTAAGGGAGAAAAACCCTTGCTTTCTATTTCACTCAAAATTGACTGATTTTTCAAAGCTTACAAGGGGTACCTATTTATAGGCTAAGATAGCAATCCTAAAGCAGCACAAGTTCCTACTTATAAAAAAAACCTTATTTAGGAGGAATTCCTATTTAGGGACAAATTCTTACGCAGATAATAAACTCCTATTTAGGAATGAATGCTATTACTTAACCTTGACCCATTAAGTACTCCAATCATATTAATAAGGCCTGGACTCTCTTTCAAGCTTGAATTCGCACCACTTGAAGCTTGGTTGGCCTGAATGTCCTCAATCAGTCCATTTAGTGCCTCTTTCATCTTTTTGGCTCTAACTTGTGTTATTAGGCCTTTTGGAATGTGCAACAGACCTCTTGCATCCTTTAAGGCCTTCCAGCCATCATCTCTAAGGTTTTTATCATTCCCCCTCTCCTCGAAAGGATTCATCCTTGAATCATCACTTATATCAAAAGGGGAAAATTAGAAACATTAAACGTTGCACTCATATTATACTCACCAGGAAGGTCTAACTTATAAGCATTATCTTTAATTTATGCTATAACTTGAAATGGACCATCTCCATTAGGTTGTAGCTTTGAATGTCTCTAAGCTGGGAATCATTCCTTGCGTATATGCACCCAAACCCAATTACCAAGTTCAAACACCACCTTTTTTCATCCCTTGTTGACATGGGATGCGTATTGCTCAGTTCATTTTTCAATATGTTGCCACACCTTCTCATGCAATTTTTGCACCATGCCAGCCTTGTGTTCACCATCTAAGCTAGCATACTTATCGATAGGTATAAGTACCAAATCTAAAGGAGTCAGCAGATTAAAATCATAAACAATTTTAAATGGAGAGTAACTAGTAACAGAATAAACACTCCTATTATATGGAAACTCAACATACAGTAAACAATCTTCCCATGCTTTCAAATTCATTTGAATAATAACATGCAAAAGAGTAGAAAGAGTTCGATTAACCACCTTAGCCTGCCCATTAGTTTGTGGATGACAAGTAGTTGAAAACAATAGCTTAGTACCTAACTTACCCCACCAAGACTTCTAGAAGTAGCTTATGAACTTTGTATGCCAGTCTGAAATGATGCTTTGTGGCATGCCATGCAAATGTACTACTCTAAAGAATAAGTCAGCCACATTGCTTGTATCATCAGTTTTATGGCATGGAATAAAGTGTGTTATCTTTGAAAATCAATCAACAATAACAAATACATAATTCGTACCCCTTTTTGATCGTGACAACCCTAGTACAAAGTCCATGGATAAATCAACCCAAGGATGGCTAGGTATGGGTAAGGGGGTATACAATCCACAGGGTAAAACTCTAGATTTAGCCTGTTTGCATGTTTTGAATTTCTCACATATCCCCTCAACATCTCATTTCATGCACAGCCAAAAGAAATGTTCATTTAGGACATCTTGGGTTTTCCTAACTCCAAAATAACCCATTAGACCACCATAATGAGCTTCTTTTACAACCAACTCCCTCAAAGAACTCTTAAGCATGCATAAATGATTTTTGCTAAATAAGAAACCCTCATGCCTATAAAACTTTTAAAGGCTGACTTCTTGCATGCTTTATATACACATTAGCAAAATTAGGATCATTCACATATAAATCATTAATATGCAAAATTAGGATCATTCACATATAAATCTTTAATATCTTCAAATCTTAACAAGTTTGTAGTAAGTGTAGAGATAAGGGCATACCTGCAAGATAATGCATGAGCTACCACATTTTCCTTACCTTGTTTATATTTGATAATATAGGGAAAGGTCTTAATGAATTCAATCCACTTGGCATGTCTTTTGTTCAACTTTCCTTGTCCCTTCTAGTGCTTCAAAGATTCATGGTTAGTATGGATGACAAACTCCTTAGGCCAAAGGTAATGTTGCCATGTCTCCAAAGCCCATACCAATGCATACATCTCTTTATCATAAGTAGGATAATTAAGGCATACTCCACTTAGCTTTTCACTAAAGTAAGTAATTAGGCCCCTTTCCTACATTAAAACAGTTCCAATGCCAATGCAAAAAGCATTACACTTGATCTCGAAAGTTTTTGCAAGGTCAAGTAAAGCAAGTATGAGTGAAAAACTTAATTTTTCCTTGATGTAATTAAATGCCTTGTCTTGGTCACTTACCCACCTAAAACTCATGTTCTTTTTATAAGCTTAGTGACTGGTGCAGCAATGGTGCTAAAGTCCCTAACAAAGCATCTATAGAAACTAACTAGACCATGAAAACTATGCACATCACTAATTGACTTAGGAATAGGCCAATCTTGGATAGCCCTAACTTTTTCCTCGTCAACCTTAATACCTTTAGCACTCACAACATAGCTGAGAAATGTGATTTGATTGGTACAAAAGGAACATTTCTTGAAGTTAGCATACAATTTCTTAGAATATAAAACAATTAAAATAGAACGTAAATGATTAAGATGCTTTTCTAGGCTTTTGCTATCAACCAAAATTTCATCAAAATACACAACCAAAAATTTACCAATGAATGGACATAAAGCATGATTCATTAATCACAAAAAAGTGCTTGGTGCATTAGTGAGACCAAAATGGCATAACAAGCCATTCATACAAACAATACTTAGTTTTGAAAGCTATTTTCCACTCATCTCCTTCCCTTATCCTAATCTAGTGATATCCACTTTTCAAATCAATCATAGAAAAGACACACGGACCATGCAATTCATCTAATATGTCATCTAACCTAGGTATGGGGTAATGATACTTTATAGTGATTTTGTTGATCGCTTGACAATTAACACACATCCTCCAAAGTCCCATCTTTTTTGGGTACAAGTAGGACAGGAACAACACAAGGACTCATGCTTTTCCTCACATATCCTTTTGAAATGAGCTCCTCAACCTGACTTTGAAGCTCCTTTGTCTCCTTAGGATTACTCTTATATGCTGGCTGGTTAGGGATGGATGCACCAAGGATGAAATATATTTGATGCTCAATTCCTCTCTTAGGTAGCAATCCACTTGGGACATTGTCAGGGAATACATCTTTAAAGTCCTCCAATAAAGCAACAACAACACTAGGCAAAGACGGTTCAAACTTGTTAGTGTTAAAATAAGCTTCTTTGTACGAAAGTATGATCATAGGTTGTTTGGCATAAAATGTTCTTTTGACATCACTTTCTTTTGCTTAGAAACTTTCTATTTTCTTCTCTCTCTCTTGTGTACTCATGTTTTCTCCTCTCTTTTCTCTTTTGTCAATCTCTCATTTCTGTTCACTCTTACTTTTAATCCTTGACTGATCCTCATAAGCTTGTTGGGGTGATAATGGTACAAGAGTGACAGGTTTTCATTCATTACAAAAGAATATCAATTCTTGAAGCCATCATGCATGACTCGCCTATCAAACTACCATGACCTTCCTCATAGAATATGGCCCGCATGCATTGGTACAACATCACATAAAACTTCATCATGGTACCTTCTAAAAGAGAATGACATGAGCACTTACTTATTTACCTTGACTTCACCACTCTCATTCAACCATTAAAGCTTATATGGCCTAGGATGCTTCATAATAGGTAAATCCACTCTCATAGCAACATTAGTGCAACTCCTACCATCAATAATCATATTACATACTGTATCTTTGATGAGACACCTCGTTTGAAAGATATTATTTTGTTGCACCTCATTTGCTTCCTTTACTTGCACATTCAATGCTCACCTTATAACAAGAGCTACTCCATTAACCGAATACTCCTCTCCATCACTTTCATGCTCTAATGATGGCACAGAATCATGATCTAATTCATTTGTAGTTTCAACATCACTATTACCTCTTAAGATCATTGCTCGTTTATTTGGCATTGAGATGCAATATGACCCCTACCTAAACACTTAAAACATTTAACATCTCTATTTCTACTTAGTTGGGGGTCAGAATTACCTACCTCCTTGGTAGAACCCACATTTTTGTGCTTGGAGAGCTTGGTTTTGGACTTGTAATTGGCCTTCCCATCCTTTTTACTCCAATTTAGCTTCCAAGATAAGGTAGAACCCAAGTTTTGCCCCAACCGTGTGGAACCCTTTCCTTTAAGTTGCCTTTCAACTTTCTTTTCCATGTGCACCATGTCTTCCAATTCCATATAATGTTGCAATTTAACCACATTGGCTATGTCTTTATTTAGCCCTTGTAGAAATCAAGCCATGGTTGCCTCTTTATCTTTTTCTACATTCGCCCTAATCATTGTAATCTCCATCTGATTATGGTAGTCCTCCACACTTTTAATAGTGAGTAAGGACAAACCTCCTCCTCATGATAGCCTTCATCTCCTCCCATGTATCAATAGGCCGCTCATAATTCCTTCTCTTAGTCAAAACAAGTTGATCTCACCAAATAATAGCAAAATTAGTAAATTCAATAGTAGCAAGCTTTACCTTTTTCTCCTCAGAATAGTTATGGCAATCAAAAACAAATTCAACCTTCTTCTCCCATTCTATGTATACATCAAGATCATTCTTACCTTGGAATGGAGGAATTGCCATTTTAATACTGCCCAAATCATGGTCATAGGTGTCTTGCCTCCAAAATTCTCTATAATCCTTTCTATTATTAGTAGTTCTAGCCACAGTAGTTCAATTATCAAACTCATCATCTTCTACATCATCTTCATGGTCATACACACGTCTCAATTGCCTTCTTGCTTTCAGAGCCTCATATTCCCCATGCCTCCTTTGTAACTCTACTATTGTATTAGCTTGCTTCTCCATCCTCTCCCTCTTATCATCAAATTTGGCATTCATGTGCTCAAATTGTTGTTGCATAGCTTTGATCATGAAGGACACATCACTGGCTCCCTCTTGAGCTGCACCTTTGTGTTTGGACGTCATAGTATTACTTCTACACTAAATAATTAGGATACCTCACAGAACACTCCCTTACGTGTTTCACTCAAAAGAAGATGTCACACTCCCTCCTATTTACAATCTTTATCGCTTTTTCTTTAGATGAACTTTCACTCTTACCTTTTACCACTCGGATTTCCCCTTTCAACTCTATAAAGAACTAAGCAAACTAAATTAAGAGGATTGATTTTGAGTAGAATAAGATAAATGGCATATAATTGAACAAATTAGAGAATAAGGAGTCAAAAAAAAACTGAAAAAAAGGATAACAACACAAACAAATTTAATGAACTAAATTCACAAAAATCAAAATAGGGGGTTAAACCTATAGGACAAACTTGGATGACATAACAAGAAAATATATGATAGAATTGGAGTTGAGGAAGGAAACTATATTATTGCTATAGCCAATATGACCAAGCTGTTAACTTTTATTGACAACTTGAATTTGATGCCTTCTTTCTTTTGTTCCTTTTCTTTTCTTTTCTCTTTTTCTTTTCATTGCTTTTTTTTTCTTTTCTTTTGCTCAACACAAAACAATTGTAGAATACTTAGACACAACAATTGGAATTGAAATTAGCACATTTTTTATAGTTATGATCTCAAATAAACAAACAAAAGAGAAGGATTGCAAACAAGTAGATTAGTACATTTGAATGGTAATGCACTTAATAGACAAACTAAATAGAAATAAATAAATCACAAGGTAGAAATTTGAAGAATGAGTTGATTCAACCTAATTTAGAGTCAGGCTCTGATACCAACTGATGCGGAAAACCCTAAAAAGATGTGGCTTAGGGACTTAACACACACAAGGAATCAAAGAACAACCAGGAAAGCTAAATCAGACTTTAATAAAACAACCCTAGACCCAACATTTGAAGGAATATGAACCTAGGGTATTTAAGAAGGATATTGACGTCACACTTCAGAAAAGAAAGGAATTGGGAGTGATAAGTCAATTTAAATGCCATAAGAAAAAGTACCTCTTGATAAGTTCTTTAGTTCTCAAAAGAACTGAGAGAGAAAAACCCTTTCTTTCTATTTCACTCAAAATTGTCTAATCTTTTAGAGCTTGTAAGAGGTGCCTATTTATAAGCTAAGATAGTAATCCTAAAGTAGCACAAATTTCTACTTATGAAAAATCCTTATTTAGGAGGAATTCCCATCTAGAGACAATTCATACACAAACAATAAATTCCTACTTAGGAATGAATGCTATTACTTATCCTTGACCCATTAAGTACTCCAATCATATTAATAAGGCCTGAACTCTCTTTCAAGCTTGAATTCACACCATTTGAAACTTGGTTGGCCTAAATGTCCTCAATCAGCCCATTTAGTGCCTCTTTCATCTTTTTAGCTCTAGCTCATGTTATTAGGCCTTTTGGAATGTGAAATGGACCTTTTGCATCCTTTGAGGCCTTCCACCCATCATTTCTAAGGTTCTCATCATATTTAGAACAAATCCCTATTTGGGATAAACTCTTATCCAGGATAAATTCTTATTCAAAAAACTTCTACTTTTATAGCAAACACTTACTTAGGACAAATTCCTATTTAAGAGTGAATACTATTACTTAATCTTAGCCCATTAAGCACTCCAATCATATTAATAAGGCTTTGACTCTCTTTCAAGCTTGAATTCGCACCATTTGTAGGTTGGTTGTCTCGAATATCTTCAATCAGCCCATTTAGTGGTTTTTTCATCTTTTTGGCTCTAACTTGCATTATTGGACCTTCTGGAATGTGCAATGGATCTCTTGCATCCTTTGAAGTCTTCCATGCATCATCTCCAAGCTTCTCATCAACATAGGTACCAAAACATCAAGACAAAGCTAACATGGCTTATGCCCTGTTAAAGTTACTTTTCTTGATGAATGAAGACTTGTGATTATTTTTTCTTTTAGCAATCAATTCAATTTGTTAAAGAGGGTTCTTTTTTTTCTTTTATTATAGATAAGATATGAGTTTTGAATGCTAGATCTCATCTTAAAATTTTAAAATTTAGTGTTCATTAGGCTATGCTTAATGGTTATTATGTTGTTAGCACTCAAATACCTAGTAGTCATATATGCACTGAATATGTTTAGGTCACTTCACTAGTTATATTACAATCAAAATTCATTAACCTAAAGCTCCTCTTTAGCCTATATACACCAATTTCCTCTAACAACTCAAGTATCTCTAAGTTACATACACATGCATACTCTTTTTGTTTCTTTGCATTCACTTATTTCCTTTATCTCTCATGGTAACATCTAATTCAAAATTTGCAATTCTGATGTTGAATTCCCAATATAGCCTTCCTTAGCCTTTCTCTATTTCATAGGTGTTTAGTTCAATAAAATTCATTTAACTTGAACTCCTTGTTTTCTATGATGATACTTAACTTACACCATTAGTACTTAAGTACCTAACATAGTTCACTATGCCCTTTTGAATAAGTTCAAATAAATTGATCAACTACATATCCATTAAAAGCCCCTAATGTGTGCTCTTCCAATGCCTATAAATACTATGATTCCCTAAGATCCATGGGTGAGCGAGGACTACACTCCCTTTAGATTTACTGCTCTCACCTAACTCCATTGGCAACATCTAATTAAGTTTCAACATGCTAATGCTAGGCTCACAATTCAACCTTTCCTAACATTTCTTTGTTTCATATTTATTAAGTTTGACCAAGTTCCTTCAACCTACTTTTATCAATGCTCTTCATGTCTTTCGTATTAGAGCAATATTGGCTTACCTTTGCTAATTTTAATAGATTATCCAACATAATTAGTATGTTGAGCTTGTTGTTGAGAACTATTATGAACATATGCCAAACAATAGTCATTATATACTTCTATAATTGACTAATTGGCTTTACTAATTAATGCATTCACATGAACTATTTATTTTGGATTCACACTCTCATATAAAGTAGTTAAATTAAGATTATAAACCTTATAGTCTAAGAAAAGGATAAAAACAATAGTGATTAAGTAAACATTTGAAATTATTTTAAAATAACATGGCCATTTGGCCTTCATGATCTTAATAAGTTCTTGTTTTTCTTCAAATTTCATTTTATTCTAAAATAGCCATGATATCAATTCATTTCATTACAAAGAAATGCATTGTTGAAAATAAATAATAGATATAGATAATAAGTATCATTAAAAATTTTCAAACTATCTAAAATTTCTTCTTACATTGCATTGATATAAAGAAAAATTATAAATATTAGTTGCAATAAATGATTGTTATATTATTTATAAAATTTCATTAGAACAAATGGTTAGTTTTAGTTCTTGTTCTGATTGGTTCTCACTTGTTTCCAATTCAAGTTCTAATACCAAATTTTAAAGAGGGAGAATTGAAGTCAAATGCTAGTTAATACTAAAATTGTGAAGTTGGCCGAGCTTAAGTTCTAGGTATGACTTAACTAATTTTTGACTCAACTTCAATTCTAACCAGAATTGTAGTTAGCCTTTATAGAATATTCCAACACTAATAATATTTAGGAAGCGAAAATAGTGAATGTCATTAAGTTGATACTTGTGTGGTTTGTTAATTGTCTTCGTTCTTTATGTCATGTGTATTAGAGGTCTCGAAAATAAACAATTCTTAATTTGAATAATTTAAGAAAATAAATTAATATACCCTTTTTCATCTTTTTGAAAAACCAAAAGGATCCCATTTGGTAGTCAATGGTCAAAAATTTTCCTTTTAGAATATTGTAAGAGAATTCTTATTTTTCTTTGGCTTTTTGATTTTGTCTAAGACTATTCCAAGTATAAATTACTAGTTAAGTGGAGATGAGTTGTATTTTTTATTTTATTATAAGTACTAATTCATCCAATAAAGATACATCCCACTCATTAAGAACAAAACATATTAGCCACCAACACAGGAGTAGTCTCCTTAAATTTAATTTATTGAACATTTTATTCTTATGAGGATCATTAGTGATGCTTCAAAGGAACGACTTTGTTAAAAGAGTTGATATCCAAGAAAATTATGTTTGTGGCAAATACACTATTCATTGTCAATGCAAGTACAACCTATGCACCTAATACATTTCCCAAAAATTCACACAATCAGCCACTACTTTGTATCTCCAGATGAAACAATTGGCCACTACTTTATTGCAAGAATTTGAAGATGTATTCCCTGACGATGTTCGAAGTAGATTGCCACCTAAGAGAGGAATTAAGTATTAAATTGATTTCATCTCTGGTGCATCCATCCCTAACTAGCCAGCAACTAGGAGTAATCTTGAGGAGACAAAGGAGCTTCAAAGGTTCAAAGGTAGGTTAAGGAAGTTATTTCGAAAGGATATGTAAGGGAAAGCATGAGTCCTTGTGCAGTACCTCTTCTACTTGTACAAGAAAAGTTAAACAAAAGACATGCCAAGTGGATCATCTCCTCAACCTTTCCCTACATCATCAAGTATAAACAAGGGGATGATTCGAGGACAAATCCTTTCAAGGAGAGGAGGAATGATGAGAACCTTAAAGGTGATGGGTGGTGGCGGGAAGGCCTCAAAGGATGCAAAAGGTCATTTGCACATTCCAGAAGGCCCAATAATACGAGCTAGAGTCAAAAAGATGAAAGAGGCACTAAATAGCTGGCTGGACATTTAGGCCAACCAAGTTTCAAATATGTGCGAATTCAAGATTGAAAGAGAGTCCAGACCTTATTAATATGATTGGAGTACCTAATGGGTCAAGACTAAGTAATAGCATTCACTCCTAATGAGGGGTTTATTGTCTGTGTAAGAATTTGTCTCTAGATAGGATTCCTCCTAAATAAGGATTTTTCTTAAGTAGGAATTTGTGCCTCTTTAAGATTGCTATCTTAGCTTATAAATAGGCACCTCTTGAAAGCTTTGAAAGATCAGACAATTTTGAGTGAAATAGGAAGCAAAGGTTTTTTTTCCCTTGGTTCTTTTAAGAACTAAAAACCTTATCAAAAAGTACTTCTTCTTGTGGTGTTCAAATTTACTTATCACTCTTAATTCCTTTCTCTTTTCTGCTGTAAGCTGTGGCATCCATATCCTTCTTAATACCCTAGGTTCGTGTTCCTTTGAATGTTGGGTCTAGGGTTTGTGTTATTAAAGTTTGATTTAACTTTCCTGGCTGTTCTTTGATTCTTTGTGTGTGTTAAGTCCCAAAGCCACATCTTTTTGGGGTTTTCCGCATCAGCAACTTAACCTTAGGCTTTTAAAGAACTCTCAACCTATTGCACAAATGCTTGAAACCTATTGATCAACCCTAAAGCTTCACGATAAGGGTGTTCAACCACTGTTCTCTAATGGCATTCATTTAGGGGACCATCCTGAGCACATTTTGTTTGGGGTGGCAATGTAGGAGTTAAGGCTGAATTGTAATTTTTAACCTAAAAGGAGCCTTTAAACCCTTTTGACATTGCATGAAAGTTATTAGACATAATAGAATCACACTAGTCTCTAATCACTTCCTAATTTGTTTTTTTTTTCTTTGTACTATAATTGTGCAAGTTAGTTTCTTTTGAAGAGAAGGCATAAGCCACAATTTTCTACCATTGAAAGGGGAGGGAGAGAAAGGGGGTTCAATCATAAGAGAGAGACCTTTTGATGGTTGTATCTTTAAGATTGTATGTTTTTTTTTTTAATTTAAGGGTTAAAAATCTGAGTCTTGTTTCTGCTAGGGTTTAAGGATCTTAAGTGTGATGTTTATTTTTATTAGTTGAAAATTATAATATATTGGAACTTAGAATCAAGTATAGCAAATTATTTTTATCACTTGATCTATACAAGTGAAAATATACAATAACAAAAACTCATGATCTTGGATTTTTTTTTAATTTTTATGTCTAAGTATTCTATTGTTGTTTTGTGTTGAGCAAAAGAAAAGAAAAATAAAAAAAAGCAACAAAAAAAGGAAGGAGAAAAAGAAGAAGAAAAGGAATAAAAGAAAGAAGGCATCCAAATTCAGTTGTTGATAAAAGTTAACAGCTTGGTCATATTGGTTACAACCATAATATAGTTTTGTTACTTAACTCCAATTCTATCATCTATTTTCTTGTTAAGTCATCCAAGTTTGTCCTATAGGTTTAACCCCCTATTATGAATTTTGTGAGTTTAGTTCATTAAATTTGTTTGCGTTGCTATCCTTTTTTGTTTTGTTTTTTGACCCTTTGTTCTCCAATTTGTTCAATTCTATTATACTCAAAATCAATCCTCTTGATTTAGTTTGCTTAGTTCTTTACAAAGTTGAAAGGAGAAATCCAAGTGGTAAAAGGCAAGAGTGAAAGTTCATAACAAGAAAAAGCCTTGAAGAGTGTAAACACGAGGGGAGTGTGACATTCTTCTTTTGAGTGAAACATGTGAGAGAGTGTTTTGTGAAGTATCCTAATTATTTTGTGTAGAAGTAATATTATGACATCCAAAGACAAAGGTGCAGCTTAAGAAGGAGCTAGTGATGTGTCCTTCATGATCAAAGCTATTGCAATAAAAATTTGAGCACATGAATACCAGATTGATGATATGATGGAGAACATAGAAGAGAAAGCTCATACAATAGCTAGAGTTACAAAGGAGGCATGGGAATATAAGGCCCTAAGCAAGAAGGTAATTGAGACGTGCCTATGACCATGAAGATGATTTAGAAGATGGATGAATTTGATGATCAAACTACTGTGGTTAGAAACTTACTAACAATAAAAGGGGATCAGAGAGAATTTGGGAGTAAGGCACCTATGACCATGACTTTACATAGTATAAAATGACAATTCCTCCATTCCAAGGTAAGAATGATCTTGATGCGTACCTAGAATGGGAGAAGAAGGTTGAAATTGGTTTTTAACTATCACAACTATTCCAGGGAGAAAATGTATAGCTTGCTACTTTTTGAATTTACTAATGATACTTATTATTTATGGGGATCAACTTTTTTTTGACTAGGAGAAGGATCGTGAGCCAGCCTATTGATACATGGAAGGAGATGAAGGCTATCATGAGGAGGGAGGTTTGTTCCTAATCACAATTACAGGGAGTTTGTATTAAAGGCTACAAGGGCTCCACTTAAGGCACCAAAAGTGTGGAGGACTACCACCAAGCATATGAGATTACCATAATTAGGGCAAACATTAAAGAAGATAGAGAGGCAACCATGGTTCGATTTCTGCAAGGGCTAAATAAACACGTAGCCAACATGGTTAAATTGCAACATTATGTGGAATTAGAAGACATGATGCACATGGCAATGAAAGTTGAAAGGCAACTTAAATGAAAGGGTTCCATATAGTTTAGGCAAAACTCAGGTTTTACCTCATCTTGGAAGCCAAATCGGGAGTAAAAGGGATAAGGAGGCCAATTACAAGTCCAAAAGTTGAGCTCTCCAAGCACAAGAATGTGGGTTCTACCAAGGAGGTTGGTAATTTTGACCCCCAACCAAGTAGAAATAAAGATGTTAAATGTTTTAAGAGTTTGGGGCAAGTGTCATATTACATCTCAATGTCCAAATAAGCATACAATGATCTTAAGAGGTAATGGTGATATTCAAACTGCAAGTGAATCAAATCATGATTGTGTGCCATCATCAGAGGATGAAAGTGATGGAGAGGAGTATCTGGTTAATGGGAGTAGCTCTTATGACAAGGCAACTAGTGAATGTGCAAGTAAAGGAAGAAAATGAGGTGAATGAATAACATCTTTTAGATGAGGTGTCTCATCAAAGATAAGGTATGTAGTATGATTAGTGATGGTGGGAACTGCACTAATGTTGCTAGCACAACCATGGTTAAGAAGCTAGATTTGCCTATTATGAAGCATCCTAGCCCATATAAGCTTCAATGGTTGAATGAGAGTGGTGAAGTCAAGGTAAATAAGCAAGTGCTCGTGTCATTTTCTATTGGAATGTACCATGATGAAGTTTTATGTGATGTTGTACCTATGCATGCGGGCCATATTCTATTAGGGAGAAGGCCATGGCAGTTTGATAGGCGAGTCATGCATGATGGATTCAAGAATTGATAGTCTATTGTAATGAATGAAAAACCTATTACTCTTATACCATTATCACCCCAACAAGCTTATGAGGATTAGTCAAGGATTAAAAGTGAGAGTGAGCAAAAAAAAGAGATTGACAAAAGAGAAAAGAGAGGAGAAAACGTAAGGACAGAAGAGAGAAAGAAGAAAACAGAAAGTTTCTATGCAAAAGAATGTGATGTCAAAAGAACATTTTATGCCAAACAACCTATGATCGTACTTTTGTACAAAGAGGCTTATTTTAACACCAACAAGTTTGAACTATCTTTGCCTAGTGTTGTTGTTGCTTTATTGCAAGAATTTGAAGATTATACCCTGTTGATATCCTATGTGGATTGCCAACTAAAAGAGGAATTAAGTATCAAATTGATTTCATCCCCAATGCATCCATCCTTAACCGGCCAGCATATAGGAGTAATCCTGAGGAGATAAAGGAGCTTCAAAGGCAGGTTAAGGAGCTTATTTCAAAAGGATATGTGAGGAAAAGCTTGAGTTCTTGTGCTGTTCCTGTCTTACTTGTACCTAAACAGGATAGGACTTATAGGATGTGTGTTGATTGTCAAGCAATCAACAAAATCACTATAAAGTATCGTCACCCCATACGTAGGTTAAATGATATGTTGGATGAATTGCATGGTTCATGTGTCTTTTTTAAGATTGATTTGAAAAGTGGATATCACCAAATTAGGATGAGAGAAGGAGATGAGTGGAAAACAGCTTTCAAAACTAAGTATAGTTTGTATGAATGACTTGTTATGCCATTTGGTCTCATTAATGCATCAAGCACTTTGATGCGATTAATGAATCATGTTTTGCATCCATTCATTGGTAAATTTGTGGTTTGGCATTTTGATGATATTTTGGTTTATAGGAACAGCCTAAAAGAGCTTGTTGATCATTTACGTTTTATTTTAATTGTTTTATTTTCTAAGAAATTGTATGCTAATTTCAAGAAATGCTCATTTTGTACCAATTAGGTCACATTTCTTGGCTATGTTGTGAGTGCTAAAGGTATTGAGGTTGATGAGGAAAATATTAGGGCTATCCAAGATTGGCCTACTCCTAAGTCAATTAGTGATGTGCATAGTTTTCATGGTCTATCTAGTTTCCATAGACACTTTGTTAGGGACTTTAGCACCATTGCTGCACCACTCACTCAGCTTATCAAAAAGAACATGAGTTTTAGGTGGGTAGTAACCAAGACAAGGCTTTTAATTGGATCAAAGAAAAATTAAGTTCTGCATCCTTATTTGCTTTACCTGACTTTGCAAAAGCTTTTAAGATTGAGTGTGATGCTTCAGGTATTGGCATTGGAGCTGTTTTGATGCAAGAAAGATGCCTAATTGCTTACTTTAGTGAAAAGACAAGTGGAGCAAGCCTTGAGTATCGTACTTATGATAAAGAGATGTATGCATTGGTACAAGCTTTGGAGACATGGCAACATTACCTTTGGCCCAAGGAGTTTGTCATCCTTACTAACCATGAATCCTTGAAGCACTTGAAGGGACATGCCAAGTGGATTGAATTCATTAAGACCTTTCCCTACATCATCAAATATAAATAAGGTAAGGAAAATGTAGTAGCTGATGCATTATCTTATAGGTATGCCCTTATCTTTACACTTACTGCAAACTTATTAGGATTTGAACATATTAAAGATTTATATGTGAATGATCCTAACTTTACTAATGTGTATGGAGCATGTGAGAAGTCAGCTTTTGAGTGGTTTTATAGGCATGAGGGTTTCTTATTTAGGGAAAATTGTTTACCGTATTTTGAGTTTGCATATAATAGGAGTGTTCAGTATGCTATTAGTTACTCTCCATTTGAAATTGTTTATGGTTTTAATCCATTGACTCCTTTGGATTTGGTACCTATACCTATCAATGAGTAAGCTAGCTTGGACGGTGAGAGCAAGGCTGACATGGTGAAAAATTTGCATGAGAAGGGGCGGCAACATATTGAAAAATGAATTAAGCAATATGCCATCCCATGTCAACAAGGGACAAAAGAAGGTGGTGTTTGAACCTGGTGATTGGGTTTGGGTGCATATGCACAAGCGACAGTTCCCAGCTCAAAGTCATTCAAAGCTACAACCTAGAGGAGATGGTCCATTTCAAGTTGTAGCATGAATTAATGACAATGCTTATAAGTTGGACATTCCTGGTGAGTATAATGTGAGTGCAACGTTTAATGTTTCTGATCTTTCCCTTTTGATGTAGGTGATGATTTGAGGAAAAATCCTTTCAAGGAGAGGGGGAATTATGAGAACCTTAGGAGATGATGGGTGGAAGGCTTCAAGGATGCAAAAGGTCCTTTACACATTCCAAAGGCCAATAACAAGAGTTAAAAGCCAAAAAGATGAAAGAGGCATTAAATGGGTTGATTGAGAACATTCAGGCCAATCAAGTTTCAAATGGTGTGAATTCAAGTTTGAAAGAGAGGCTAGGCCTTATTAATGTGATTAGAGTACCTAATGGGTTAGGACTAAGTAATAGCATTTACTCTTAATTAGGAGTTTATTGTCTGTGTTAAGAATTTGTCCTTAGATAGAAATTCCTCCTAAATAATGATTTTTCTTAAGTAGAAATTTGTGCCTCTTTAGGATTGCTATCTTAGCCTATAAATAGGCACCTCCTGTAAACTCTAGAACCTTAGACAATTTTGAGTGAAATAGAAAGTAAGGGTTTTTCTTCCTCAGTTCTTTTGAGAACTAAAGAACTTATCAAGAGGTATTTTTTCTTGTAGCATTCAATTTGACTTATTACTCCCCAATTCCTTTCTTGTCTAAAGTATGGTGTCCATATCCTTCTTAAATATCCTAGGTTCATGTTCCTTCGAATGTTGTGTCTAGGGCTTGTGTTATTAAACTTTGATTTAGCTTTCTTGGTTATTCTTTGATTTCTTGTGTGCGTTGGGTCCCTAAGCCACGTCTTTTTGGGTTTTCCACATCATGTTCTTTGTGCATATGCACCCAAACCCAATATTGGGTTCAAACACTACCTTCTTTCACCCTTTGTTGACATCGGACGCATATTCCTCAATTCATTTTACAATATGTTGCTGCACCTTCTTATGCAATTTCTTCACCATATTAGCCTTGCGTTCACCATCTAAGCTAGCATACTCATCAACAGTTATAAGCAATGGATCTAAAGGAGTCAAAGGATTAAAATCATATACAATTTTAAATGAAGAGTAACTAGTATTAGAATGAACACTCCTATTATATGCAAACTTGACATGCAGTAAACAAGCTTCCCATGTTTTCAAATTCATTTGAATAATAGCACATAATAAAGTAGAAAGAGTTTGATTAACCCCTCAATCTGCCCATCAATTTATAGATGACAAGTAGTTGAAAATAATACTTTAGTACCTAACTTCCCCCATAAAGTTTCCTAGAGGTAGCTCAAGTACTTTGTATCTTGATCTGAAACAATACTCCAATGCAAGCCATGCAAACAACTACTTCTCTAAAGAATAATTCAGCCACATTGCTTACATTGCCATTTTTATGAAATGGGATGAAGCATGCCATCTTTGTAAATCTGTCAACAACAAAGTATATAGATAAATCAATGCAGGGATGGCTAGGCATGGGATAAAACTCTAGATTTAGTTTGTTTACATGTTATGCATTTCTCACATACCTTCTCAACATCTCGTTTCATGTGTAGCCAAAAGAAATGTTCAATTAAGACATCTAGGGTTTTCCTAAGTCTGAAATGACCCATTAGACCACCCCTATGAGCTTCTCTCACAACCAACTCCCTTAAAGAACTCATTGGCATACATAAATGATTTTCCCTAAATAAGAAACCCTCATGCCTATAAAATTTCTCAAAGGATGACTTCTCACATTCTCCATACACAATAGCAAAGTCAGGATTTTCACATATAATCTTTAATATATTCAAATTCTAATAATTTTGCAGTAAGTGTAAAGGTAACAACATACCTGCAAGATAATGCATCTGCTGCCACGTTTTCCTTACCTTGTTTACATTTGGTGATGTAGGGAGGGCTCTCAATGAATTTAACCCATACAGCATGTCTTTTGTTCAACTTTCCCTATCCTTTTTAAGTGTTTTAAGGATTCATAATTAGTATAGATGACAAACTCCTTGAGCCAAAGGTAGTGTTGCCATGCCTCCAAAGCTCATACCAATGCATTTATCTCTTTATCATAAGTGGGATAATTAAGACTTGGTCCACTTAGCTTTTCACTAAAGTAGGCAATTGGATGCCTTTCCTGCATCAAAATAGCTCCAATGTCAATACTTGAAGCATCACACCTGCCTTGTCATGATGCTCCATACACTTAATTTTTCCTTAATATAATTAAAAATCTTGTCTTTATCACTACCCCATTTAAGACTCATGTTCTTTTTAATAACCTCAGTTAATAGTGCAACAATGGTGCTAAAGTATCTAATAAAGCATCTATAGAAAATAGCTAGACCATGAATGTTATACATATTCCTAATTGATTTAGGTGTAGGCTAATCACGGATTACCTTAACTTTTTCCTCGTCAACCTTAACACCTATAGCACTCATAACATAGCCAACAAATATGATTTGGTTAGTATAAAAGGAACATTTCTTGAAGTTAGCATACAACTTCTTAGAATGTAAAACAATTAAAATAAAATGCAAATGATCAAGATGCTCTTCTACATTTTTTCTATAGTCCAAAATATCATCAAAATACATAACCATAAATTTACCAATGAATGTATGCAAAACATCATTCATTTATTGCATAAAGGTGCTTGATGTATTAATGAAACCAAATGGCATAACAAGTCATTTTTATAGATCATACTTAGTTTTAAAAGCTGTTTTCCACTCATCTACCTCTCTCATCCTAATTTACCCACTTTTTCAAATCAATTTTAGAAAAGACACATGAATCATGCAATTCATCTAACATATCATCTAACCTAGGTATGGGGTAATGATATTTTATAGTGATTTTGTTGAGCACCTAACAATCAATACACACCTTCTAAGTCCTATCCTTCTTGGGTACAAGTAGAACAAGAACCACACAGGGACTCATGCTTTCCCCGATATCCTTTCAATATAAGTTTCTCAAGTTGCCTTTGCAACTCCTTTTATCTCCTCAAGATTACTCTTATATACTGGTCAGTTTGGAATGGATGCACCAAACATAAAATCAATTTGATGCTCAAATCCTCTTTTAGTAGGTAATTTGCTTGGAAAATCCACAGGGAATACATCTTCAAATTCTTGAAAAAAGACATGATAACACTAAGTAAAGACGAGTCAAACTTGTTAGTGTTAAAATAAGCCTTTTTGCATAAAAGTACAATCATAGGTTGTTTGGCATAAAATACTTTTTTAGCATAGAAACTTTCTTTTTTCTTCTCTATCTCTCGTGCCCTCACTTTTCCCCTCTCTTTTCTATTTTAGCTATCCCTCTCTTTTTAATCTCTTTTTTTCTATTCACTCTTATTTTTAATCCTCAATTGAACCCTATAAACTTGTTGAGGTGTTAATAGTACAAGAGTAATGGGTTTTTTCATTCATTACAAAGGAATATTAGTTCATAAAGTCATTATGTATAACTCATTTGTCAAACTACCATGGTCTTCCTAATAGAATATGACCTACATACAAAGGTATAACTTCATATAAAACTTCATCATGGTAGCTTTTGATAGAAAATGACAGGAGCACTTGCTTATTTTCCTTAACTTCACCACTCTTATTCAACCATTAAAGCTTATATGGCATAGGATGCCTTATAGTAGGTAAATTTAGCTTTTCAACCATAATTGTGCTAGCTACATTAGTGCAACTCTCACTATCAATAATCATACTACATACCTTATCCTTGATGAGACACCTTGTATGAAAGATGTTATCATGTAACACCTCATTCTCTTCCTTCACTTGCACATTTAATGTTTGCCTTGTGACAAGAGCTAATCCATTAACTGGATACTCCTCTCTATCATTTTTGCCCTCCGATGATGGCACAAAATCATCATCTAATTCACTTGCAGTCTCAACGTCACCATTACCTTTTAAGACCATTGCGTGCTTATTTGGACATTAAGATCCAATGTGTACCCTTCCCAAACACTTAAAACATTTAACATCTCTATTTCTACTTAGGGATCAAAATTACCTACCTCCCTACAAGAACCCACATTCCTACTTTTGGATAGTTCGACTTTGGACTTGTAATTGGCCTTTTTATCCTTTTTACTCCAATTTGGCTTCCAAGATGAAGTAAAACCTGAATTTTGCCTAAACCATGTGGAACACTTTGGTTTAAGTTGTCTTTCAACTTTCATTGCCATGTGCACCATGTCTTCTAATTCCATGTAATGTGGCAACTCAACCACATCAGCTATGTCTCTATTTAGTCCTTGCAAAAATTGAGTCATGGTTACCTCTCTCTCTTCTTCTACATTTGCCTTAATCATGACAATCTCTATTTGCTTGTCGTAGTCCTCCACACTTTTGGTGCCCTAAGTGAGCCTTTGTAGCCTTTGGCATAAATCCCTATAATTGTGATTAAGGACAAACTTCCTCCTCATGATAGCCTTCATCTCCTCTTATGTATCAATAAGTCTCCCTCGATAGTATAATCAGTAAATTCAATGACAACAAACTTTACTTTTTCTCTTCAGAGTAGATATTGCAGTCAAAAACCAATTCAACCTGTTCCCATTCTAGGTACACCTCAGGATCATTCTTACCATAAAATAAAGGAATTGTAATTTTTTTGCTACTCAAATCATGGTCATAGGTGCCTTGCCTCCTAAAATCTTTCTAATCCTTTCTATTGTTGGCAATCTAATCATAATAGTTTAATCATTGAACTTATCATCTTCTACATCATCTTTATGGTCATTAGCTCATCTCACTTGCCTTCTTTGTAACTCTACTATAGTGCCCATGCCTTCTTTGCAACTCTACTATTGTATTATTTTGCTCCTTCATCCTTTCCCTCATATCATCAAATATGGTATTCAAGCACTCAAATTGTTGTTGTATAGTTTTGATCATAAAGGACACATCACTAACTCCCTCCTGAGCTACACCTTTGTCTTTGGACATCATAGTATTACTTTTGTACAAAATTATTAGGATACCTCACAAAACACTCCCTTACATGTTTCACTCAAAAAAGGGTGTCACACTCCCTTGTGTCTTACACTTTTTATGATTTTTTTTTAATATAAACTAGCTTTTTTACCTTTTACCTCTCAAATTTCCCCTTTTAGCTATTTAAAGAACTAAATAAGCTAAATCAAGAGGATTGATTATGAACATAACAAGGTAAATGGGGTAGAATTGAGCTAATTGGAGAATAAGGAGTGAAAAAAAAAATGAAAAGGATATCAAGGTAAACGAATTTAATGAACTAGACTCACATAAATCAAAATAAGGGGTTAAACATAGGGGACAAACTTGGATGACATAACAAGAAAATAGATGGTAGAATTAGAGTTGAGTAAGAAAACTATATTATTATTATGGTTAATTTGACCAAACCATTTTTACTTTTATCAATAACTTGAATTTGATGTTTTTTTTTGTTTCTCCTATTTTTTTGTTCTTCCTTTTCTTTTGGAATTGAAAATAGCACATTTTGACAGTTATGTGCTCAAACAAACAAGCAAAGTAAGAAGGATTGCAAATGGACAGATTAATGCATTTGAATGGTAATGTGCTTTTAATAGACAAACTAAATATAAATAAATAAATCACAAGGCAACAAATTGAAGAATTAATTGATTCAACCTGATTTAGAGTTGGGCTTTGATACCAACTAATGTAAACCCCAAAAGATGTGGTTTAGGGACCCAACACACGTAAGGAATCAAACAATACCTAGAAAAGCTAAGCCAGATTTCAATCATACAAACCCCAAACCCAATATTGAAAGGAACACAAACTTGGGGATTAAGAAGAATATGAATACCACACTCTAGAAAAAAGGGGATTGAGAGTGATTAGTTAAGTTGAATGTCATAAAAAGAGTTATTTCTTTATAAGTTCTTTAGTTTTTGAAATAACTAAAAGATGAAACTCTCGCTTATTATTTCTCTCAAATTGTATGATTTTAGAGCTTACAAGGAGGTTCTTATTTATAGGTTAAGATAGCAACCCTAAAAGAAACATAAATTCCTATTTATGACACACCCCTATTTTGGACAAATTCCTATCTAGGACAATTTCTTATTTAGAAAACTTCCACTTTTATAACAAACACTTATTTAGGACAAACTCCTATTTAGGAGTAAATGCTATTACTTAACCCTAACTCATTAAGCACTGCAATCATATTAATAAGGTGTTAACTCTCTCTCAAACTTAAAGTCACACCATTTGTAGTTCGATTGGCTTGAATGTATTTAATCATCCCATTTAGTGTTTCTTTCATCTTTTTGGCTCTAACTTATGTTATTAGACCTTTTAGAATGTGCAATGAATTTCTTGCATGCTTTGAAGTCTTCCACGCATCATCTTTAAGCTTCTCATCACAAGTGGAGATGGAAGATGCTGAAAATGAAAGGAGGGTCTAAAGGGCTATTGATGATATTTCGCCATTCCAAGAGTAAAAGAGTCTAAACCACTTCTTTAATTGGGATCAAGCCCATACATTTTGGTCCTAATACCTTATAAAAGAATTGAATCATGGTTGATAGATAAGCATACCAATGGTGTATTTTCTAGCCAAGTGTATATGTAGACAGAGAACTTCCTTAGTGAAACTGTTGAAGTGCATTGATTAGAGGAATAAGCAATTCGTGAAATAGGTACTAGGGATGCCTATATATAAACTTGATGGGAGCATTGACAATTCCATAGTGCCTAAAAAGCAGGCTTTACAACTTGTTTATCATGAAGGTTTTATATCTTTAAAAAGCATCTCTTACAATCTTCTCCACTAATACCATCAGAAGAGTGTTTGTAAGATTGGGCAAAAGTGGATTTTACTCATCATTCGTAAAATAAATTTCTAGCTACTCAAGAGAATTCTTCAAAATCGGACACTTCTTAAACTCTGGGATATAGAAGGTTGCAGGTGAATGAGAAAGACTTGCCATAGCCTTATAGTAAGGGAATTATAGTCCTCCCAACTTATGTGGCTGAATATTAAGGTACATCACTCGAAACTAGTCCAAAATACATGCCTCTTAGTATTGCAATATCGAGTGGAGATGTATTCTTACAGCACATGGGATGAGTGAATTTGTGTAAAGGAGTATATATATGACTCATAAGCCACACATACAATAATACGAAACTTTCCCTAAACTATCCCTTTCCATGGATCCAACAATGATTCAATTGAGTCTCTAACCAGGGCATGCTCTTCCAACACTGAGCACATACATTCTATTGAAAGTAATTCAAGAAAAAATATCCGAGAATTGGAAAAAGTTCATTGTATTTAAATCTTCCGTTAAACAATTAGTAGACAGCATAATAATTGCAAATTGGAAGGGAAGAATAGAACTAAAGGACTAACCATGCAAATTTGATAATATAGAATAGTATAAAATAGGTTAGACTAATAGTCTATATTGCATTTTGGTAACATCGAATAGGAAATAATAATTATTCTTTCCCATATTTGGATGACATAAGATAGAATAGTATATATAATATATCGAAATGACCCTTTCATTCTTTTAGATAATTAGTTACATTCATTGTTAGTTCTAACCTATTTGTATTTAAAAGAATTAAAATTAAGCAAAAAAATTATTTTATATAATTCAAACTTATTTGCATAGTACCATAAAAGAATGTAATAATATAATCATATCTAGTTATAAAAAGAAAAAAAAAACATATAATTGCATTATGGTTGCCTTAATGACATTGTATGTTGTACCCAATTTGTAACAAATTATAAATACCATTGGCAATTGTTTAAGGTAGGCTTCTTATACATCCTATACTACGTGTATGGCGCATTCCTAAATTATTTGATATTTTATTTGGTTAAATCAACTAGTCTAGCGACCCTTTGGGTAAATGGGTGGATGAGCACGATGGGGAAAGCCTACTATCTACTTCTTCTAGTGCAATGTCTCGCGGCGACGGTGCTGCAGATTGCCAAACGCTACCTGCCACCGCATGATTAACAAAATTATACAAACTTTAGGAAAATAACATTCAAAAACTAATTAATAAGATGGGAGAGTCTAGCAAGAGGTCCCGTGGTTTCAACAAAGTGTTCAAATACTGACGATTGCTTTAGCAACATTGGATGCTTTGGCTACCCATTTTGTGTCTGCAAAAATAGTAAATATACATGCATTGCTCATAATCCCATCCTTTCGTGACATCGTTGTAATAGAAGAGCTCCAGAAGAACAATTTAGGAAATTAGTTTATGTTAAATTTGGATGATGGGTGTGACTTAGTAAGTATTAGCTTGAAAATGCTCTCTGTATTGGTTTAATCTATAAAGTGTTACCCTTGGATTAATTATATTTCATCCCTTAGCTTCTCTTTATAAAAATTTTGCAGAAAGATCTAGATTCGATTACATCTTGAATTTGTAGCCACATATTTTTGATTTATGTCAAAGTAACTTCCTTTACAAGTAATTGCCAATCTAGATCTAAGACATTCTTTCCAGAAGCCTCTTTAGATCCTTGTATCGCACTTATACTCCCATCCAAAGGTGGATCTACAGTGAAGTCAAATTCCGCACCTGGCCCTCCATTTATTTCTATATACAGGCTTGCAAAAACTCAAAAGAAATGCTACCTAGGCTAATGGTAAAAGGAATTTTACACCCCCTTAGGTCTACGCTCAAGGCCCAACTTCGGTATATATTTTTCCCCCGTCAAAAATTGTTCTGGATCCATCACTGCTCCTATCAGATGTGTGTCAAAGATCTCTTTGCTATTAAGATAATAGATCTTGACTAGGATTTAGATTCATTGAACATGGACTTTAAAATTCAACATCAGAAGTTTCCAAACTTATATATCAATGCATAGTGGTAAATGAATAAACGGATTATCTTAAGATAAAACTTCATTACTAGGTGCCTATTATTATGTCACTTATCAAAACAAAAAAATTCTCTTTTGGCTATAAAGACTAATGTGGCCTACACTAGGCTTTCTTTCTTTTTGTTGAAAAGTGACTTGCAGTGGTTTTATTAAAAGAAAATCAAGAATATGCAATGGTACAAAGCACCCTTAAAAGTGCATGATATATCAAAGCATCCTATCTAAGCTGCAAAATTAGAACATCTAGTAACTGCATGCTTAGCTAAAGTATCATCAACAGAGTTTACTGCTCAATTAACATGTACAAAAATACAATCTTTAATTAAATGTAAAAATCTCTTAATCATAAAAAATGTATCTTCTGGCTTCCATGGTCTGGAGCCCTTGTTATTCATCCAAGATACAGCATGACTAGAGTTAGATGCCACCATTAGAACATAGTCTTTGAAAGCTCAATTCAATGATGTTAATTCGAGATTAGCACGATTTGCATTAAATTTCATTTGAATTTTTTTGAAGTTACTCAATAGAAAAAAAAAATTAAATTAGAGCAACTTGTGTATGGTTTGCATGGAGAAAGGGACATCCTCATCCCTTAATTCATATGTTATAACAATAGGTAAAGTTACTGCAAAGGAACACCTTATACAAAATTTTTTCCATCTAAATTGTGCAATTAAGTTTAATAATTTCCATTTGTCAAATGCAGGGTTCATATGTCCACGATAAATAGCAAAAAACAAAGATGAAATCTAATTTCTTTTCTGAATGATAAATGAAGGAAATGTATTCAAAACAAAGAGGTTATTACTTCTTTTTCTTTTTTCAAACAGCAAGAGTACTTTTATTCATAGTGTCCTTATAAGAATCAAGGATACCCAAAATGCATAAAACAGCTACTGCCAATAAGCTCAAAAAAGCTGGACCAAATTGAAGAGATTATTCCTTCCCAAGTGGAGAATGTATGTACTTGGTCAAAGTGCAATTGAATCCCCTTAGATACTTCCCTTTATTTCTACAAAATCTAAATAGAGATTCAATTATTTTGTACTTAGTCACAGTCCCAAATCTTAATACCAGAGACACTTATCTAAATGGGATTGACGTGATACATTGCTAGTGATTTAAATTTGACACACAGTGTAGGAGCAAAAGGGAAGAGACAAAAATTGCCAACATTGTCAATTTTCAATGACTTAAGTGGTGGGAAAAATCTTATTGATCTTCCTCTTATTGGGGTTTCATTTACTTGGTCAAAAGTGCAATTTTATGTCACAAATTGATCATTCTCTGACCTCAACAAATTTTAAGAACTTTAGTTAGCTTTTGCTACTGGCATTGGAAATAATCACATATGATCATTGTCTTCTTTTTCTAGATAGTGGCAATATTGAAGGAGTTAGGAGGTCTTTCTACTTTGAAAATATATAGCTAAAATCAAATATATTTTTTCTTTTCTAGATAGTGGCAATATTAAAGGAGTTAGAAGGTCTTGCAATGTGGGTCCCATCCATCAGTGGCATGTTATAAAGGCACGCTAGCTCTCAAATAGGAAATTGACAGAACGATGATATGAAGGCACGAGCCATACATGTCATCATCGGGTTGAAAATAACGAAGGTCAATGGTCCTCCCTAAACTAGTTTGTTGTTGAAGGTGGATGGTGGAGCAATAGAATGGGTGGTGGCAAAAAGTTGGGCAGGCATTTCTAGTTGTTCCCAACCAATTTTGACATGTAGTGCCTAGAAACACATAGATCAAAGAATGGCAGCTTCAAAGGAAATGTGTCCCCTGCAGTGTTAGTGAACAATGGCAATGATGCATATGGTGGCCGCAATAGAGGCCTTACAAGAAAGAGTGACAACAGTGGAAAAAAGCAAATTCATAGGCTTTTTTGTATATCTTGGAATGCAATTTAGGCTTTGATGCCAAAATTGATATAGGATAAATAAGAAAAATAAAGAAGTAATGGAAATAAACCTAAAACTAGACTTTCAACTAAATATTCAATAGCAGTTTGCAATATTAATAACAAGCCTAATGGTACAAATAACACTGACTTGTATTTATAGAGAGCTCAAGGACAAACTAGTAACTAACTAAATAAAATAACAAACAAGATAAATATCAATAAATAGGAGAATTCTTATCCTTTCCTAAATCTCATAGAATATTGCTTCTTGAAATATTTACCCTATTAGCAACTGCATCACTTTGATTTTCATTTGGTGTTTGGGGGAAGAATTGTGACTCAATGATGATTTTCATTTTGACATTAAACTTTTAGAGTATTAATTTTTCAATTGCTATATTTGGTCATTGTTTTCCCATGATATGGTGAGTGTTTATGATTGGTTTTATTTGGCTTTTAAAGCTATTTGAGTTAGTGTATCTAGGGGAATGTCTTTTTACTATAATTTTCATTCTTTTTAGCTTCTTTTTTCTTCTTTTTTCCTTTTGTCTCTACACCACAAATAGCCCAATTAAATTGGCTGAAGATGTCTTCAAGTACTGAAGCTACTTTATGATTAGCTAGTTAATGATGAGAATAAAATTTGCAATACTTGCTTCTAGGTATAGAAAATCTCATTGGTTTTTTATGGGTGTTTGGCTACTATTTTGTACAAGTCTCACTTGTCTTCAGCTCTTGGGCTAGGAATTTTAGGCTAGGCTCCCAATTGGGTTTGAATGGCCTTTTAGAAGCTTTTAGATGGTGTGTTATACTTAAAGATTGGATCACTTGATCAGCTATGGAGCTTGGATTTGAGGCTTTAAGTGGGATGAGAAGATCTTGGAAAGTTGCCACTAGGGCTGCAATTCTTGGAAATTTGAGGTCAAAACCTTTTTGCACTATAATTTCCAACCCATTTTTAAGATGTTCTGGGCACTTGGATATTTCCCCATTGTATGCTTGTTCTAGTCAAGACATATGGACTTCTCCAAGTTATGATGTACTTAACCTTTTGTTTTTTTTTTTTGAAAATTTTGGAATAAAGGATCAATAAAATGGGCCTCTGTAATTTTCTGCCATTAAATTTTTGCTTGTAAAATTTTTGGAACCACTAAATTGCTTTGTAGACAAACTTGTAATTTGCTCCCTTTGCATTTGTGGTAAAAATGCCTATGGGCTTGTATAATGAAATTCTATAATGATTAGACTTTCTTTTCTTTATTCTTATTCCCTTGAAGTAAACGAAATTAAGTTCCAAATCCAATGTGCTATTTTCAACAAAAGCCTCAAATGTGAGCCCACAACAATAGCCTTAAAATTTTCTTATCTCTCTTTTTGAGTCTTATAAGTCATAACTTATGTCCTTAGAGAAAAATGCATCATGCAATATAAGTAAGAAGTCCTTCTTAAATTCATCTTGATAAATCTCATTAGCACTTTATTCTATACAATCTCTTAGATTTATCTTTATAAATCTTTATTGTCAAAATAAAAGCTATTTCTAATGTGTTGTTCATAGAGAAGTTCTTGGATAAACAAATTTTGATGAATTAGAACATTGGTATATCATTTCCTATCAAAAATATATCATCCATATATAATACTAAGAAAATGATTGCACTCTCATTAACCCTCTTAGAAATGTAATGTTCACCTATATTTTGAAGAAAATCAATCTCTTTGATTTCTCATCAAATTTGCTCCACCTTTCTAGCTTTTATATCATATTCATATTCTTTTTCAGTATAAAATCCTTAAGTTGTGTCATGTATATATTCATGAATATATTCCCTTTAGGGAATGTTGTTTTTATATCCATTTGTTTTGTAATCATAGTTGATGAGAACCTTAGAGATGATGGGTGGAAGGCCTCAAAGGATACAGAAGGTCTATTGCACATTCTAGAAGGCCCAATAACATGAGCTAAAGCCAAAAAGATGAAAGAGGCACTAAATGGGTTGATTGAGGATATTCAGGCTAACTAAACTTCAAATGGTGCAAATTCAAACTTGAAGGAGAGTTTAGACCTTATTAATATGATTGAAGTACCTAATGGGTCAGGACTAAGTAAGAGCATTCACTCCTAATTAGGAGTTTATTATTTATGCAAGAATTTTTCCCTAGATAGGAATTCCTCCTAAATAAGGATTTTTCTTATGTAGGAATTTGTACCTTTTCAGGATTGCTATCTTAGCCTATAAATAGGCACGTTTTGTAAGTTTTGGAACACTAAACAATTTTGAGAGAAATAGAAAGCAAGGGTTTTTTCTCCCTTAATTCTTTTGAGAACTAAAGAACTTGTCAAGAGGTACTTCTTCTTGTGGCATTCAAATTGACTTATTACTCCCAATTCCTTTTTTTTTTTCTGGAGTGTGGCATCCATATCCTTCTTAAATACCCTAGGTTCGTGTTCTTTCAAATGTTGGGTCTAGGGTTTGTCTTATTAAACTCTGATCTACCTTTCCTGGTTGTTCTTTGATTCCTTGTGTGTGTTGGGTCCCTAAGTCATGTCTTTCTGGGGTTTTCCGCATTAGTTGGTATCAAAGTCAGGTTCTAAATCAGGTTGAATCAACTCATTCTTTAAATTTCTACCTTATGATTTGTTTATTTCTATTTAGTTTGTCTATTAAGTGAATTGCCATTCAAATGCAGTAATCTGTTTGTTTACAATCCTTCTCTTTTGCTTGTTTGTTTGAGATCATAACTATAAAAAATATGCTAATTTCAATTCCAATTGTTATGTCTAAGTATTCTATCATTGTTTTGTGTTAAGCAAAAGCAAAGAAAAATAAAAAAAGCAACAAAAAAGAAAAGAAGGAGACAAAGAAAAGAAAAGGAACACAAGAAAGAAGACATCAAATTCAAGTTGATAAAAGTTAACGGCTTGGTCATATTAGTTATAACAATAATATAGTTTCCTTACTTAACTCCAATTCTATCATCTATTTTCTTATTATGTCATCCAAGTTAGTCTTATAGGTTTAACCCCCTATTTTGATTTTTGTGAGTTTAGTTCATTAAATTTGTTTGCTTTGCTATCCTTTTTTCGTTTTTCTTTACTCCTTATTCTCCAATTTGTTAAATTCTACACCATTTACCTTATTCTACTCAAAATCAATCCTCTTGATTTAGTTTGCTTAGTTCTTTACAAAGTTGAAAGGGGAAATCCAAGTGGGGAAAGGCAAGAGTGAAAGTTCATACAAAGAAAAAGCCATGAAAAGTGTAAACACAAGGGAGTGTGACACCTTCTTTTAAGTGAAACACATAAGGGAGTGTCCTATGAGGTATCCTAATTATTATATGTCCTTCATGATCAAAGCTATGCAACAACAATTTAAGTGTATGAATACCAGATTTGATGATATGAGGGAGAGCATGAAGGAGGAAGCCAATATAATAACAGAGTTGCAAAGGAGGCAAGGGGAATATGAGGCTCCTAAAGCCAGAATGCAATTAAGATGTACTTATGACCATGAAGATGATGTAGAAGATGATGAATTTGACAATCAAACTACTATGGTTATAATTGCTAAGAAGAGAAAGGATCGGAGAGAATTTGGGCAAGGCACCTATGGCTAAGATTTGGGCAGTATTAAAATGACAATTCCTTCATTCCAAGGTAAGAATGATCCTGATGCGTACCTAGAATGAGAGAAGAAGGTTGAATTGGTTTTTGATTGCCATAATTATTTTGAGAAGAAAAAGGTAATGCTTTTTGCTATTGAATTTACTTATTATGCTATTATTTGGTGGAATCAACTTGTTTTGACTAGGAGAAGGAATTGTGAGCGGCCTATTGACACATGAGAGGAGATGAAGGCTATCATGATGAGGAGGTTTGTCCCTAATCACAATTATAAGGAGTTGTACCAAAAGCTGCAAGGGCTCACCCAAGGCACTAAAAGTGTGGAGGACTACCAGAAGGAGATGGAGATTGCCATGATTAGGGTGAATGTAGAAGAAGATAGAGAGGCAACCATGACTCAATTTTTGCAAGGGCTAAATAGAGACATAGCCAACATGGTTGAATTGCAACATTATGTGGAATTAGAAGACATAGTGCACATGACAATGAAAGTTGAAAGGCAACTTAAATGAAAGTGTTCCACATGGTTTAGGCAAAACTTGGGTTCTACCTCATCTTAGAAGCCAAATTGGAGTAAAAGAGATGAGAAAGCCAATTACAAGTCCAAAGTCGAGTTCTCTAAGTAGAAATAGAGATGTTAAATGTTTTAAGTGTTTGGGTAGGGGTCACATTGCATCTCAATGCCCAAAAATACGTGTAATGATCTTGAGAGGTGATGGTGATGTTGAAACTGCAAGTGAATCAGATGAATAAGTTGAAAGGAAACTTAAATGAAAGGGCTCCACATGGTGTAGGCAGAATTCAAGTTCTACCTCATCTTGGAAGCCAAATTGGAGTAAAAGGGATGAGATGGCCAATTACAAGTTCAAACCCGAGCTATCCAAGCACAAGAATGTGGGTTCTAGCAAAGAGGCAAGTAATTTTGACCCCCAACAAAGTAGAAATAGAGAAGTTAAATGTTTTAAGTGTTTGGGTAGGAGTCACATTGCATCTCAATGTCCAAATAAGCGTCCAATGATCTTGAGAAGTAATGGTGATGTTGAAACTGAAAGTGAATCAGATGATGATTCTGTGTCATCATCAAAGGGTGAAAGTGATGGAGAGGAGTATCTAGTTAATGGAGTAGCTGTCGTCTCAAGGCGAGCATTGAATGTGCAAGTAAAGGAAGAAAATGAGGTGCAACGAGATAACATCTTTCAGATGAGGTGTCTCATCAAAGATAAGGTATGTAGTATGATTATTAATGGTGGGAGTTGCACTAATGTTGCTAGCTTAACCATAGTTGAGAAGCTGGATTTACCTATTATAAAGCATCCTAGGCCATATAAGCTTCAATGGTTGAAAGAGAGGTGTGAAGTCAAGTAAATAAGCAAGTGCTTGTGTCATTTTCTATTACAAAGTACCATGATGAAGTTTTATGTGATGTTGTACCTATGCATGCAGGCCATATTCTATTAGGAAGGCCATGACAATTTGACGTCATGCATGATGGCTTAACGAATCGATATTGTTTTGTAATGAATAAAAAACTCATCACTCTTGTTCCATTATCACCCCAACAAGCATATAAGGTTCAATCAAGGATTAAAAGTGAGAGTGAACAAAAAAGAGAGATTGACAAAAGAGAAAAGGGAGGAGAAAACATGAGAACACAAGAGAGAGAGAGAGAGAAGAAAACAGAAAGTTTCTATGCAAAAGAATGTGATGTCAAAAGAGCATTTTATGCCAAACAACATATGATCATACTTTTGTACAAAGAGGCTTATTTTAACACGAACAAGTTTGAACCGTTTTTGCCAAGTGTTGTTGTTGCTTTATTGTAGGAATTGGAAGATGTATTCCCTAATGATGTCCCAAATGGATTGCCACCTAAGAGAAGAATTGAGCATCAAATTGATTTCATCCCTTGTGCATCCAACCCTAACCAACCAGCATATAGGAGTAATCCTGAGGAGACAAAAGAGCTTCAAAGGCAGGTTGAGGAGATTATTTCAAAAGGATATGTGAGGGAAAGCATGAGTCTTTGTGCTGTTCCTACCCTACTTGTACCCAAAAAAAGATGGGACTTAGAGGATGTGAGTTGATTGTCGAGCGATCAACAAAATCATTGTAAAATATTGTCACCCCATACCTAGGTTAGATGACATATTGGATGAATTGCATGGTTCATGTGTCTTTTCTAAGATTGATTTGAAAAGTGGATATCACCAAATTAGGATGAGAGAGGAGGATGAGTGGAAAACAGCTTTCAAATCTAAGTATGGTTTGTATGAATGACTTGTTATGACATTTGGTCTCACTAATGCACCAAGTAGTTTTATACAATTAATGAATCATGTTTTGCATTGATTCATTGGTAAATTCTTGGTTGTGTATTTTGATGATATTTTGGTTTATAGCAAATGCCTAGAATAGCATCTTGATCATTTACATTCTATTTTAATTGTTTTATGTTTTGAGAAATTATATGCTAACTTCAAGAAATGTTCCTTTTGTACCAATCAAATCACATTTCTTGGCTATGTTATGAGTGCTAAAGGTATTGAGGTTGACAAGGAAAAAGTTAAGGTTATCCAAGATTGGCCTACTACTAAGTCAATTAGTGATGTGTGTAGTTTTCATGGCCTAGCTAGTTTTTATAGACACTTTGTTAGGGATTTTAGCACCATTGTTGCACCACTCACTGAGCTTATCAAAAAGAACATGAGTTTTAGGTGGGGTAATGACCAAGATAAGGCTTTTAATTGTGTCAAGGAAAAATTAAGTTCGACACTCTTACTTGCTTTACTTGACTTTGCAAAAGCTTTTGAGATTGAGTGTGATGCTTCGGGTATTGGCATTGGAGCTGTTTTGATGTAGGAAGGGTGCCCAATTGCTTACTTTAGTGAAAAGCTAAGTGGAGTAAGCCTTAATTATCCTACTTATGATAAAGAGATGTATGCATTGGTACGGGTTTTGGAGACATGGCAACATTACCTTTGGCCTAAGGAGTTTGTCATCTATATTGACCATGAATCTTTGAAGCACTTAAAGGGACAAGGAAAGTTGAACAAAAGGCATGCCAAGTGGATTGAATTCATTAACTCCTTTCCCTACATCATCAAATATAAACAAAGTAAGGAAAATGTGGTAGTTGATGCATTATCTTGCAGGTATGCCCTTATCTCTACACTTACTGCAAACTTTTTAGGATTTGAACATATTAAAGATTTATATGTTAATGATCTTGAGTTTGCTAATGTGTATAGAACATGTGAGAAGTCAGCCTTTGAGATGATTTATAGGCATGAGCATTTCTTATTTAGGGAAAATCGTTTATGCATAGTTATGAGTTCTTTGAGGAAGTTGGTTGTAAGAGAAGCTCATGAGGGTGGTCTAATGGGTCATTTTGGAATTAGGAAAACCCTATATGTCCTCAATGAACATTTCTTTTGGCCATGCATGAAACAAGATGTTGAGAGGATATGTGAGAAATGCATAACATGCAAACAGGCTAAATTTAGAGTTTTACGCCATGGCTTGCGTACCCCCTTATCCATACCTCGTCATCCTTGGGTTGATTTATCTATGGGCTTTATACTAGGGTTGTCGTGATCAAAAAGGGGTAGGGATCTATATTTGTTGTCATTGATAGATTTTCAAAGATGACACACTTCATTCCATGCCATAAAACTAATGATGCAAGCAATGTGGCTGACTTATTCTTTAGAGAAGTAGTACGTTTGCATGGCATGCCATGGAGCATTGTTTCATACTAGGATACAAAGTTCTTAAGCTACTTCTGGAAGACTTTGTGGGGTAAGTTAGGTACTAAGTTATTGTTTTTAACTACTTGTCATCAACAAACTGATGGGCAGACTAAGGTGGTTAATCAAACTCTTTCTACTTTTTTGCGTGCCATTATTTGAATGAATTTGGAAGCATGGGAAGATTTTTTTACCACATGTTGAGTTTACATATAATAGAAATGTTCATTCTGCTATTAGTTACTCTGTATTTGAAATTGTTTATGGTTTTAATCCGCTGACTCCTTTGCATTTGGTACCTATACCTGTTGATGAGTATGCTAGCTTAAAAGATGAACACAAGGCTGAAATTGTGAAAAAATTCAATGAGAAGGTTCAGCAACATAGTGAAAAATCGAACTGAGCAATACTCATCCCATGTCAATGAGGGATAAAAGAAGGTAGTGTTTGAACCTCATGATTGGGTTTGGGTGCATATGCACAAGGAATGATTCCTAGCTTAGAGGCATTCAAAGCTATAACCTAGAGGAGATGGTCCATTTCAAGTTGTAGCATGAATTAATGACAATGCTTATAAGTTGGACCTTTCTAATGAGTATAATGTGAGTGCAATGTTTAATGTTTTTTATCTTTCCCCTTTTGATGTAGGTGATGATTTGAGGATGAACCCTTTTGAAGAGAGGGGGAATGATGAGAACCTTAGAGATAATGGGTGGAAGGCCTCAAAGGATGCAAAAGGTCCATTGTACATTGCAGAAGGTCTAATAACACAAGCTAGAGCCAAAAAGATGAAAGAGGCACTAAATGGGCTAATTGATGACATTTAGGCCAACCAAGTATCAAATGGTGCAAATTCAAGCTTGAAAGAGATTCTAGACCTTATTAATATGATTGAAGTACCTAATGGGTCAGGACTAAGTAATAACATTCACTGTTAATTAGGAGTTTATTGTCTATGTAAGAAATTTTTCCTAGATAGGAATTCCTCCCAAATAAAGATTTTTCTTAAGTAGGAATTTGTACCTCTTAAGGATTGCTATCTTAGCCCATAAATAGGCACCTTTTGTAAGCTCTAGAACATCAAACAATTTTGAGTGAAATTAAAAACAAGGGTTTTTTCTCCCTCAGTTCTTTTGAGAACTAAAGAACTTATCAAGAGGTACTTCTTCTTGTGCCATTCAAATTGACTTATCACTCCCAATTCCTTTCTTTTTTGGAGTATGGCATTCATATCCTTCTTAAATTCCCTAGGTTTGTGTTCCTTCAAATGTTGCATCTAAGGTTTGCGTTATAAAGCACTAATTTAGCTTTCCTAGTTCTTTTTTGATCTCTTCTGTGCGTTAGGTCTGATTTTAAATTCAATGTTAATGTCATTGCATTTTGAGTGGAGAGCGAAACATAATATTTGAATATGTTAATTGAGGAAAAACACAAGTAATGGACTCACTTAAATAGAATAGACATTAGTGGAAGAATATTATAAATACCAATCTCACTCTTCAATGTTGGGTTAAGCATGCATCTCTTGAGGAGAGTAGGGAAGTTTTGTATTAAAGTCCAATGCATTCGCTTTTTGTTAAGTGATATATTTGTAGCCAAAAAGTAGATAAATCATTTCAAATTGCATTGTAGCAAAGGAGATAATTAAAAAAATTACAATATGTAAATTCAACTGATTATTGTCAATGCATTTCTCCTTATATGACTTTAAAATTGTAAACATTGTAAAAATGCAATGTTTTGATTTTTAAATTCAATGTTAATACCATTGCATTTTGAGTGGAGAGAAAAACATAATATTTGAATATGTTAATTGAAGAAAAATACAAGCAATGGACTCACTTGAATAGAGTACAGTTTAGTGGATGAATATTATAAATACCAATTGCACAGTTCAATGTTTAGTAAAGCATAAATCTTTAGAGGGGAGTAGGGAAGATTCTTATTAGAGTCCATTGCATTTGCTTTCTGTTAAGTGATATATTTGTAGCCAAAAAGTAGATAAATCATTTCAAATATCATTGTAGCAAAGGGGACAATTAAAAAAATTACAATATTTAAATTCAACTGATTATTGTCAATGCATTTATCCCTAGAAGACTTTAAAATTGTAAAATTTGTAAAAATGCAATGTTTTGATTTTTAAATTCAATGTTAATGCCTTTGCATTTTAATTGAAGAGAAAAATATAATACTTGTATATGTTAATTGAAGAAATGTACAAGTAATGGACTCACTCGAATAGAATACACTTTAGTGGATGAATATTATAAATACTATTTGCACGCTTCAATGTTTGGTAAAGCATAAATCTCTATAGGGGAGTGGGGAAACTTGTTATTAGAGTCCATTGCATTCGTTTTTACTTAAGTGATATGTCTGTAACCAAAAAGTAGATAAATCATTTCAAATTGCATTGTAGGAAAGGAGACAATTAAAAAAAATTACAATATTTAAATTCAATTGATTATTGTCAATGCATTTATCCCTATAAGAGTTTAAAATTGTAAAAATTGTAAAAATGCAATGCTTTCATTTTTAAATTCAATGTTAATGCCATTGCATTTTGAGTGGGGAGAGAAACATAATATTTTGAATATGTTAATTGAAGAAAAAAACAAGTAATGGACTCACTTGAATAGAATACACATTAGTGGATGAATATTATAAATACGAATCTCACTCTTCAATGTTGGGTCAAGCATAAATCTCTAGAGGGGAGTAGGGAAATTCTTATTAGAGTCCATTACATTCGCTTTCTGTTAAGTGATATATTTGTAGCCAAAAAGTAGATAAATCTTTTCAAATTGCATTGTAGCGAAGGAGACAATTAAAAAAATTACAATATTTAAATTCAACTGATTATTGTCAATGCATTTATCCTTAAAAGACTTTAAAATTGTAAAAATTGTAAAAATGCAATGTTTTGATATTTAAATTCAATGTTAATGTCATTGCATTTTAACTGAGAGAAAAATATAATACTTGAATATGTTAATTGAAGAAAAGTACAAGTAATGGACTCACTTGAATAGAATACACTTTAGTGGATGAATATTATAAATACCAATCACACGCTTCAATGTTTGGTAAAGCATAAATCTCTAGAGGGGAGTGGGGAAGTTTCTTATTAGAGTCCATTGCATTCACTTTTACTTTAGTGATATATTTGTACCCAAAAAGTAGATAAATCATTTCAAATTGCATTGTAGCAAAGGAGACAATTAAAAAAATTACAATATTTTAATTCAACTGATTATTGTCAAAGCATTTATCCCTAGAAGACTTTAAAATTGTAAAAATTGTAAAAATGCAATGTTTTGATTTTTAAAATTCAATGTTAATGCCATTTCATTTTGAGTGGAGAGACAAACATATATTTGAATATGTTAATTGAGGAAAAATACAAGTAATGGACTCACTTGAATAGAATACACATTAGTGGATGAATATTATAAACCAATCTCACTCTTCAATGTTAGGGTCAAGCATAAATCTCTAGAGAGAAGTAAGGAAGCTTCTTATTGGAGTTCATTACATTTGCTTTTAGTTAAGTGATATATTTGTAGCCAAAAAGTAGATAAGTCATTTCAAATTGCCTGTAGCAAGGGAGACAATTAAAAAAATTACAATATTTAAATTCAACTAATTATTGTCAATGCATTTATTCCTAAAAGACTTTAAAAATATAAAAATTGTAAAAACGCAATGTTTTGATTTNCAGCTTTCAAAGCTATGAAACACTTGAAGATAAAAAAGAAGAAGAGGAAGAATCATCCAGTGAGGATGATTGATGATGATGAGGAAGAAAGTGAAGGTGAAGTGTTGGCATACTTCACAAGGAAATTCAAAAAGGGGTCTAAGAAGGGAAAAGGACAGTTGTCCTTGAGATGTTATCGTTGTGGACAGACTGGACACTTTGCTTCTTCAGTGCAAAGTGAAAACTTGATCATGAATGACTGAGGATGGTGATGATGAGCAGAATTCTAAAATGGAGAAGACCATTCATTCAAGTCAAGGATGTCCAGCAAGAAGACTGCTAGTCCCACAGAAGAAGAAGAGAGGCTCATTCAAGAGTTATGTGAGCCAGACAAAGAAGCCGATGAGGAGGAAGATGTAGACTCATCAGATGAGCATGCCTTTATGGCATCAACTCAAGGTGGTAGTTCAACCTCTGAAGAGGAAGAGGAGGTTGATGAAGAAGAACCAGATTTTGAAGCTAAGTTGGAAGCAGCTTCAAAGGAGATAATCAGAAGGGCAGAACCATAAGAAGGTTAGAGGCCCACATAAAACAAGTTGAAGCAAAGTCTGAGGAAGCTGAAAGTCAAAAGGATGAAATAAGGGCTGAACATATTGACTTGAAGAGAAGATTTGAAGAACATATCAAAATATGTGAAGACCTTACTATGGAGCTTGGCTCAAGGACTTCAACAATTGAAGAAATGGAGATAGAGTTGCTGAGACTTCAGCAACAACTCAAAAGGAGTGAAGAGAACGTGCAGAAGCTTGAAATGATAGGAGAAACAAGTTCTGCAAGAGAAAAGAAGAATGAAGAGAAAGTGCAGCAATCTGAGGCTGCATTGCCTAAAGATAATAAGAATGTGCCACAGAAGTTGAAAGAGAAGGTTGTGACTCAGGAGAAGATAGCTGAGAATAAAGAGGATTTGAAGAAGCAACCTAGGGTGGCAAACAAAAATGAAGAAAAGAAGATCAGCCAGCAAAGGGCTATGGCTGAACAGAAGAAGGAGAAAAAGGTAGCTGAAATGAAAGCCACACAAGCAAAGAAGCCAGCCACGTTGCCTACACAGCAAGTAATGAACAAAAGAAAACAAGCTGTGATTAGACCCAAGAAGAGGCAGTTTCAAGGTCACTGTCTTTATTGTGGAGTTTGGGGTCATAAGGCAAGTAACTGCTGGTGGAGAAGGCCAGTATATGTCTCCAACTTGAGAAGATATGATGCTGTATACAGGGGGAGACAATACAAAATTCAGAGGAGAACACCTGTCGTGAGTTCTTGCACATACTGTAAAAAGCAAGGACACACTGACAAGGATTGTTGGTGGAAGCCCAAACCAGTGGTTTCAAAGAACAAGTTTGCTATATTGGGAGACTTGGAACAGTGTGAAAGGTGTGGGCAGGATGACCATAATGCCAAGAGATGCATGACACTTCTCCCTGAGCAAGAGAAGGGCACTCAATGGCATAGTGAAAACAAGCGGTGTAGTCAAAGCTGAGAAAAAGGAGAAAGCTATCTTCCAGCCAATTCAAAAGAAGGAATATAAAGCTAAAAGGGAGGTGGCTAATATAGCTGAAATTGCACTCAAAGCTGACTACAAGGATAAGCAGTGGATCCTTGACAGTGGATGCACTTCACACATGACGGGAGACAAGAGTAAATTGTCAAAGCTAAACAAGTCAAGAGAAGGCAGAGTGAAGTTTGGCAATGATGATTCACTCAACATCAGTGGTCAAGGGTCAGTAAATATTGGAAAAGGAAAGCTGAAAGATGTTCTGCATGTTGAAGGACTCAGATATAATCTAGCATCTGTCAGCCAACTATGCAATGAAGACCATAAAGTGATATTCACAAAAACAGGTTGCCAAGTAAAGAGTAAAGAAGGCAATACTGTTGCAGCTGGGAAAAGAACAGCTGGAAATTTATATGTAATTGATGAGGACAAGACAAACAGCTGTTTACTTACAAAAGAAGAAGAAAATCAACTCTGGCATCGGAGGCTGGGACACTTAACACAGAAGAACATGAGGAAGCTGACCACTACTCATGCAATCAGAGACATTCCAGACCTTAAGAGAGAGAGGGAGTATGTTTGCTCAGCATGCTCTAAAGGAAAACAGGTCAGAAAGCAGTATAAGACCAAAGAGGTCAGTTCTAAAGCAGTGCTTGACATTGTGCATACTGATTTGTGTGGGCCGATGAGAACAAAAGGGTTGAATGGTGAGAGGTACTTCATCTTGTTTGTTGATGATTATTCTAGAAGGACCTGCATCATGCACCTCACACATAAGTCAGAAGTTTTGAAATGCTTCAAGAGATACAGAAGATTGGCTGAAAATGAGAGTGGAAAGAAGATCAAAGTATTGAGGTCAGATCAAGGCACTGAATTCACAAATGGAGCTTTTGAAGATTACCTTGAAAAGCATGGAATTCACCATCAGATGGCAGCAGCAAGAACTCCTCAACAGAACGGGGTGGTAGAGAGGAAAAATAGAGCTGTGGTTGAAATGGCAAGAACTCTACTGCTGGAATCCAAGCTTCACACAAGATTTTGGACAGAAGCAACATTTACAGCCGTGCACCTATTGAACAGAGTTTCACTAAGGCCCAATACTGATAAGACTCCATATGAGCTATGGAGTGGGAAGAAGACAACAGCCAAGTATCTTAGAATCTTTGGCAGCCCATGTTTTGTGAAGAACAAGGAGCAAAACTTGGGAAAATTCCATGCTAGGTCAGATGAAGGCATCTTTGTGGGATACTCAGCAAAGACAAAAGGTTACAGAGTTTTTCTACATAAACTGGGAAAAGTGGTCACTTCCAGTGATGTGAGAATAGATGAAAACTGGAAAACAACGCATAATGGAGAAGCTGAGGATAGTGAAGAAGATGACTTCAAGATAGATGAAGAATCTGACCAACATGAAGAAGTGGGAAAAGAAGTAAGTTCAGACTCAGAGAAGAGTGAGTCTGAAGATGAAGAAGGAGATTCTCTTGCAACTAAGACTGTGCAAGAAAGAAAGACAAAGAAGACATGGACCAGTGCTCATCAAGGAAATCAGATAATAGGTGACCCATCAGCAGGAGTTACAACAAGAAGAAGAATTGTGGGAGCTACTGCTTTACTCTCACAAGTTGAACCTAAATCTGTTGAAGAGGCTGCACAAGACAAAGCATGGATCAAAGCTATCAATGAGGAGCTAGATCAAATCGAGAAGAATGAAACATGGGAGCTAGTTCCAAGACCCACTAACAAGAATGTCATAGGAACAAAATGGGTGTTTAAAAATAAACACAATGAGGATGGCAAGGTGGTGAGGAACAAGGCTAGGCTGGTTTGCAAAGGCTACACTCAAATAGAAGGAGTAGATGTTGATGAAACTTTTGCACCAGTAGCAAGGTTGGAAACTATCAGAATGTTCTTAGCTTTGGCAGCACATAAGAGGTATAAAGTTTACCAGATGGATGTGAAATCAGCCTTTTTGAATGGGCTCCTAAAAGAAGAAGTGTATATTGAACAACCCGATGGAGTACAAATCAGTGAGGATGAGACACATGTGTGCAAGCTGAAGAAAGCCTTGTATGGCCTTAAACAAGCCCCAAGAGCACGGTATAGCAGGCTGGACGCGTATTTGAGAAGGTTGAACTTCAAAAGAGGAACAGTTGATAATAACCTATATGTGTTCAACTCAGAGAAAGGCCAACTGATAACCATAGTATATGTAGATGACATCATCTTTGGAGGGGATCACTCTGCGCTATGCCAAGAATTTTCACAGAAGATGAGTGAGGAATTTGAGATGTCATTGATTGGAGAAATGACTTACTTTCTTGGATTACAAATAAAACAATGTGAAGAAGGTATTTTTATTTCTCAGACAAAATATGCCAAAGAGATGCTGAAAAAGTTTGGCATGGAGGATAGCAGACCTGTCAGTACCCCTATGACAGTGGGCTGCAAGTTAACAAAAGATCAGGAAGGAAGGAGTACAAGCCCTACAGAATACAGGAAGATGATAGGGAGCCTTCTGTACCTTACAGCATCAAGGCCTGATCTCATGCAAGCTGTGTGCATCGCCAGCAGATTCCAAGCTGATCCTAAGGAATCTCATGTGTTGGCAGTGAAAAGAATCCTAAGATACCTCAAGGGGACACTGGAAATGGGCTTGTGGTATCCTGCCATGGATTCTGTAAAACTACGAGCATACACTGATGCAGACTGGGCAGGAAGCACAGATGATAGAAAATCAACCAGTGGCTGCAGCTTCTACTTGGGTTCAAAGTGTGTTGCATGGCTAAGTAGAAAGCAAAACAGTGTTGCTTTGAGCACAGCGGAGGCTGAGTATATGGCTGCTTGTGCAGCATGTACTCAGGTGATATGGATGCAAAGACAATTGGCCGATTTGGGTGTTGAAGTGAAGTTACCAGTGAGTGTACTTTGTGATAATCAAAGTGCAATTGATCTTAGCAAGAATCCAGTTCAACATTCAAGGAGCAAGCATATTGACATCCGGTATCACTTTATCAAGGATCAAGTGGAAGAGGGCACAATTCAGTTGGAGTATGTCGGTACTAAAGATCAAATCTCAGATATTCTAACTAAACCTTTGTCCACAGAGCTGTTTGAAAAGCACAGAATGAGTCTGTCTGTGCAAATGCCTCCTCAAGCCTGAAGTTCAGGTGAATCCTCCATCTCTACTTTGCAAGTTTTTCAAATTTGTAATTGGTTGGCAAAGGGGGAGAGAAGCAACAGTGCAGGGGGAGTTGTTAAGGAAGGGGAGTGCATATTTAGGGGGAGTTGTAATCCATATTTAGGGGGAGTTGTAATCCATCTGCTTCTGGATTGTTACTCCAAGAAGATTATGAAAGACTGCTGCATAATGGCTTTTGTTATGAATGTTGCCAACAATTACAAAGGGGGAGATTGTTGTTCCCACAGCCTTGTATGGGTTGTAATTGTTGTCAACTAGGGTTAAGTGTGCAAGAGAGTAAAGTCATATGGAAGGGCAGTAAAGTCACATGGAAGGGCAAGAAAGTAAATCTGCCGCGTAAGGGCAAGAACGTAAATCCGCCATGTAAGCCCTATTAGGGTTTTATGGAAGAGAGTATATAAAGGCCTTGGAAGACAAAACTAGGGCAGAGGGCCAACACAATTGAATAAACAGCAACCCTACAGCAACCGGCCAAAAGGAAGAGAGAGCAGAACGGCAAGAGATCAGAAACAACACCACCAGGAGAGCAAACCAGAAACGTCACCACCGGGAGAGCAAACCAGAACGTGCAACCTCCTGCAAGCAAACCAGAAACATGTCCTGCAAGCAAACCAGAAACACGTCCTGCAAGCAAACCAGAAACACATCCTGCAGGCAAACCAGAAACGCCTCCTGCAAGCAAACCAGAAACACATCCTGCAACCAAACCAGAAACGCACAACCAGCAAGAGGAGAAATAAGAAACAGACCACCCGGAAGAGAAGACAGCAGACCTGGTATCCGTGAGACCACCCGGAAGAGAAGACAGCAGACCTGGTATCCGTGAGACCACCCGGAAGAGAAGACAGCAGACTAGAAGCGTGAGGCAGGCCGAGAGACGTGAACCAGAAAAACCAGTAGTGTGAGGCAGGCCAAGAGACGTGAAATAGCAGACCAGGAGTGTGAGACCAGAACGTGCAACGGCGTGACTGATCAGAAGCGTGGGGCAGGCTGTGAGACGTGAAACGGCAGACCAGAAGCTTGAGTGCAAGCTGTGAAACCGTGAGACGGTGAAAGCAGGAGCTGTGTGAGACAACCTAGAGAAGGAATTTGGCGAAGCATCAGAAAGAACTCAACGTATTTCTAGATTTCTTCAAGAGAGGTTAGAGAGCGTTGTGGTGAACTTCTAAGCGGCAGTGGAGCAGCCTTTCAATTCAACAGAGGCAAGACAAGCTAGAAGAAGAGTAGACACAGTAAGTGACACTCTTTGTATTGTACTTGCTTAGTAATTGCAATAGTGAAAGGAGCAGAAGATTAAGACATCCATTGTAACTATAATTCTCAAGTATAGTGGATAGTCTCGGTAAGGGAGAGTCCCTACCACCGTGGATGTACGTCACGTTGACGGAACCACGTAAATCTCGTGTGTCCTTATTTTGCTTTACATTCTGTGTTTTGAATTAAGTTGTGAACGCAGCTAAAGTATCAGCCAACCCATAACCTAACGAAGACCTAAACAAGAACATCCAAATTGTCTATTAGGCAAGGTGTCTGAAAGGTGACTTTGGGGACTATTGTGATTAGTAGGTAGCAATAGATCTACCTTAGTCGAATCTGAGAAAGAGTTCGCTTTTAAGAAGAGATTGAAGTTGTTCACTTTCCTGCGAATTGTGAATTGTGGTGATACTGATTCACCCCCCCTCTCAGTATCACAAACTAGTAGATCCTAGGGTGAAGTTGGGAACTTCAAATAGAATACACTTTATTGGATGAATATGATAAATAGCAATCGCATGCTTCAATTTTGGGTGAAACATAAATCTCTAGAAGGGAGAGGGGATGCTTCTTATTAGAGTCCATTCCTTTCGTTTTCTCTTAAGTGATATGTCTGTAACCAAAAAGTAGAAAAATCATTTCAAATTGCATCGTAGCAAAGGAGACAATTAAAAAAATTACAAAATTTACATTCAACTGATTATTGACAATGCATTTATCCCTAGAAAACTTTAAAATTGGAGAGATTGTAAAAATGCAATGTTTTGACTTTTAAATTCAATGTTGATGCCATTGCATTTTAAGTGGAGAGAAAAACATAACATTTCAATAAGTTAATTGAAAAAAAATACAAGTAATGGACGCACTTGAATAGAATACACTTTATTGGATGAATATGATAAATAGCAATCTCACGCTTCAATTTTGGGTGAAGCATAAATCTCTAGAGGAGAGAGGGGAAGCTTCTTATTAGAGTCCATTGCTTTCACTTTTTCTTAAGTGATATGTCTATACCCAAAAAGTAGATAAATCATTTCAAATTGCATCGTTGCAAAAGAGACAACTAAAACAATTACAAAATTTAAATTCGAGTGATTATTTACAATGCATTTATCCCTATAAGACTTTAAAATTGGAAAGATTGGAAAAAATGCAATGTTCTGATTTTTAAATTCAATGTTAATGCCATTGCATTTTAAGAGGAGAGAAAAACATAATATTTGAATAAGTTAATTGAAGAAAAATACAAGAAATAGACACACTTGGATAGAATACACTTTATTGGATGAATATGATAAATAGCAATCTCACGCTTCAATTTTGGGTGAAGCATAAATCTTTAGAGGGGAGAAGGGAAGTTTCTCATTAGAGTCCATTGCTTTTACTTTTTCTTAAGTGATATGACTGTATCTAAAAAGTAGATAAATCATTTCAAATTGTATCGTAGCAAAGGAGACAATTAAAAAAATTACGAAATTTAAATTCAACTAATTATTGACAATGCATTTACCCCGAGAAGACTTTAAAATTGTAAAAATTGTGAAAATGCAATGTTTTGATTTTTAAATTTAATGTTAATGTCATTGCATTTTAAGTGGAGAGAAAAACATATTACTTGAATAAGTTAATTGAAGAAAAATATAGTCATATCACTTAAGAAAAATAGCAATCCCACGCTTCAATTTTGGGTGAAGCATAAATCTTTAGAGGGGAGAAAGGAAGCTTCTAATTAGAGTCCACTGCTTTCACTTTTTCTTAAGTGATATGTCTGTACCTAAAAAGTAGATAAATCATTTTAAATTGCATCGTAGCAAAGGAGACAATAAAAAAAATTACAAAATTTAAATTCAACTAATTATTATCAATACATTTATACCTAGAAGACATTAAAAATGTAAAATTTGTAAAAATCCAATGTTTTGATTTTTAAATTCAATGTTAATGCCATTGCATTTTGAGTTGAGAGAGAAACATAAAATTTGAATATTTTATTGAAGAAAAATACAAGTAATGGACTCACTTGAATAAAATACACTTTATTGGATGAATATCATAAATAGCAATCTCACGCTTCAATTTTGGGTCAAGCATAAATCTCTAGAAGGGAGTGGGGAAGCTTCTCATTAGAGTCCATTGCATTCGCTATTTCTTAAGTGATATGCTTGTATCCAAAAAGTAGATAAATCATTTGAAATTGCATTGTTGCATAGAAGACAATTAAAAATATTACAAAATTTAAATTCAACTGATTATTAACAATGCATTTATCCTTAGAAGACTATAAAATTGTAAAAATGCAATGTTTTGATTTTTTTCATTTCTTGTTAATCCCATTCCATTTTGAGTGGTGAGAAAAACATAATATTTGAATATGTTAAAAGAAGGAAAATACATGTAATGGACTCACTTGAATAAAATACTCTTTAGTCGATGAATATTATAAATATTAGTCTCACACATTAATGTTGGGTCAAGCATACATCAATGTTTTGATTTTTAAATTCAATGTTAATGCCATTGCATTTTGAGTGGAGAGGCAAGCATAATATTCGATATGTTAATTGAAGAAAAATGCAAGTAATGGACTCATTTGAACAAAATACACTTTAGTGGATGAATACAATAAATACCAATCTCACCCTTCAATGTTGTGTCAAGCATAATCTCTAGCAGGGAGTTGGAAGCTTCTTATTAGAGTCCATTGCATTCTCTTTTTCTTGAGTGATATGGTTGTACAGAAAAAGTTGATAAATCATTTCAAATTGCATTGTAGCAAAGAAGACAACTAAAAAAAATTACAAAATTTAAATTCGAATGATTATTGACAATGCATTTATCCCTAGAAGACTTTAAAATTGGAAAGATTGGAAAAATGCAATGTTTTGAGTTTTAAATTCAATGTTGATGCCATTGCATTTTAAGTGGAGAGAAAAACATAATATTTCAATAAGTTAAATGAAGAAAAATACAAGTAATGGACGCACTTGAATATAATACACTTTATTAGATGAATATGATAAATAGCAATCGCATGCTTTAATTTTGGGTGAAGCATAAATCTCTAGAGGGGAGAGGGGAAGCTTCTTATTAGAGTCCATTGCTATCGCTTTTTCTTAAGTGATATGTCTGTACCCAAAAAGTAAATAAATCATTTCAAATTGCATCGTAGCAAAGGAGACAATTAAAAAAATTACAAAATTTAAATTCAACTAATTATTGACAATGCATTTATCCCTTGAAGACTTTAAAATAGTAGAAATTGTAAAAATGCAATGTTTTGATTTTTAAATTCAATGTTAATGCCATTGCATTTTATGTGGAGAGAAAAAGATAATATTTGAATAAGTTAATTGAAGAAAAATACAAGTAATGGACACACTTGAATAGAATATACTCTATTGGATGAATATGATAAATAGCAATCCCACTTTTCAATTTTGGATGAAGCATAAATCTTTAGAGGGGAGAGGGGAAACTTCTTATTAGAGTGCATTGCTTTTGCTTTTTCTTAAGTGATATGTCTGTACCCAAAAAGTAGATAAATTAATTTCAAATTGCATCGTGGCAAAGGAGATAATTAAAAAAATTCTAATATTTAAATTCAACTAATTATTGTCAAAGTATTTATCCTTAGAAGACATTAAAAATGTAAAAATTGTAAAAAACTAATGTTTTCATTTTTAAATTCAATGTTAATGCCATTGCATTTTGAGTAGAGAGAGAAAGATAAAATTTAAATATTTTAATTAAATAAAAATACAAGTAATGGACTCACTTGAATAAAATACACTTTATTAGATCAATATGATACATAGCAATCTCACGCTTCAATTTTGGGTGAAGCATAAATCTCTAGAAGGGAGTGGGGAAGCTTCTTATTAGAGTCCATTGCATTCGTTGTTTCTTAAGTGATATGTTCGTATCCAAAAAATAGATAAATCATTTCAAATTGCTTTGTAGCATAGAAGACAATTAAAAATATTACAAAATTTAAATTCAATTGATTATTGACAATGCACTTATCCTTAGAAGACTATAAAATTGTAAAGATTGTAAAAATGCAATGTTTTGATTTTTCCATTTCCTGTTAATCCCATTCCATTTTGAGTGGTGAGAAAAACATAATATTTGAATATGTTAATTGAAGAAAAATACATGTAATGGACTCAGTTGAATAGAATACTCTTTAGTCGATGAATATTATAAATACCAGTCTCATGCACCAATGTTGGGTCAAGCATAAAACTCTATAGGGGAGTGGGTAAGTTTCTTATTAGAGTCCATTGCATTCACTTTTTCTTAAGTGATATGTTTGTACCCAAAAAGTAGATAAATCATTTCAAATTGCATTGTAGCAAAGAAGACAATTAAAAAAATTACAAAATTTAAATTCAATTAATTATTGACAATGCATTTATCCCTAGAAGACATTAAAAATGTAAAAAGTGTAAAAATGCAATGTTTTGATTTTTAAATTCAATGTTAATGCCATTGCATTTTGAGTGAAGAGGAAAGCATAATATTGGATATGTTAATTGAAGAAAAATGCAAGTAATGGACTCACTTGAATAGAATACACTTTAGTGGATGAATACAATAAATACCAATCTCACCCTTCAATGTTGGGTCAAGCATAAATCTCTAGCGGGGAGTTAGAAGCCTCTTATTAGAGTCCATTGCATTCACTTTTTCTTAAGTGATATGGTTGTATCCAAAAAGTGGATAAATCATTTCAAATTGCATTGTAGCAAAGAAGACAATTAAAAAAATTACAAAATTTAAATTCAACTGATTATTGACAATGCATTTATCCCTAGAAGACTTTAAAATTGGAAATAAATTCAATGTCGATGCCATTGCATTTTTAGTGGAGAGAAAAACATAATATTTCAATAAGTTAATTGAAGAAAAATACCAGTAATGGACGCACTTGAATATAATACACTTTATTGGATGAATATGATAAATAGCAATCCCACGCTTCAATTTTGGGTGAAGTATAAATCTCTAGAGGGGAGAGGGGAAGCTTTTTATTAGAGTCCATTGCTTTCAATTTTTCTTAAGTGATATGTTTGTATCCAAAAAGTCGATAAAACATTTCAAATTACTGTGTAGCATAGAAGGCAATTAAAAATATTACAAGATTTAAATTCAACTGATTATTGACAATGCATTTATCCCTAGAAGACTTTAAAATTGTAAAAATTGTAAAAATGCAATGTTTTGATTTTTAAATTTAATATTAATGCCATTAAATGTTGAGTGGAGAGAAAAACATAATATTTCAATAAGTTAAGTGAAGAAAAATACAAGTAATGGACGCACTTGAATAGAATACAATTTATTGGATGAATATGATAAATAGCATTCCCACGCTTCAATTTTGGGTGAAGCGTAGATCTCTAGAGGGTTATTAGAGTCCATTGCTTTTGGTTTTTCTTAAGTGATATGTTTGTATCCAAAAAGTCGATAAAACATTTCAAATTGCTTTGTAGCATAGAAGGCAATTAAAAATATTACAAAATGTAAATTCAACTAATTCTTGACAATGCATTTATCCATAGAAGACTTTAAAATTGTTAAAATTGTAAAAATGCAATGTTTTGATTTTTCCATTTCCTGTTAATCCCATTCCTTTTTGAGTGGTGAGAAAAACATAATATTTGAATATGTTAATTAAAGAAAAATACAAGTAATAAACTCACTTTAATAAAATACTCTTTAGTCGATGAATATTATAAATCCAATGTTTTGACTTTTCAATTCAATGTGAATGCCATTGCATTTTGAGTGGAGAGAAAAACATAATATTTTAATAAGTTAATTGAAGAAAAATACAAGTAATGGACGCACTTGAATAGAATACACTTTATTGGATGAATATGATAAATAGCAATCTCACGCTTCAATGTTGGGTGAAGCATAAATCTCTAGAGGGGAGAGGGGAAGCCTCTTATTAGAGTCCATTGCATTTACTTTTCCTTAAGTGATATGTTTGTACCCAAAAAGTAGATAAATCATTTCAAATTGCATTGTAGCATAAAAGAGAATTAAAATATTACAAAATTTAAATTCAATTGATTATTCATAATGCATTTATCCCTAGAAGACTTTAAAATTGTAAAAATTGTAAAAATGCAATGTTTTGATTTTTAAATTTAATATTAATGCCATTGCATTTTGAGTAGAGAGGAAAGCATAATATTGGATATGTTAATTGAGGAAAAATGCAAGTAATGGACTCACTTGAATAGAATACACTTTAGGGGGTGAATACAATAAATACTAATCTCACCCTTCAATGTTAGGTCGAGCAAGGAAGACAATTAAAAAAATTACAAAATTTAAATTCAACTGATTATTGACAATACATTTATCCCTACAAAACTTTAAAATTAGAAAAATTGTAAAAATGCAATGTTTTGAGTTTTAAATTCAATGTTGATGCCATTGCATTTTAAGTGGAGAGAAACACATACTATTTCAATAAGTTAATTGAAGAAAAATACAAGTAATGGACGCATTTGAATAAAATACACTTTATTGGATGAATATGATAAATAGCAATCTCACGCTTTAATTTTGGGTGAAGCATAAATCTCTAGATGGGAGAGGGAAAGCTTCTTATTAGAGTCCATTGCTTTTGCTTTTTCTTAAGTGATATGTTTGTATCCAAAAAGTCGATAAAACCTTTCAAATTGCATTGTAGCATAGAAGACAATTACAAAAATTACAAAATTTAAATTTAACTGATTATTGACAGTGCATGTATCCCTTGAAGACTTAAAAAATGGGAAGGATTGTAAAAATGCAATGTTTTGACTTTTAAATTCAATGTTGATGTCATTGCATTCTAAAGGAAGAGAAAAACATAATATTTCAATAAGTTAATTGAAGAAAAATACCTGTAATGGACGGACTTGAACAGAATACACTTTATTGGATGAATATGATAAATAGCAATTCCATACTTCAATTTTGGGTGAAGCATAAATCTCTAGAAGGGAGAGGAGAAGCTTCTTATTAGAGTCCATTGCTTTCGCTTTTTCTTAAGTGATATGTTTGTATCAAAAAGGTCGATAAAAAATTTTAAATTGCTTTATGGCATAGAAGGCAATTAAAAATATTACAAAATTTAAGTTCAACTGATTCTTTATAATGCATTTATCCCTAGAAGACTTTAAAATTGTAAAAATTATAAAAATGCAATGTTTTGATTTTGAAATTCAATGTAAATGTCATTGCATTTTGAGTGGACAGAAAAACAAAATATTTCAATAAGTTAATTGAAGAAAAATACACGTAATGGACACACTTGAATAAAATACACTTTATTGGATGAATATGATAAATAGCAATCCCACGCTTCAATTTTGCATGAAGCATAAATCTGTAGAGGGGAGTGGGGAAGCTTCTCATGAGAGTCCATTGCATTTGCTTTTTCTTAAGTGATATGTTTTGTACCCAAAAGGTAGATAAATCTTTTAAAATTGCATTGTAGCAAAGGAGACAATTAAAAAAATTACAAAATTTAAATTCAACTGATTGGTGACAATGCATTTATCCCTATAAGACTTTAAAATTGTAAAAATTGTAAAAAAGCAATGTTTTAATTCTTAAATTCAATGTTATTGCCATTGCATTTAGAGTGGAGAGAGAAACATAATATTTGAATATGTTAATTGAAGAAAAATACAAGTAACAGAGTCACTTGAATAAAATACACTTTATTGTATAAATATGATAAATAGCAATCTCACGCTTCGATTTTGGGTGAAGCATAAATCTTTAGAGGGAGTGGGGAGGCTTCTTATTAGAGTCCATTACATTTGCTTTTTCTTAGCTGATATGTTTGTACCCAAAAAGTAGATAAATCATTTCAAATTGCATTGCAGCATAGAAAACAATTAAAAATATTGCAAAATTTCCATTAAACTGATTGTTGATAATGCATTTATCCCTATAAGACTTTAAAATTGTAAAAATGCAATGTTTTGATTTTAAAATTCAATGTTAATGCCATTGCATTTTGAGTGGAGAGAAAAACATAATATTTCAATAAGTTAATTGAAGAAAAATACAAGTAATGGTCGCACTTGAATAGAATACACTTTATTGGATGAATATGATAAATAACAATCTCACGCTTTAATTTTGGGTGAGGCATAAATCTCTAAAGGGGAGAGGGGAAGCTTCTTATTAAAGTCCATTGCCTTCACTTTTTCTCAAGAGATATGTTTGTATCCAAAAAGTCGATAAAACTTCTCAAATTGCATTGTAGCATAGAAGACAATTAAAAAAATTACAAAATTTAAATTGACCTGATTATTGACAAAGTGTTTATCCCTAGAAGACTTAAAAATGTAAAAATTGTAAAAATGCAGTGTTTTGATTTTTCAATTCCATATTAACACCATTGCATTTTGAGTGGAGAGAGAAACATAATATTTGAATATGTTAATTTAAAAAAAAATACAAGTAATGGATTCACATGAATAGAATAAACTTTATTCGATAAATATGATAAATAGAAATCCCACGCTTCAAATTTGGGTGAAACATAAATCTCTAGAGGGGAGTAGGGAAGCTTCTTATTATAGTCCATTGCATTCGCTTTTTCCTAAGTGATATGTTTGTGCCCAAAAAGTAGATAAATCATTTGAAGTTGCATTGTAGCATAAAAGACAATTAAAAAAAATTAAAAAATTTAAATTCAACTGACTATTGACAAAGTATTTATCCCTAGAAGGCTTTAAAAAAGTAAAAATTGTAAAAATGCAATGTTTTGATCTTTAAATTCAATGTTAATGCCATTGCATTTTGAGTGGAGAGAAAAACCTAATATTTGAATAAGTTAATTGAAGAAAAATACAAGTAACGGACTCACTTGAATAAAATACACTTTATTGTATAAATATGATAAATAGCAATCTCACACTTCAATTTTGGGTGAAGCATAAATCTCTGAAGGAGAGCGGGGAGGCTTCTTATTAGAGTCAATCGCATTCGCTGTTTCTTAAATGATATGTTTATACCCAAAAAGTAGATAAATCATTTCAAATTGTATTGTAGCATAGAAGACAATTAAAAATATTACAAAATTTCAATTCAATTGATTGTTGACAATGCATTTATCCCTAGAAGACTTTAAAATTTGAAAAATTGTAAAAATGAAATGTTTTGATTTTTAAATTCAATGTTAATGCCATTGCATTTTAAGTCGAGAGGAAAGCATAATATTGGATATGTTAATTGAAGAAAAATACAAGTAATGGACTCACTTGAATAGAATACATTTTAGTGGATGAATATAATAAATACTAATCTCACCCTTCTATGTTGGATCAAGCATAAATCTCTAACAGGCAGTCGGAAGCTTTTTATTAGAGTCCATTGCATTTGCTTTTACTTAAGTGATATGTCTGTACCCAAAAAGTAGATAAATCATTTCAAATTGCATCATAGCAAAGGAGACAATTAAAAAAATTACAAAATTTAAATTCAACTGATTATTGACAATGCATTTATCCCTAGAAGACTTTATAATTGTAAAAATTGTAAAAATGCAATGTTTTGATTTTTAAATTCAATGTTAATGCCATTGCATTTTGAGTAGAGAGAAAAATATAATATTTGAATAAGTTAATTAAAGAAAAATACAAGTAAAGGACGCACTTGAATAGAATACACTTTATTGGATGAATATGATAAATAGCAATCCCACACTTCAATTTTGAGAGAAGCATAAATCTGTAGAGGGGAGTGGGGAAGCTTCTTGTTAGAGTCAATTGCATTCGCTTTTTCTTAAGTGATATGTTTGTACCCAAAAAGTAGATAAATCATTAAAATTGCACTGTAGCATAGAAGACAATTAAAAAAATTTCAAAATTTGAATTCAACTAATTATTGACAATGCATTTATCCCTAGAAGACTTTATAATTGTAAAAATTGTAAAAATGCAATGTTTTGATTTTTAAATTCAATGTTAATGCCATTGCATTTTGAGTGAAGAGATAAACATAGTATTTCAATAATTTAATTGAAGAAAAATACAAGTAATGCACTCACTTGAATAGAATACTCTTTATTGGATGAATATGATAAATAGGAATCCCATGCTTCAATTTTGGGTGAAGCTTAAAACTCTAGAGGGGAGTGGGAAGCTTCTTATTAGAGTCCATTGCATTCGTTTTTTCTTAAGTGATATGTTTATACCCAAAAGGTAGATAAATCATTTCAAATTGCATTGTAGCATAGAGGACAATTAAAAAAATTACAAAATTTAAATTCAACAGATTATTGACAATGCATTTATCTTGAGAAGACTTCAAAACTGTAAAAATGCAATGTTTTGATTTTTAAATTCAATATTAATGTCATTCCATTTTGAGTGGAGAGAGAAAATAATATTTCAATATAATAATTGAAGAGAAATACAAGTAATGGGCTTACTTTAATAGAATACACTTTAGTGGATGTATATTATAAATACCAATCTCACGCTTCAATGTTGGGGCAAACATAAATCTCAAGAGAGGAGTGGGGAAGCTTCTTGTTAGAGTGCATTGCATTCACTTTTACTTAAGTGATATGTCTCTTCCCAAAAAGTAGATAAATCATTTCAAATTGCATTATAGCAAAGAAGACAATTAAAAAAATTACAAATTTTAAATTCAATTGATTATTAACAAGGCATTTATCCTTAGAACACTTTAAAAATGTAAAAATTGTAAAAATGCCATGTTTTGATTTTTCAATTTCATGTTAACGCCATTGCATTTTGAGTGGAGAGAGAAACATAATATTTGAATATGTTAATTGAAGAAAAATATAAGTAATGGACTCACATCAATAAAATTCACTTTATTCGATAAATATGATAAATAGCAATCTCATGCTTTAATTTTGGGTGAAGCATAAATCTCTAGAGGGGAGTGAGGAAGCTTCTTATTAGAGTCTATTGCATTTGCTTTTTCTTAAGTGATATGTTTGTGCCCAAAAAGTAGATAAATCATTTGAAGTTGCATTGTAGCATAGAAGATGATTAAAAAAATTACAAAATTTAAATTCAACTAATTATTGACAAAGTAATTATCCCTAGAAGACTTTAAAAATGTAAAAATTAAAATGTAAAAATTGTAAAAATGCAATGTTTTCATTTTTAAATTCCATGTTAATGCCATTGCATTTTAAGTGGAGAGAGAAACATAATATTTCAATAATTTAATTGAAGAAAAATATAAGTAATGAGCTCACTTGAATAGAATACTCTTTATTAGATGAATATGATAAATAGGAATCCCACTCTTTAATTTTTGGTGAAGTATAAATCTCTAAAGGGGAGTGGGGAAGTTTCTTATTAGAGCCCATTACATTCCCTTTTTCTTAAGTGATATGTTTGTACCCAAAAAGTAGATAAATCATTTCAAATTGCATTGTTGCATAGATGACAATTAAAAAAATTACAAAATTTAAATTCAACTAATTATTGACAAAGTATTTATCCTTATAAGACTTTAAAAATGTAAAAATTGTAAAAATGCAATGATTTGATTTTTAAATTCCATGTTAATGCCATTGCATTTTGAGTGGAGAAAGAAACATAATATTTGAATATGTTAATTGAGGACAAATACAAGTAATGGACTCACATCAATAGAATACACTTTATTCGATAAATATGACAAATTGCAATCCCACGCTTTAATTTTGGGTGAAGCATAAATCTTTAGAGGGGAGTGGGGAAGCTTCTTATTAAAGTCCATTGCATTCGCTTTTACTTAAATGATATGTTTGTACCCAAAAATTAGATAGACCATTTCAAATTGCATTGAAGCAAAGGAGAGAATTAAAAAAATTAAATTCAACTAATTATTGACGATGCATTTATCCCTAGAAGACTTTAAAATTGCAAAAATTGTAAAAATGCAATGTTTTGATTTTTAAATTCAATGTTAATGCCATTCCATTTTGAATGGAGAGGGAAAATAATAATTAAATATAATAATTGAAGAGAAATACAAGTAATGGACTTACTTTAATAGAATACACTTTAGTGGATGTATATTATAAATACCAATCTTACGCTTCAATGTTGGGGCAAACATAAATCTCAAGAGGAGAGTGTGGAAGCTTCTTATTAGAGTCCATTGCATTCTGTTTATCTTCAGTTATATGTCTGTACCCAAAATGTAGATAAATCATTTCAAATTGCATTGTAGCATAGAAGACAATTAAAAAAATTACAAAATTTAAATTCAACTGATTATTGACAATGCGTTTATCCCTACAAGACTTTAAAATTGTAAAAATTGTAAAAATGCAATGTTTTGATATTTAAATTCAATGTTAATGGCGTTGAATTTTGAGTGGAGAGAAAAACATAATATTTGTATATGTTAATTGAAGAAAAATACAAGTAATGAACTCATTTGAATAGAATTCAATTTAGTGGATGAATATTATAAATACTAATCTTACACTTCAATGTTGAGTTAAGTATAAATCTCTAAAGGGGAGTAAGGAAGCTTCTTATTAGAGTCCATTGCATTCGCTTTTTCTTAAGTGATATGTTTGTAGCCAAAAATTAGATAAATCATTTCAAATTGCATTGTTGCAAAGGAGACAATTAAAAAAATTACAAAATTTAAATTCAACTGATTACTGATAGAGAGCATTAATCCCTTGTAAAGTTTAAAATTGTAAAAATGCAATGTTTTGATTTTTAAATTCAATGTTAATGTGCATTTTGAGTGGAGAGAAAAATATAATATTTGAATATGTTAATTGAAGAAAAATACAAGTGATGAACTCACTTAAATAGAATTCAATTTAGTGGATGAATATTATAAATACCAATCTCACACTTCAATGTTGGGTAAAGCATAAATCTCTAGCGAGGAGTGGGGAAGCGTCTTATTAGAGTCTATTGCATTTGCTTTTTCTTAAGTGATATGTTTGTACCCAAAAGGTAGATAAATCATTTAAAATTGCCTTATAACAAAGAAGACGATTAAAAAAAATTACAAAATTTAAATTCAACTAATTGGTGATAATGCATTAATACCTAAAAACTTTAAAATTATAGAAATGCAATGTTTTGAATATGTTAACTGAAGAAAAATACAAGTAATGGACTCACTTTATTAGAATACACTTTAGTGGATGAATATTATAAATTCCAATCTCACGCTTCAATGTTAGGTCAAGCATAAATGTCTAGAGGGGAGTGGGGACGTTTCTTATTAGAGTCCATTACATTCGCTTTTTCTTAAGTGATATGTTTGTACCCAAAAAGTAGATAAATCATTTCAAATTGCATTTTAGCAAAGGAGATAATTAGAAAAATTACAAAATTTAAATTCAACTAATTATTGACAATGTATTAATCCCTGAAGAGTTTAAAACTATAAAAATTGTAAAAATGCAATGTTTTGATTTTTAAATTCAATGTTAATGTCATTCCATTTTGAGTGGAGAGAAAAACATAATATTTGAATATGTTAATTGTAGAAAATTACAAGTAATGGACTCACTTGAATATGATACGCTTTAGTGGATGAATATTATAAATGTCAATCGCATGCTTCAATGTTGGGTCAAGCATAAATGTCTAGAGGGGAGTGAGGATGTTTCTTATTAGAGTTCATTGCATTCGCTTTTTCTTAAGTGATATGTTTGTACCCAAAAAGTAGATAAATTATTTCAAATTGCATTATAACAAAGAAGACGATTAAAAAAATTACAAAATTTAAATTCAACTAATTGTTGATAATGCATCTATCCCTAAAAACTTTAAAATTATGGAACTGCAATGTTTTGATTTTTAAATTCAATGTTAATGCCATTGCATTTTGAGTGGAAAGAAAAACCTAGTATTTGAATATGTTAATTGAAGAAATATACAAGTAATAGACTCACTTGAATAGAATACACCTTAGTGAATGAATATTATAAATTCCAATCTCACGCTTCAATGTTGGGTTAAGCATAAATCCCTAAAGGGGAGTGGAGAAGCTTCTTACTAGAGTCCATTGCATTCCCTTTTTCTTGAGTGATATGTTTCTTCCCAAAAGGTAGATAAATCATTTCAAATTGCATTGTTGCAAAAGAGACAATTAAAAAAATTATAAAATTTAAATTCAACTAATTATTAACAATGCATTTATCCCTAGAAGACTTTAAAATTGTTAAAATTGTAAAAATACAATGTTTTGATTTTTAAATTCAATCTTAATGCCATTGCATTTTGAGTGGAGAGAAAAACATAATATTTGAATATGTTATTTGAAGAAAAATACAAGTAATGGACTCACCTAAATAAATCTCTAGAGGGGAGTGGGGAAGATTCTTCGTAGAGTCCATTGCATTTGCCTTTTCTTCAGTGATATGTTTGTACACAAAAAGTAGGTAAATCATTTTAAATTGTATTCTAGCAAAGGATACAATTAAAAAAATTACAAAATTTAAATTCAACTGATTATTTACAATGCATTAATCCTTTGAAGAGTTTAAAATTGTAAAAAATGTAAAAATGCAATGCTTTGATTTTAAATTCAATGTTAATGGCATTTCATTTTGAGTGGAGAGAAAAACATAATATTTGAAAATTTTAATTGAAGAAAAATACAAGTAATGGACTCAAATTCAAAGTTAATGCCATCGCTATATTACTTTAAAAATTCATAAATTGTAAAAAGAAAATGTTTTGACTTTTAAATTTATTGTTAATGCCATTGCATTTTGAATGGAGAGAAACATAATATTTGAGTAAGTTAATTGAAGAAAAATACAAGTAGTGGACTCACTTGTATATGATACACTTTAGTGGATAAATATTATAAATATCAATCGCATACTTTAATGTTGGGTCAAGCATAAATGCCTAGAAGGGAGTGGGGACGTTTCTTATTAGAGTCCATTACATTCACTTTTTCTTAAGTGATATGTTTGTACCCAAAAAGAAGATAAATCATTTCAAATTGCATTTTAGCAAACGAGACAATTAGAAAAATTACAAAATTTACATTCAACTGATTATTAACAATGCATTAATCCCTCAAAGAGTTTAAAATTGTAAAAATTGTAAATATGCAATGTTTTGATTTTTAAATTCAATGTTAATGTCATTGCATTTTGAGTGGAGAGAATGTTAATTGAAGAAAAATACAAGTAATGGACTCACTTGAATATGATACGCTTTAGTGGATGAATATTATAAATACCAATCACACACTTTAATGTTGGGTCAAGCATAAATGTCTAGAGGGGAGTGGGAATGTTTCTTATTAGAGTCCATTGCATTCGCTTTTTCTTAAGTGACATGCTTGTACCCAAAAAGTAGATAAATCATTTCAAATTACATTTTAGCAAAGGAGTCAATTTAAAAAATTATAAAATTTAAATTTAACTGATTATTGACAATGCATTAATCCCTGAAGAGTTTAAAATTGTAAAAATTGTAAAAATGCAATGATTTGATTTTTAAATTCAATGTTAATGTCATTCCATTTTGAGTGGAGAAAAAAACATAATATTTGAATATGTTAATTGAAGAAAAATACAACTCATGAACTCACTTGAATAAAATTAAATTTAGTGGATGAATATTATAAATACCAATCTTGCGCTTTAATGTTGGGTCAAGCATAAATCTCTAGAGGGGAGTGGAGAAGCTTCTTATTAGAGTCCAATGCATTCGCTTTTTCTTGAGTGATATATTTGTACCCAAAAAGTAGCTAAATCATTTCAAATTGCATTATAACAAGGGAGACAATTAGAAAAATTACAAAATTTAAATTCAACTGATTATTGACAATGCATTAATCCCTGAAGAGTTTAAAATTGTAAAAATTGTAAAAATGCAATGTTTTGATTTTTAAATTCAATGTTAATGTCATTCCATTTTAAGTGGAGAGAAAAGCATAATATTTGAATATGTTAATTGAAGAAAAATACAAGTAATGGACTCACTTGAATAGAATAGACTTTAGCAGATGAATATTATAAATGCCAATCTCACGCTTTATTGTTAGGTCAAGGATAAATCCATTATGATCTTTCCATTTCTTGTTAATCCCATTCCATCAAGAAAAATACAAGCAATGGACTCACTTGAATATAGTGGATGAATATTATAAAAATGAATCTCACGCTTCAATGTTGGGTCAAGCATAATTATTTAGAGGGGAGTGGGGAAGCTTCTTATTAGAGTCCAGTGCATTCGCTTTTTCTTAAGTGATATGTTTGTACCCAAAAAGTAGATAAATCATTTCAAATTTTGTTGCAGTAAAGAAAAAAATTAAAAAATTATAAAATTTAAATTCAACTGATGATTGACAATGCATTTATCCCTAGAAGACATTAAAATTGTAAAAATTGTAAAAATGCAATATTTGATTTTTAAATAAAAAGTTAATGCCATTGCATTATGGGTGGAGAGAGAAACATAATATTTGAAAATGTTAATTGAAGAAAAATACAAGTAATGGACTCACTTGAATAGAATACAATTTAGTGGATGAATATTATAATTGCCAATCTCACGCTTCAATGTTGGGTCAAGCATAAATCTCTAAAGGGGAGTAAGGAAGCTTTTTATTATAGACCATTGCATTCACTTTTTCTTAAGTGATATGTTTGTACCCAAAAAGTAGATAAATCATTTCAAATTGCATTGTAGCAAAGAAGACAATTAAAAAAATTACAAAATTTAAATTCAACTGATTATTGACAAAGCATTTATCCCTATAAGACTTTAAAATTATAGAAATGCAATGTTTTCGTTTTTAAATTGAATGTTAATGTCATTGCTTTTTGAGTGGAGAGAAAAACCTAATATTTGAATATATTAATTGAAGAAAAATACAAGTAATGGACTCACTTGAATAGAATACACTTTAGTGAATGATTATTATAAATACCAATCTCATGCTTCAATGTTGGGTCAAGTATAAATTTCTAGAGTGGAGTGGGGAAGCTTCTTAGTAGAGTCCATTGCATTCGCTTTTTCTTCAGTGATATGTTTGTGCCCAAAAAGTAGGTAAATCTTTTTAACTTACATTGTGGCAAAGGAGGCAATTAAAAAAATTACAAAATTTAAACTTCACAGATTATTGACAATGCATTTATCCCTAGAAGAGTTTAAAATTTCACAAATTAGAAAAATGCAATGTTTTGAGTTTTCCATTTCTTGTTAATCCCATTTCATTTTGAGTGGTGAGAAAAACATAATATTTGGATAAGTTAATTGAAGAAAAATACAAGCAATGGACTCACTTGAATATAGTGGATGAATATTATAAAAACGAATCTCACGCTTCAATGTTGGGTCAAGCATAATTATTTAGAGGGGTGTGGGGAAGCTTCTTATTAAAGTTCATTGCATTTGCTTTTTCTTAAGTGATATGTTTGTACCCAAAAGTAGATAAATCATTTCAAATTACATTGTAGCAATGGAGACAATTAAAAAAATTATAAACTTTATATTCAATAGATTATTGACAATGCATTTATCCTTATAAGACTTTAAAATTTCAGAAATTGTAAAAATACAATGTTTTGATTTTTCCATATATTGTTAATACCATTCCATTTTGAGTGGAGAGAAAAAAAAATGTTTGAATATTTTAATTGAAGAAAAATACATGTAATGGACCCACTTGAATAAAATACAATTTAGTGGATGAATATTATAAATACCATCACTTTTTCTTAAGTGATATGTTTGTACCCAAAATGTAGATAAATCATTTCAAATTGCATTATAGAAAAGGAGACAATAAGAGAAATTACAAAATTTAAATTCAACTGATTATTGACAATGCATTTATCCCTAAAAGACTTTAAAATTATAGAAATGCAAGGTTGTGATTTTTAAATTCAATGTTAATGCCATTGCATTTTGAGTGGAGTGAAAAACCTAATATTTGAATATGTGAATGGAAGAAAAATACAAGTAATGGACACACTTGAATAGAATACACTTTAGTGAATGAAAATTATAAATACTAATCTCACGCTTCAATGTTGGGTGAAGCATAAATCTTTAGAGGGGAGTGGGGAACCTTCTTCGTAGAGTCCATTGCATTCACTTTTTCTTCAGTGATATGTTTGTACCCAAAAAAGTAGGTAAATCATTTCAAGTTGCATTGTAGCAAGGGAGACAATTAAACAAATTACAAAATTTAAGTTCAACTAATTATTGACAATGCATTTATCCCTAGAAGACTTTAAAATTGTAAAAATTGTAAAAATGCAATGTTTTGATTTTTAAATTCAATCTTAATGCCATTACATCTTAAGTGGAGAGAAAAACATAATATTTGAATATGTTAATTGCAGAAAAATACAAGTAATGGACTCACCTAAATAAATCTCTAAAGGGGAGTGGGATAGCTTCTACGTAGAGTCTATTGCATTCCCTTTTTCTTCAGTGATATGTTTGTACCCAAAAAGTAGGTAAATCATTTCCAATTGTATTCTAGCAAAGGAGGCAAATAAAAAAATTACAAAATTTAAATTCAACTGATTATTTACAATGCATTAATCCTTTGAAGATTTTAAAATTGTAAAAAATGTAAAAATGCAATGTTTTGATTTTTCAATTCAATGTTAATGTCATTCCATTTTGAGTGGAGAAAGAAACATAATATTTGAATATGTTAATTGAGGAAAAATACAAGTAATGAACTCACTTGAATAAATAAAATTCCATTCAGTGAATAAATATTATAAATACCAATCTCACGCTTCAATCTTGGGTCAAGTAGAAATCTCTAGAGGGGAGTGGGGACATTTATTTTTAGAGTACATTGCATTCGCTTTTTCTTAAGTGATATGTTTGTACCCAAAAAGTAGATAAATCATTTCAAATTGCATTTTAGCAAAGGAGACAATTAGAAAAAGTACAAAATTTAAATTCAACTGATTATTAACAATGCATTAATCCCTTGAAGAGTTTAAAATTGTAAAAATGCAATGTTTTAATTTTTAAATTCAATGTTAATGTCATTGCATTTTGAGTGGAGAGAAAAACATAACATTTTGATATGTTAATTGAAGAAAAATACAAGGAAAGGACCCACTTGAATATGATAGACTTTAGTGGATGAATATTATAAATACCAATCGCACACTTCAATGTTGGGTCAAGCATAAATCTTTAAAGGGGAGTAGGGAAGCTTCTTATTAGTGTCCATTGCATTCCCTTTTTTTTAAGTGATATGTTTATACCCAAAAAGTAGATAAATCATTTCAAATTGCATTATAACAAAGAAGACAATTAAAAAAATTACAAAATTTAAATTCAACTAATTGTTGATAATGCATTTATCCCTAAAAACTTTAAAATTATAAAAATGCAATGTTTTGATTTTTAAATTCAATGTTAATGCCATTGCATTTTGAGTGGAGAGAAAAACCTAATATTTGAATATGTTAATTGAAGAAAAATAAAATTAAAGGACTCACTTGAATAAAATACACTTTAGAGGACGAATTTTATAAATATCAATCGCACACTTTAATGTTGGGTCAAGCATAAATCTCAAGAGGAGGAGTGGGGAAGCTTCATATTAGAGTCCATTGCATTCGCCTTTTCTTAAGTGTTATGTTTGTACCCAAAAAGTAGATAAGCCATTTCAAATTGTATTGTAGCAAAGAATACAATTAAAAAAATTATAAAATTTAATTTCTCTTGATTATTAACAATGTATTTATCCCTAGTGGTCTTTAAAATGATAAAAATGCAATGTTATGATTTTTAAATTCAATGTTAATGCCTTTGCATTTTAAGTGGAGAGAGAAACCTAATATTCCAAAATGTTAATTTAAGAAAAATACAAGTAATTGACTCACTTGAATAGAATACACTTTAGTGGATGAATATTATAAATACCAAACACACACTTTAATGTTGGCTCATTAAAGCTTCTTATTAGAGTCCATCGCATTCGCTTTTTCTTAAGTGATATGTTTGTGCCCAAAAAGTAAGTAAATCATTTTGAATTGCATTGTAGCAAAGGAGACAAATAAAAAAATTATAAAATTTGAAATTCAACTAATCATTCTTAATGCATTTATGCCTAAAAGACTTTAAAATTGTAAAGATGCAATGTTTTGATTTTTAAATTCAATGTTAATGCCTTTGCATTTTGAGTGGGGAGAAAAACCAAATATTTGAATATGTTAATTGAAGAAAAATACAAGGAAAGGATTCACTTGAATAGAATACACTTTAAAGGATAAATTTTATAAATACCAATCGCACGCTTTAATATTGGGTCAAGCATAAATCTCTAGAGGTGAGTGGGGAAGCTTCTTATTAGAGCCCATTGCATTCACTTTTTCTTAACTAATATGTTTCTACCGAAAAAGTAGATAAATCATTTCAAATTGCATTGTTGCAAATGAGACATTTAAAAAAATTACAAAATTTACATTCATCCGATTACTGATAGAACATTAATCCTTTGAAGAGTTTAAAATTATAAAAATTGTAAAAATGAAATGTTTTGATTTTTAAATTCAATGTTAATGCCATTGTATTTTGCATGAAGAGAAAAACATATTATTTGAATATGTGAATTGAAGAAAAATACAAGTAATCGACTCACTTGAATAGAATACAATTTAATAGATGAATATTATAAATACCAATCTCACGCTTCAATGTTGGGTCAAGCATAAATCTCTATAAGGGTGTGGGGAAACGTCTTATTAGAGTCCATTGCATTCACTTTTTCTTAAGTGATATGTTTGTCCCCAAAATGTAGATAAATCATTTTAAATTGCATTATAACAAAGAAGATGATTAAAAAAATTCCAAAATTTAAATTCAACAAATTATTGATAATGCATTTAACGCAAAAAACTTGAAAATTATAGAAATGCAATGTTTTGATTTTTAACTTCAATGTTAATGCCATTGCATTTTGAGTGGAGAGAAAAATCTAATATTTGAATATGTTAATTGAAGAAAAGTACAAGTAAGGGACTCACTTGAATATAATACAATTTAGTGGATGAATATTATAAATACCAATCTCACGTTTTAATGTTGGGACAAACATAAATCTTTAGAGGGGAGTGGGAAAGCTTCTTATTAGAGACCATTGCATTCGCTTTTTCTTAAGTGATATGTTTGTACCCAAAAAGTAGATAAATCATTTCAAATTGCATAATAGCAAAGAAAACAATTAAAAAAATTTCAAAATTTAAATTCAGCTGATTATTGACCATGCATTTATAGAAATGCAATGTTTTGATTTTTACATTTAATGTTAATGCCAATGCATTTTAAGGGGAAAGAAAAACATAATATTTGAATATATTAATTGAAGAAAAATACAAAAAATGGACGCACTTGAATATAATACACTTTAGTGGATGAATAATATAAATACCGATCGCACGTTTTAATGATAGGTCATGCATAAATCTCTAGAGGGGAGTGGGGAAGCTTCTTATTAGAGTCCATTGCATTCGTTTTTTCTTATATGATATGTTTGTACCCAAAAAGTAGATAAATCATTTCAAATTGCATTGTAGCAAAATAGACAATTAAAAAAATTGCAAATTTAAATTTGATTGATTATTGACAATGCATTTATCCCTATAAGTCTTTAAAATTGTAAAAATGCAATGTTATGATTTTTAAAATCAATGTTAATGCCATTGCATTTTGAGTGGACAGAAAAACCTAATATTTGAATATGTTAATTAAAGAAAAATAAAATTAAAGGACTCACTTGAATAAAATACACTTTAGAGGACGAATTTTATAAATACCAATCACATGCTTTAATGTTGGGTTAAGCATAAATCTCTATAGGGGAGTGGGGAAGCTTCTTATTGGAGCCCATTGCATACCCTTTTTCTTAACTAATATGTTTGTACCCGAAAAGTAGATAAATCATTTCAAATTGCATAGTAGCAAAGAAGACGATTAAAAAAATTACAAAATTTCAAATTCCACTCAACGTTCGCAATGCATTTATCTCTAAAAGACTTTAAAATTGCACAATTTCAATGTTTTGATTTTTAAATTCAATGTTAATGCCATTGCATTTTGAGTGGAGAGAAGAACATAAAATTGGAATATGTTAATTGAAGAAAAATACAAGCAATGGACTCACTTGAATAGAATACAATTTAGTTGATGAATATTATAAATACCAATCTCATGCTTCAATGTTGGGACAAGCATAAATCTTTAGAGGGGAGTGTGGAAGCTTCTTATAGAAGCCCATTGCATTCGCTTTTTCTTAAGTGATATGTTTGTACCCAAAAAAGCGGATAAATTATTTCAAATTGCATTATTGCAAAGAAGACAACTAAAAAAACTACAAAATTTCAAATTCAACTGATTATTGACAATGCATTTATCCCTAGAAAGTTTAAAAATTGAAAAAATTCAATGTTTTGATTTTTAAATTCAATGCTAATGCCATTACATTTTGAGTGGAGAGAAAAACCTAATATTTAATCATGTTAATTGATGAAAAATACAAGTAATGGACACACTTGAATAGAATAGACTTTAGTGGATGAATATTATAAATACCAATCTCACGCTTCAAAGTAGGGTCAAGCATAAAGATCTAGAAAGGAGTGGGGAAGCTTCTTATTTGAGTCCATTGCATTCGCTTTTTCTTAAGTGATATGTTTGTACCCAAAAAGTACAGAATCTAAATTCAACTGATTATTGACAATCCATTTATCCTAAGAAGACTTTAAAATTGCAAAATTACAATGTTTTGATTTTTAAATTCAATGTTAATGTCATTGCATTTTGAGTGGAGAGAAAAACCTCATATTTCAATACATTAATTGAATAGAAATACTAGTAATGGACTCACTTGAATATAATACACTTTAGTGGATGAATATTATAAATACCAATTGCATGCTTCAATCTTGGGTTGAGCATAAATCTCAAGAGGGGAGTGGGGAAGCTTCTTATTAGAGTCCATTGCATTCGCTTTTTCTTAAGTGTTACGTTTGTACCCAAAAAGTAAGTAAATCATTTTGAATTGCATTGTATAGAAGGAGACAAATAAAAAAATTATAAAATTTGACATTCAACTGATCATTCGCAATGCATTTATGCTTAAAAGACTTTAAGATTGTAAAAATGCAATGTTTTGATTTTTAAATTCAATGTTAATGCCATTGCATTTTGAGTGGAGAAAAAACCTAATATTTGAATATGTTAATTGAAGAAAAATAAAATTAAAGGACTCACTTGAATAGGATACACTTTAGAGGATGCTTTTTATAAATACCAATTGCATGCTTCAATGTTAGGTCTAGCATAAATCTCTAGAGGGGAGTGGGGAAGCTTCTTATTAAAGCCCATTGCATTCGCTTTTTCTTAACTAATATGTTTGTACCGCAAAAGTAGATAAATCATTTTAAATTCCATTGTTGCAAAGGAGACAATTAAAAAAATTACAAAATTTACATTCAACTGATTACAGACAGAGCATTAATCCCTTGAAGAGTTTAAAATTGTAAAAATTGTAAAAATGAAATTTTTTGATTTTTAAATTCAATGTCAATGTCATTACATTTTGCATAGAGAGAAAAACATAATATTTAAATATGTCAATTGAAGAAAAATACAAATAATTGACTCACTTGAATAGAATACAATTTAATGGATGAATTTTATAAATACCAATCGCACGCTTCAATGTTGGGTCAAGTATAAATCTCAAGAGGGGAGTGGGGATGCTTCTTATTGGTGTCCATTGTATTCGCATTTTCTTAAGTGTTATGTTTGTACCTAAAAAGTAGATAAGCCATGTCAAATTGTATTGTAGCAAAGAATACAATTAAAAAACTTATAAAATTTAATTTCTATTGATTATTAACAATGCATTTATCCCTAAAGGTCTTTAAAAATGATAAAAATGCAATGTTTTGATTTTTAAATTCAATGTTAATGCCATTGCATTTTGAGTGGAGTGAAAAACCTAATATTTGAATATGTCAATTGAAGAAAAATACAAGGAAAGGATTCACTTGAATAGAATACACTTTAGAGGATGAATTTTTATAATTACCAATCGCACGCTTCAATGTTGGTCAAGCATAAATTCTCTAGAGGGAGTGGAGAAGCTTCTTATTAAAGCCCATTGCATTCCTTTTTTCTTTAACTGATATGTTTGTTCCCAAAAAGTAGATAAATCATTTCAAATTGCATTGTAGCAAAGGAGACAATTAAAAAAATTACAAAATTTAAATTCAACTGATTATTGACAATGCATTTATCCCTAGAAGACTTTAAAATTGTAAAAATGCAATGTTTTGATTTTTAAATTCAATGTTAATGCCATTGCATTTTGAGTGGAGAGAAAAACATAATATTTGAATATGTTAATTGAAGAAAAATACAAGTAATGGACTCACTTGAATAGAATACAATTTAGTGGATGAATATTATAAATACCAATCTCACGCTTCAATGTTGGGTCAAGCATAAATCTCTAGAGGGGAGTGGGGAAGCTTCTTATTAGAGTCCATTGCATTCGCTTTTTCTTAAGTGATATGTTTGTACCCAAAAAGTAGATAAATCATTTCAAATTGCATTGTAGCAAAGGAGACAATTAAAAAAATTACAAAATTTAAATTCAACTAATTATTGACAATGCATTTATCCCTAGAAGACTTTAAAATTGTAAAAATGCAATGTTTTGATTTTTAAATTCAATGTTAATGCCATTGCATTTTGTGTTGAGTGAAAAACCTAATATCTGAATATGTTAATTAAAGAAAAATACAATTGATGGACTCACTTGAATAAAATACATTTTAGTGGATGAATACTGTAAATACCAATCTCACGCTTCAATGTTGTGGGGAAGCTTCTTATTAGAGCCCATTGCATTCTCTTTTTCTAAAGTGATATGTTTGTTCCCAAAAAGTAGATAAATCATTTCAAATTGCATTGTAGCGAATAAGCCAAATAAAAAAATTAAAAAATTTCAAATTCACTTATTATTGCCAATGCATTTATCTTTAGAAGACTTTAAAATTCCAAAAATGCAATGTTTTGATTTTTAAATTCAATGTTAATACCATTGCATTTTGAGTGGAGAGAAAAACCTAATATTTGAATATGTTAATTGAAGAAAAATACAAGTAATGGACATACTTGAATAGAATGCACATTAGAGGATGAGTATTATAAATACCAATCACACGCTTCAATGTTGAGTCAAGCATAAATCTCTAAAGGGGAGTGGGGAAGTTTCTCATTAGAGTCCATTGCATTCCCTTTTTCTTAATTGATATGTTTGGATCCAAAAAGTAGATAAATCATTTCAAAGTGCATTATAGCAAAGAAGACAATTAAAAAAATTACAACATTTCAAATTCAACTGATCATTCGCAATGTATTTATCCCTAGAAGACTTTAAAATTGTAAAAATGCAATGTTTTGATTTTTCAATTCAATATTAATGCCATTGCATTTTGAGTGGAGAGAAAACCTAATATTTGAAGATGTTAATTGAGGAAAAATACAAGTAATGGACTTATTTGAATAGAATTCAATTTAGTGGATAAATATTCTAAATACCAATCTCACGCTTCAATGTTGGGTCAAGCATAAATCTCTAGAGGGGAGTGGGGAAGCTTCTTATTAGAGTCCATTGCATTTGCTTTTTCTTAAGTGATATGGTTATACCCAAAAAGTAGATAAGTCATTTCAAATTGCAATGTAGCAAAGAAGAAAATTAAAAAAATCACAAAATTTAAATTCAACTGGTTATTGATAATGCATTTATCCCTAGAGGACTTTAAAATTGTAAAAATGCAATGTTTTGATTTTTAAAATCAATGTTATTCCCATTGCATTTGAGAGGAGGGAAAAACATAATATTTGAATATGTTAATTGAAGAAAAGTACAAGTAATGGACTTACTTGAATAGAATACAGTTTAGTGGATGAATATTCTAAATACCAATCTCACGCTTCAATGTTGGGTCAAGCATAAATCTCTAGAAGGGAGTGGGGAAGCTTCTTATTGGAGGCCATTGCATTCGCTTTTTCCTAAATGATATGTTTGTACCCAAAAGCAGATAAATCGTTGCAAATTGCATTGTAGTAAAGAAGACAATTAAACAAATTACAAAATTTCAAATTCAACTAATTATTGACAGTGCATTTCTCCCTAGAAGACTTTAAAATTGTAAAAACGTAATGTTTTGATTTTTAAATTCAATGTTAATGCCATTGTATTTATAGTGGAGAGAAAAACCTAATATTTGAATATGTTAATTGAAGAAAAATACCAATAATGGACTCACTTAAATAGAATAAATTTAGTGGATGAATATTATAAATACCAATCTCATGCTTCAATGTTAGGTCAAATATAAATCTCTAGAGGGAAGTGGGGAAGCTTCTTATTAGAGTCCATTGCATTCGCTTTTCTTAAGTCATATGTTTGTACCGTAAAAGTAGATAAATAATTTCAAATTTCATTGCAACAAAGAAAATAATTAAAAAAATTACAAAATTTAAATTCAACTCATTATTGACAATGTATTTGTCCCTAGAAGTGTTCAAAATTGTAAAAATTGTAAAAGTGCAATGTTTTGATTTTTCACCTCAATGTTAATGCCATTGCATTTTGAGTGGAGAGGAAAACATAAAATTTCAATATGTTAATTGAAGGAAAATACAAGTAATGGACTCACTTGAATAGAATACAATTTAGTGGATGAGTATTCTAAATACCAATCTCACGCTTCAATGTTAGGTCAAGCATAAATCTCTAGAGGGTAATGGGGAAGCTTCTTTTTGGAGCCCATTGCATTCGCTTTTTTTTAAGTAATATGTTTGTACCCAAAAAGTAGATAAATCATATCTAATTGCATTGTAGCAAAGAAGACCATTAAAAAAATTACAAAATTTAAATTCAACTAATTATTGACAATGCATTTATCCCTAGAAGTCTTTAAAATTGTAAAAATGCAATGTTTTGATTTTTATATTCAATGTTAATGCCATTGCATTTTGAGAGGAGAGAAAAACCTAATATTTGAATATGTTAATTGAAGAAAAATATAAGTAATGGACTTACTTGAATAGAATACAATTTAATGGATGAAAGTTATAAATACTAATCTCACACTTCATTATTAGGTTAAGCATAAATCTCTAGAGGGGAGTGGGGAAGCTTCTTATTAGAGCCCATTGTATTCGTTTTTTCTTAAGTGATATGTTTGTACCCAAAAAGTGGATAAATCATTTCAAATTGCATTGTAGCAAAGAAGACAATTAAAAAAATTAGAAAATTTCAAATTCAACTGCTTATTGATAATGCATTTCTCCCTAGAAGACTTTAAAATTATAAAAACGTAATGTTTTGATTTCTAAATTCAATGTTAATGCCATTGCATTTTGAGTGGAGAGAAAAACCAAATCTTTGAATATCTTAATTGAGGAAAAATAAAATTAATGGACTCACTTGAATAAAATACATTTTAGTGGATGAATATCATAAATACCAATCTCATACTTCAATGTTGGCTCAAGCATAAATCTCTAAAGGGGTGCAGGGAGGCTTCTTTGTAGAGCCCATTGCATTCACTTTTTCTTAAGTGATATGTTTGTACCTGAAAAGTAAATAAATCATTTCAAATTGCATTGTAGCAAAGGAGACAATTAAAAAATTTACAAAATTTAAATTCAACAAATTATTGACAATGGATTTCTCCCTACAAGATTTTAAAATTGTAAAAACGTAATGTTTTGATTTTTAAATTCAATGTTAATGTCGTTGCATTTTGAGTGGAGAGAAAAACATAATATTTGAATATGTTAATTGAAGAAAAATACAACTGATGGACTCACTTGAATAGAATACACTTTAGTGGATGAATATTATAAATACCAATCTCACGCTTCAATGTTGGGTCAAGCATAAATCTCTAGAGGGGAGTGGGGAAGCTTCTTATTAGAGTCCATTGCATTTGCTTTTTCCTAAGTGATATGTTTGTACCCGAAAAGTAAATAAATGATTTCAAATTGCATTGTAGCAAAGGAGACAATTAAAAAAGTTACAAAATTTAAATTCAACTGATTAGTGACAATGCATTTATCCCTAGAGTCTTTAAATTTGTAAAAATGCAATGTTTTGATTTTTATATTCAATGTTAATGCCATTACATTTTGAGCAGAGAGAAAAATCTAATATTTGAGTATGTTAATTGACGAAAAATACAAGTAATGGACTCACTTGAATAGAGTACAATTTAGTGGATGAATATTATAAATACCAATCTCACGCTTTAATGTTGGATCATGCATAAATCTCTATAGGGGAGTGGGGAAGCTTCTTATCAGAGTCCATTGAATTCCCTTTTTCATAAGTGATATATTTTTACCCAAAAAGTAAACAAATCATTTCAAATTGCATTGTAAAAAAGGTGACAATTAAAAAAATTACAAAATTTAAATTCAACTAATTAGTGACATTGCATTTATCCCTAGAGGTTTTTAAAATTGTAAAAATACAATGTTTTGATTTTTAAATTCAATGTTAATGTCATTGCATTTTGAGTGGTGAGAAAAACCTAAAATTTGAATATGTTAATAGAAGAAAAATAGAAGTAATGGACTCATTTGAAGAGAATACAATTTAGTGGATAAATATTATAAATACCAATCTCACGTTTTATTGTTGGGTCAAGCATAAATCTCTCGAGGGGAATGGGGAAGCTTCCTATTACAGTCCATTGCATTTGCTTTTTCTTAAGTCACATCTTTGTTCCCAAAAAGTAGATAAATCATTTCAAATTGCATTGTAGCAAAGAACACAATTTAAAAATTTACAAAATTTAAATTCAACTAATTATAAACAATGCATTTATCCCTAGAAGAGTTCAAAATTTTAAAAATTGTAAAAATGCAATGTTTTGAATTTTGAATTCAATGTTAAAGTCGTTGCATTTTGAGCGGAGAGAAAAACCTAATTTTTAAATATGTTAATTGAAGAAAAATACAAGTAAAGGACTCACTTGAATAGAATACAATTTAGTGGATAAATATTATAAATACCAATCTCACACTTCAATGTCATTGCATTCGCTTTTTCTTAAGTGATATGTTTGTACCCAAAAAGTAGATAAATCATTTCAAATTACATTGTAGCAAAGAATACAATTAAAAAAATTACAAAATTTCAAATTTAATTAATTATTGACAATGCATTTTTCCCTAGAAGACTTTAAAATTGTAAAAATGCGATGTTTTGATTTTTAAATTCAATATTAATCCAATGGATTTAGAGTGGAGAGAAAAACATAAAATTTGAATATGTTAATTGAAGAAAAATACAAGTAATGGACTCACTTGAATAGAATACAATTGAGTTGATGAATATTATAAATACCAATCTCATGCTTCGATGTTGGGTCAAACATAAATCTCTAGAGGAGAGTGGGGAAGTTTCTTATTTGAGCCTATTGCATTTCAAATTGCATTGCAGCAAAGGAGACAATTAAAAAAATTACAAAATTTAAATTCAATTGATTATTGATAATGCATTTATCCTTAGAAGATTTTGAAATTGTAAAAATTTAACAAAATGCAATGTTTTGATTTTTAAATTCAATGTTAATATCGTTGAATATTTAGTGGAGAGAAAAACATAATATTTGAATATGTTAATTGAAGAAAAATACAAGTAATGGACTCACTTGAATAGAATACACTTTAGTGGACGAATATTATAAATACCAATTTCACGCTTCAATGTTGGGTCAAACATAAATCTCTAGAGGTGAGTGGGGAAGCTTCTTATTAGAGTCCATTGCACTTGCTTTTCCTCAAGTGATATGTTTGTACCCAAAAAGTAGATATATCATTTCAAATTGCATCATAGCAAGGGATACAATTAAAAGAATTACAAAATGTAAATTCAACAGATTATTGACAATGCATTTAGCCCTAGAAGTGTTCAAAATTGTAAAAATTGTAAAAATGCAAAGTTTTGATTTTTAAATTCAATGTTAATGTCGTTGCATTTTGAGTGGATAGAAAAATATAATATTTGAATATGTTAATTAAAGAAAAATACAAGTAATGGACTCACTTGAATATAATACATTTTAGTGGATGAATATTATAAATACCAATCGCACGCTTCAATGTTGGGTCAAGTATAAATCTCTAGAGGTTAGCGGGGAAGCTTCTTATTAGAGTCCATTGCATTCCCTTTTCCTCAAGTGATATGTTTGTACCCAAAAAGTAGATAAATCATTTCAAATTGCATCATGGCAAAGGATACAATTAAAAAAATTACAAAATTTAAATTCAACTGATTATTGACAATGCATTTAGCCCTAAAAGTATTCAAAATTGTAAAAATTATAAAAATGCAATGTTTTGATTTTTAAATTCAATGTTAATGTCGTTGCACTTTGAGTGGATAGAAAAACATAATATTTAAATATGTTAATTAAAGAAAAATACAAGTAATGGACTCATTTGAATAAAATACACTTTAGTGGATGAATATTATAAATACCAATCTCACGCTTTAATGTTGGGTAAAGCATAAATCTTTAGAGGTTAGTGGGGAAGCTTTTTATTAGAGTCCATTGCATCCGTTTTTCCTTAAGTGATATCTTTGTACCCAAAAAGTAGATAAATCATTTCAAATTTCATTGCAGCAAATTCAACTGATTTTTGATAATGCATTTATCCCAAGAAGTCTTAAAAATTGTAAAAATACAATGTTTTTATTTTTAAATTCAATGTTAATGCCATTGCATTTTGAGGGGAGGGAGAAACCTAATATTTCAATATGTTAATTGAAGAAAAATCTCGAGATGAGAGTGGGGAAGCTTCTTATTAGAGTGCATTGTATTCGTTTTTTCTTAAGTGGAATATTTGTACCCAACAAGTAGATAAATCATTTCAAATTACTTTGTAACAAAGAAGACAATTAAAAAAATTACAAAATTTAAATTCAACTATTTATTGACAATGCATTTATCCCTAGAAGACTTTAAAATTATAAAACTTGTACAAATGTAATGTTTTGATTTTAAAATTCAATGTTAATGCCATTGCATTTTGAGTGCAAAGAAAAACCTAATATTTGAATATGTTAATTAAAGAAAAATACAATTAATGGACTCACTTGAAGAGAATACATGTTGGTGGATCAATATTATAAATACAAATCGCACCCTTTAATATGCGGTTAAGCGTAAATCTTTAGAGGGGAGTAGGGAAGCTTTTTATTAGAGTCCATTGCATTCGCTTTTTTGTAAGTGATATGTTTGTACTCGAAAAGTAAATAAAAGATTTCAAATTGCATTGTAGCAAAGCAGACAATTAAAAAAAATTACAAAATTTAAATTCAACTGATTAGTGACAATGCTTATATCCCTAGAAGTCTTTAAACTTGTAAAAATACAATGTTTTGATTTTTAAATTCATGTTAATGCCATTGCATTTTGAGTGGAGAGAAAAACATAAAGTTTGAAAATCTTAATTGAAGAAAAATAAAAGTACTGGGCTCACTTGAATAGAATACAATTTAGTGGATGAATATTATAAATACCAATCTCACGCTTCAATGTTGGGTCAAGCATAAATGTCTAGAAAAGAGTGGGGAAGCTTCTTTTTAGAGTCCATTGCATTCGCTTTTTCGTAAGTCATATGTTTATACTCGAAAAGTAAATAAATGATTTTAAATTTCATTGTAGCATAGGAGACAATTAAAAAATTTACAAAATTTAAATTTAACTAATTAGTGACAATGCATTTATCCCTAGAAGTCCTTAAAATTGAAAAAATACAATGTTTTGATTTTTAAATTCAATGTTAATGTCATTGCATTTTGAGTGAAGAGAAAAACATAATATTTAAATATCTTAATTGAAGAAAAAATAAGTAATGGACTCACTTGAATAGAATACAATTTAATGGACAAATATTATAAATACCAATGTCACGCTTCAATGTTGGGTATAGCATAAATCTCTGGAGGGGAGTGGGGAAGCTTCTTATTAGACTCCATTGCATTCGCTTTTTGTAAGTGATATGTTTGTACTCAAAAAGCAAATAAATCATTTCAAATTACATTGTCGGAAAGGAGACAATTAAAAAAGCTACAAAATTTAAATTCAACTGATTAGTGACAATGGATTTACTCCTAGAAGTCTTTAAAATTGTAAAAATACAAAGTCTTGATTTTTAAATTCAATGCTAATGCCATTGCATTTGAGTGGAGAGAAAAACCTAATATTTGAATATGTTAATTCATGAAAATTCAAGTAATGGACTCAATTGAATATAATACAATTTAATAGATGAATATTATAAATACCAATGTCACGCTTCAATGTTGGGTCAAGCATAAATCTCTAGAGGGGAGTGGGTACGCTTCTTATTAGAGTCCATTGCATTCGCTTTTCTTAAGTGATATGTTTATACTCGAAAAGTAAATAAATCATTTCAAATTGCATTACAAAATTTAAATTCAACTGATTATTGACAATGCATTTACCTTTAAAGGTCTTTAAAATTGTAAAAATGCAATGTTTTGATTTTTAAATTCAATGTTAACGTGATTGCATTCTGAGGGGAGAGAAAAACCTAATATTTGAATATATTAATTGAAGAAAAATCCAAGTAATGGACTCACTTGAATAGAATACAATTTAGTTGATGAATATTATAAATACCAATGTCGCGCTTCAATGTTAGGTCAAGCATAAATCTTTAAAGGGGTGTGGGGAAGCTTCTTATTCGAGCCCATTGCATTCACTTTTTCTTAAGTGATTTTTTTGTACCCAAAAATTACATAAATCATTTCAAATTGCATTGTAGCAAAGGAGACAATTAAAAAAACTATAAAATTTAAATTGAACTGATTAGTGACAATGCATTTATCCCTAGAAGTCTTTAAAATTGTAAACATAAAATGTTTTGATTTTTAAATTCAATGTTAATGCCATTGCAGATTGACTGGAGAGAAAAACCTAATATTTGAATATGTTAATTGAAGAAAAATACATGTAATGGACTCACTTGGATAGAAAACAATTTAGTGGATGAATATTCTAAATACCAATCTCACGCTTCAATGTTGGGTCAAGCATAAATCTCTAGAAGGGAGTGGGGAAGCTTCTTATTAGAGGCCATTGCATTCACTTTTTCATAATTGATATGTTTGTACCGAAAAAGTAGATAAATTGTTGCAAATTGCATTGTAGCAAAGAAGACAATTAAACAAATTACAAAATTTCAAATTCAACTAATTATTGACAGTGCATTTCTCCTGAGAAGGCTTTAAAATTATAAAAATGCAATATTTTGATTTTCAAATTCAATGTTAATGCCACTGCATTGAGAGTGGAGAGAAAAACCTAATATTTGAATACGTTAATTGAAGAAAAATACTAGTAATGGACTCACTTGAATCGAATAAAATTTAGTGGATGAATATTATAATTACCAATCTCACCCTTCAATGTTGGGTCAAACATAAATCTCTAGAGGGAAGTGGGGAAGCTTCTTATTAGTGTCCATTGCATTCACTTTTCTTAAGTCATATGTTCGTACCGCAAAAGTAGATAAATCATTTCAAATTTCATTGTAACAAAGAAAATAATTAAAAAATTACAAAATTTAAATTCAACTCATTATTGACAATGCATTTATCCCTAGAAGACATTAAAATTGTAAAAACGCAATGTTTTGATTTTTAAATTCAATGTTAATGGCATTGCATTTTAAGTGGAGAGAAAAACCTAATATTTGAATATGTTAATTGAAGAAAAATACAATTAATGGACTCACTTGAATAGAATACACTTTAGTGGACGAATATTATAAATACCAATTTCACGCTTCAATGTTGGGTCAGACATAAATCTCTAGAGGTGAGTGAGGAAGCTTTTTATTAAAGTCCATTGCATTCGCTTTTCCTCAGGAAATATGTTTGTACCCAAAAAGTAGATAAATCATTTCAAATTGCATTGTAGCAAGGGAGACAATTAAAATTGTAAAAATTGTAAAAATGAAATTCAACAGATTATTGACAATGCATTTAGCCCTAGAAGTGTTCAAAATTGTAAAAATTGTAAAAATGCAATGTTTTGATTTTTAAATTCAATGTTAATGTGGTTGCATTTTGAGTGGATAGAAAAACATAATATTTGAATATGTTAATTAAAGAAAAATACAAGTAATGGACTCACTTGAATAGAATACACTTTAGTGGATGAATATTATAAATACCAATCTCACGCTTTAATGTTAGGTCAAGCATAAATCTTTAGAGGTTAGCGGGGAAGCTTCTTATTAGAGTCCATTGCATCCGTTTTTCCTTAAGTGATATCTTTGTACCCAAAAAGTAGATAAATCATTTCAAATTTCATTACAGCAAAGAAAATAATGAAGAAAATTACAAAATTTAAATTCAACTGATTATTGATAATGCATTTATCCCAAGAAGTCTTAAAAATTGTAAAAATGCAATGTTTTTATTTTTAAATTCAATGTTGATGCCATTGCATTTTGAGGGGAGGGAGAAACCTGATATTTCAATATGTTAAATAAAGAAAAATCCAAGCAATGGACTCACATGAATATAATACAATTTAGTGGATGAATATTATAAATACCAATCTCACGCTTCAATGTTGGGTCATGTACGAATCTCTAGAATGGAGTGGGGAAGCTTCCTATTAGAGTCCATTGCATTTGTTTTTTCATAAGTGATATGTTTGTACCCAAAAAGTAGATAAATTATTTCAAATTGCATTGTAGCAAAGGTGTCAATGAAAAAAATTACAAAATTTAAATTCAACTGATTATTTAAATTGCATTAATCCCTTCAAGAGTTTCAAATTATAAAAATTGTAAAAATGCAATGTTTCCATTTTTAAATGCAATGTTTCCATTTTTAAATTCAATGTTAATGTCATTGCATTTTGAGTGGAGAGAAAAACCTAATATTCAAATATGTTAATTGAAGAAAAATACAAGTAATGGACTCATGTGAATGGAATACAATTTAGTGGATGAATATTATAAATACTAATCTCACGTTTCAATGTTGGGTCAAGTATAAATTTCTAGAGGGGAGTGGGGAAGCTTCTTATTTGAGTCCATTGCATTCGTTTTTATCTTAAGTGATATGTTTGTATAGAAAACGCAGATAAATCATGTCAAATTTTATTGTAGCAAAGGACACAATTAAAAAAATTACAAAATTGAAATTCAACTAATTATTGACAATGCATAAATCCCTTGAAGAATTTAAAATTGTAAAAATTGTAGAAATGCAATGTCTTGATTTTTAAATTCAATGTTAATGCCATTGCATTTCGAGGGGAGAGGACAACATCAAATTTGAATCTCTTAATTGAAGAAAAATACAAGTAATGGACTTACTTGAATATAATACAATTTAGTGGATGAATATTATAAATACCAATCTCACACTTCAATGTTGGGTCAAGTATAAATCTCTATAGGGGAGTGGGGAAGTTTCATATGAGAGTCCATTGCATTTGTTTTTTCTTAATTGATATGTTTGTACCCAAAACGTAGATAAATCATTTCAAATTGCATTGTAGCAAAGGAGACAATTAAAAAAATTACAAAATTTAAATTCAGCTGATTATTGAGAATGCATTAATCCCATAAAGAATTTGAAATTGTAAAAATTGTAAAAATGCAATGTTTTGATTTTTAAATTCAATGTTAATGTCATTGCATTTTGAGTGGAGAGAAAAACATAAAATTTGAATATGTTAATTGAAGAAAAATACAAGTAATGGACTGACTTGAATAGAATACAATTTAGTGGATGAATATTATAAATACCAATCTCACGCTTCAATGTTAGGTCAAGTGTAAATCTTTAGAGGGGAGTGGAAATGCTTCTTATTAGAGTCCATTGCATTCATTTTTCCTTAAGTGATATGTTTGTACCCAAAAAGTAGATAAATCATTTCAAATTGCATTGTAGCAAAGAAGACAATTAAAAAACTTACAAAATTTAAATTCAACTGATTATTGAATTTGCATTAATCCCTTGAAGAGTTTAAAATTGTAAAAAATGTAAAAATGCAATGTTTTGATTTTTAAATTCAATGTTAATGCCATTGCATTTTGAGGGGAGAGGAAAACATCAAATTTGGATCTCCTAGTTGAAGAAAAATACAAGTAATGGACTAACTTGAATAGAATACAATTTAGTTGATGAATATTATAAATACCAATTTCATCCTTCAATGTTAGGTCAAGTATAAATCTCTAGAAGGGAGTGGGGATGCTTCTTATTATAGTCCGTTGCATTCGTTTTTTCTTAAGTGATATGTTTGTACCCAAAAAGTAGATAAATCATTTCAAATTGCATTGTAGCAAAGGAGACAATCAAAAAAATTACAAAATTTAAATTCAATTGATTATTGACAATGCATTTATCCCTTGAAGAGTTTAAAATTGTAAAAAATGTAAAAATGCAATGTTTTGATTTTTAAATTCAATGTTAATGCCATTGCATTTTGAGGGGAGAGGAAAACATCAAATTTGGATCTCCTAATTGAAGAAAAATGCAAGTAATGGACTCACTTGAATAGAATACAATTTAGTGGATGAATATTATAAATACCAATCTCACGCTTTAATGTTGGGTCAAGTATAAATCTCTAGAGGGGAGTGGGGATGCTTCTTATTATAGTCTGTTGCATTCGTTTTTTCTTAAGTGATATGTTTGTACCCAAAAAGTAGATAAATCATTTCAAATTGCATTGTAGCAAAGGAGACAATCAAAAAAATTACAAAATTTAAATTCAATTGATTATTGACAATGCATTTATCCCTTGAAGAGTTTAAAATTGTAAAAAATGTAAAAATGCAATGTTTTGATTTTTAAATTCAATGTTAATGCCATTGCATTTTGAGGGGAGAGGAAAACATCAAATTTGGATCTCCTAATTGAAGAAAAATGCAAGTAATGGACTCACTTGAATAGAATACAATTTAGTGGATGAATATTATAAATACCAATCTCACGCTTCAATGTTGGGTCAAGTATAAATCTCTAAAGGGGAGTGGGGATGCTTCTTATTAGAGTCCATAGCATTCGTTTTTTCTTAAGTGATATGTTTGTACCCAAAAAGTAGATAAATCATTTCAAATTGCATTGTAGCAAAGGAGACAATCAAAAAAATTAGAAAATTTAAATTCAATTGATTATTGACAATGCATTAATCCCTTAAAGAATTTAAAATTGTAAAAAATGTAGAAATGCAATGTTTTGATTTTTAAATTCAATGTTAATGCCAATGCATTTTGAGGGGAGAGGAAAACATCAAATTGAATCTCCTAATTGAAGAAAAATGCAAGTTATGGACTCACTTGAATAGAGGACAATTTAGTGGATGAATATTATAAATACCAATCTCACGCTTTAATGTTGGGTCAAGTATAAATCTCTAGAGGGGAGTGGTGAAGCTTCTTATTAAAGTGCATTGCATTTATTTTTTCTTAGGTGATATGTTTATACCCAAAATTAGTTAAATCATTTCAAGGTGTGTTGTAGCAAGGGAGACAAGTAAAAAAATTACAAAATTTAAATTCAACTAATTATTGGCAATGCATTAATCCCTTGAAGAATTTAAAATTGTAAAAATTGTAAAAATTCAATGTCTTGATTTTTAAATTCAATGTTAATGCCATTTCATTTCGAGTGGAGAAAAAAACACAATATTTGAATATGTTAGTAGAAGAAAAAAACAAGTAATGGAGTCACTTGAATAGAATACAATTTAGTGGATGAATATTATAAATACCAATCTCACGCTTCAATGTTGGGTCAAGTATAAATCTCTAGAGGGGAGTGGGGAAGCTTCTTATTAAAGTGCATTGCGTTCATTTTTTCCTAGGTGATATGTTTGTACCCAAAATGTAGATAAATCATTTCAAATTGCATTATAGCAAAGGAGACAACGAAAAAAATTACAAAAATTAAATTTAACTAATTATTGAGAATGCATTAATCCCTTGAAAAGTTTAAAATTATAAAAATTGTAAAAATGCAATATTTTGATTTTTAAATTTAATGTTAATTTTATTGCATTATGAGTGGAAAGAAAAACCTAATATTTGAATATGATAATTGAAGAAAAATCTAAGTAATGGACTCACTTGAATAGAATACAATTTAATGGATGACTATTATAAATTTCTATCTCAGGCTTTTTTGCTGGGTCAGGTATAAATCTTAAGAGGGGAGTGGGGAAGCTTCTTATTAGAGTCCATTGCATTCGCTTTTTATTAAGTGATATGTTTGTACCCAAAAAGTATATAAATCATTTCAAATTGCATTGTAGTAAAGAATATAATTTAAAAAATTACAAAATTTAAATTCAACTGATTAATGGCATTGCAATTATCCCTAGTGTTTTTAAAATTGTAAAAATGCAATGTTTTGACTTTTAAATTCAATGTTAATGCCTTTGCATTTAGAGGGCAGTGAAAAAGCTAATATTTGAATATGTTAATTGAAGAAAAATACAAGTAATGGACTCACTTGAATATAATACAATTTAGTGGATGAATATTATAAATACCAATCTCACGATTCAATGTTGAGTCAAGCATAAATTGCTAGAGGGGAGTGGGGAAGCTTCTTATTAGAGGCCATTGCATTTGCTTTTTTTTAAGTGATATCTTTGTACCCAAAAAGTAGATAAATCATTTCAAATTGCATTATAGCAAAGGAGACAATTAAAAAAATTACGAAATTTCAATTCAGCTGATTATTGACAATGCATTTATCCCTAGAAGAGTTCAAAATTTTAAAAATTGTAAAAATGCAATGTTTTCATTTTTAAATTCAATGTTAATGCCATTGCATTTTGAGTGGGGAGAAAAACATTAAATTTTAATATCTTAATTGAAGAAAAATACAAGTAATGGACTCAATTAAATAGAATACACTTTAGTGGACGAATATTATAAATACCAATTGCATGCTTTAATGTTGGGTCGAGCATAAATCTCTAGAGGGGTGTGGGAAAGCCTCTTATTAGAGCGGATTACATTCGCTTTTTCTTAAGTGATATGTTTGTACACAAAAAGTTAATAAATCATTTCAAATTGCATTGTGGCAAAGCAAACAATTAAAAAAAATTACAAAATTTCAATACAACTAATTATTGACAATGCATTTATCCCTAGAAGACTTTAAAATTATAGAAATGCAATGTTTTGATTTTTAAATTCAATGTTAATGTCATTGCATTTTGAGTGGAGGGATAAACCTAATATTTGAATATGTTGGTTAAAGAAAAATACAAGTAATGGACTCCGTTGAATAGACTATAATTTAGCAGATGAATATTATAAATACCAATCTCACGCTTCAATGTTGGGTTAAATATAAATCTCTAGAGGGGAGTAGGGAAGCTTCTTATTAGAGCCCATCGCGTTCACTTTTTCTTAAGTGATATGTTTATGCCCAAAAAGTAGGTAAATCATTTCAAATTTCATTGTAGCAAAGGAGACAATTAAAAAAATTACAAAATTTAAATACAACTCATTATTGACAAAGGATTTATCCCTAGAAGAGGTCAAAATTGTAAAAATTGTAAAAATGCAATGTTTTGATCTTTAAATTCAATGTTAATGCCATTGCATTTTGAGTGGAGAGAAAAACATAAAAATTGAATATGTTAATTGAAGAAACATACAAGTAATGCACCCACTGGAATATAATACAATTTAGCGGAGGAATATTGTAAATACCAATCTTAGGTTTCAATGTTGGGTCAAGCATAAATTTGTAGAAGGGAGTGGGGAAGCTTCTTATTAGAGTCCATTGCATTTGCTTTTTCTTAAGTGATATGATTGTAGCCAAAAAGTAGATAAATCATTTCAAATTGCAATGTAGCAAATGAGACAATTAAAAAAATTACAAAATTTAAATTCAACTGATTATTGACAATGCATTTATCCTTAGAAGTCTTTAAAATTGTAAAAATGTAATGTCTTGATTTTTAAATTCAATGTTAATGCCATTGCATTTTGTGTGGAGAGGAAAACCTAATATTTGGATATGTTAAATGAAGAAAAATACAAGTAATAGACTCACTTGAATAGAATATAATTTAGTGGATGAATATTATAAATACCAATCTCACGCTTCATTGTTGGGTCAAGTATAAATCTCTAGAGTAGAGTGGGAAGCTTTTTATTAGAGTCCATTACATTCGTTTTTTCTTAAGTGATATGTTTGTACCCAAAAAGTAGATAAATCATTTCAAATTGCATTGTAGCAAAGGAGAGAATGAAAAAAACTTATAAAATTTAAATTCAACTAATTATTGAGAATGCATTAATCCCTTGAAGAGTTCAACATTCTAAAAATTGTAAAAATGCGATCTTTTGAATTTTAAATTCAATGTTAACGCCATTGCATTTTGAGCGGAGGGAAAAACCTAATATTTGAATACGTTAATTGAAGAAAAATACAAGTAATGGACTCACTTGAATACAATACAATTTAGTGGATGAATATTATAAATACCAATCTCACGGTTCAATGTTGGGTCAAGCATAAATCTCTAGAAGGGAGTGGGGAAGCGTCTTATTAGAGTTGATTGCATTTGCTTTTTCTTAAGTGATATGTTTGTGCCCAAAAAGTAGAAAAATCATTTTAAATTGCATTGTAGCAAAGGAGACAATTAAAAAAATTACAAAATTTAAATTCAACTAATTATTGACAATGCATTAATCGGTTGAAGAGTTTAAATTTGCAAAAATTGTCAAAATCCAATGTTTTGATTTTTAAATTCGATTATATGCCATTGCATTTTGAGTGGAGAGAAAAACATAAAATTTGAATACCTTAATTGAAGAAAAATACAAGTAATGGACTCACTTGAATAGAATACAATTTGGTGGATGAATATTACAAATACCAATCGCATGCTTTAATGTTAGGTCAAGCATAAATCTTTAGAGGGGAGTGGAGAAGCTTCTTATTAGAGTCCATTGCATTCACTTTTTCTTTAGTGATATGTTTGTGCCCAAAAAGTAGATAAATCATTTTAAATTGCATTGTAGAAATGAAGACAATTAAAAAAAATTACAAAATTTGAATTCAACTGATTACTGACAATGCATCTATCCCTAAAAGTCGTTAAAATTGTAAAAATGTAAGGTCTTGATTTTTAAATTCAATGTTAATGTCATTGCACTTTGTGTGGAGAGGAAAACCTAATATTTGGATATGTTAAATGAAGAAAAATACAAGTAATAGACTCACTTGAATAGAATACAATTTAGTGGATAAATATTATCAATACCAATCTCTCGCATTAATCCCTTAAAGAGTTTAAAATTGTAAAAATTGCAAAAAAGGAATGTTTTGATTTTGAAATTCAATGTTAATGCCATTGAATTTTGAGTGAAGTGAGCAGCATAATATTTGAATATGTTAAGTGAAGAAAAATACAGGTAATGGACTCACTGGAGTAGAATACAATTTGGTGGATGAATATTATAAATACCAATATGATGCTTCAATGTTGAGTCAAGCATAAATCTCTAGAGGGGAATAGGGAAGCCTCTTATCAAAGCCCATTGTATTCACTTTTTCTTAACTGATATGTTTGTACCCAAAAAATAGATCAATCATTTCAAATTGCATTGTAGGGTAGAAGACAATTAAAAAAATTATAAAATTTAAATACAACTAATTATTGACAATGCATTTATCCCTAGAAGACTTTAAAATTATGGAAATGCAATGTTTTGATTTTTAAATTCAATGTTTATGCCATTACATTTTGAGTAGCGGGAGAAACCTCATATTTAAATATGTTGATTGAAGAAAATTACAAGTAATGGACTCACTTGAATAGAATACAATTTAGTGGATGAATATTCTAAATATCAATCTCACACTTCAATGTTAGGTCAAGCATAAATCTCTTTAGGGGAGTGGGAAAGCTTCTTATTAGAGTCCTTTGTATTCGCTTTTTCTTAAGTGATATGTTTATGCCCAAAAAGTAGATAAATCATTTGAAATTGCATTTAAGCAAAGGAGACAATGAAAAAAATTGCAAAATTTAAATTCAACTGATTATTGACAATGCATTAATCCCTTGAAGAGTTTAAAATTGTAAAAATTGTAAAAATGAAATGTTTTGATTTTTAAATTCAATGTTAATGCCATTGAATTTTGAGTGGAGTGAACAACATAATATTTAAATATGTTAATTGAAGAAAAATGCAAGTAATGGACTCACTAGAATAGAATACAATAAATCTCTAGAGGGGAGTGGGGAAGCCTCTTATCAGAGCCCATTGTATTTGCTTTTTCCTAAGTGATATGTTTGTACCCAAAAAATAGATAAATCATTTCAAATTGCATTGTAGGGTAGAAGACAATTAAAAAAATTACAAAATTTAAATTCAACTTATTATTGACAATGCATTTATTCCTAGAAAACTTTAAAATTGAAAAAATGCAATGTTTTGATTTTGAAATTGAATGTTAATGTCATTGCATTTTGAGTGGAGAGAAAAATATAATATTTGAATATGTTAATTGAAGAAAAATGCAAGTAATGGACTCATTTGAATAGAATGCAATTTAGTGGATGAATATTATAAATACTAATCTCACGCTTCAATGTTGGCTCAAGTATAAATCTTTATAAGGGAGTAAGGAAGCTTCTTATTAGAACCCATTGCATTCGCTTTTTCTTAAGTCAACTAATTATTGACAATGCATTTATCCCTAGAAGACTTTAAAATTATAGAGAGGCAATGTTTTGATTTTTCAATCTAATGTTAATGTCATTGCATTTTGAGAGGAGAGAAAAACCTAATATTTGAATATGTTAATTAAAGAAAAATAAAAGTAATGGACGCACTTGAATATAATAGAATTTAGCAGATGAATATTAAAAATACCAATGTCACGCTTCAATGTTGGCTCAAGCATAAATCTTTAGGGGGGAGTGGGGAAGCTTCTTGTTAGAGTCCATTGCATTCGCTTTTTCTAAAGTGTTGTGTTTGTACCCAAAAAGTAGAGAAATCATTTCAAATTGCATTGTAGCAATGAAGACAATTAAAAAAATTACAAAATTTGAAATCAACTCATTCTTGAGAATGAATTTATTCCTAGAAGATTTTAAAATTATAGAAATGCAATGGTCTGATTTTTAAATTCAATGTTAATGCCTTTGTGTTTTGAGTGGAGAGAAAAACATAATATTCGAATATGTTAATTGAGGAAACATAAAAGTAATGGGCACACCTGAATGGAATACACTTTAGTGGATGAATATTATAAATACCAATCTCACACCTCAATGTTGGGTCAAGTATAAATCTCTAGAGGGGAGTGGGGAAGCTTCTTATTAGAGTCCATTGCATTCATTTTTTCTTAAGTGATATGTTTGTACCCAAAAAGTAGATCAATTATTTCAAATTGCATTGTAGCAAAGGAGACAATTAAAAAAATTACAAAATTTAAATTCAATTGATTATTGACAATGCATTAATCCCTTGAAGAGTTTAAAATTGAGAAAATTGTAAAAATGCAATATTTTAATTTTTACACTTAATGTCAATGTCATTCCATTTTGAGCGGAGAGAAAAATATAATATTTGAATATGTTAATTCAAGAAAAATACAAGTAATGGACTCATATGAATAGAATACAATTTAGTGGATGAATATTATAAATACTAATCTCACGCTTCAATGTTGGCACAAGCATAAATCTCTAGGGGGGAGTGGGGAAGTTTCTTATTAAAGTCCATTGCATTCACTTTTTCTTAAGTGTTATGCTCGCACCCAAAAAGTAGATAAATCATTTGAAATTGCATTATAGCAAAGAAGACAATTAAAAAAGTTAGGAAATTTAAATTCAACTAATTATTGACAATGCATTTTGGGTTAGGAGAAAAACATAAAATTTGAATACGTTAATTGAAGAAAAATACAAGTAATGGACTCACTTGAATAGAATAAAATTTAGTGGATGAATATTATAAATACCAATCTTACACTTCAAAGTTGGGTCAAGCATAAATCTGTAGAGGGGCGTGGGGAAGCTTTTTATCAGAGCCCATTCCATTCGCTTTTTCTTAAGTGATATGTTTTTACACAAAAAGTAGATAAATCATGTCAAATTGCATTATAGTTAAGAAGACTATTTAAAAAATTACAAAATTTAAATTCAACTGATTATTAACAATCCATTTATCGCTAGAAAACTTTAAAATTGTATAAATTGTAAAAATGCAAAGTTTTGATTTTTAAATTCAATGTTAATGGAAAGCATTTTGGGTGGAGAGAAAAACATAATATTTGAATATGTTAATTGAAGAAAAATATAAGTAATGTACTTACATGAATAGAATACAATTGAGTGGATGAATATTATAAATACCAATCTCATGCTGGAATGATGGGTCAAACATAAATCTTTAGAGGGGAGTGCGAAAGCTTCTTATTAGAGTCCATTATAGTCGCTTTTTCTTCAGTAATGTGTTTGTACCCAAAAAGTAAATAAGTCATTTCAAATTGCATTGTAGCAAAGGAAACAATTAAAAAAATTACAAAACTTAAATTGAACTGATTATTGACAATGCATTAATCCCTTGAAGAGTTTAAAATTGTATAAATTGTAAAAATGCAATGTTTTGATTATTAAATAGATCATTAATGCCATTGCATTTTGAGTGAAGAGAAAAACATAATATTTGAATATGTTAATTGAAGAAAAATATAAGTAATAGACTCACTTGAATAGAATACAATTTAGTGGATGAATATTATAAATACCAATCTCATGCTTCAATGATGGGTCAAACATAAATCTCTAGAAGGGAGTGCGAAAGCTTCTTATTAAAGTCCATTATAGTCGCTTTTTCTTCAGTGATGTGTTTGTACCCAAAAAGTAAATAAATCATTTCAAATTGCATTGTAGCAAAGGAGAAAATTAAAAAAATTACAAAATTTAAATTCAACTGATTATTAACAATGCATTAATCCCATGAAGAGTTTAAAAGTGTAAAAATTGTAAAAATGCAAAGTTTTGTTTTTTAAATTCAATTTTAATGTCATTGCATTTTGAGTGGAGTTAACAACATAATATTTGAATATGTTAATTGAAGGAAAAGACAAGTAATAGACTCACTTGAATAGAATACAATTTAGTGGATGAATATTATAAATACCAATCTCACGCTTCAATGTTGTCTCAAGCATAAATCTCTAGGGGGGAGTGGGGAAGTTTCTTATTAGAGTCCATTGCATTCACTTTTTCTTAAGTGTTATGTTCATACCCAAAAAGTAGATAAATCATTTGAAATTGCTTTCTAGGGAAGAAGACAATTAAAAAAATTACAAAATTTAAATTCAACTGATTATTGACAATGCATTTATCCCTAAAAGACTTTAAAATTATATAAATGCAATGTTCTGATTTTTAAATTCAATATTAATGCCATTGCATTTGAGTGGAGGGAGAAACCTAATATTTGAATATGTTTATTGAAGAAAATTACAATTAATGGACTCAGTTGAATAGAATACAATTTAGTGGATGAATATTCTAAATACCAATCTCACGCTTCAATGTTGGCTCAAGCATAAATCTCTTGAGGGGAGTGAAGAAGCTTCTTATTAGAGTCCATTGCATTTGCTTTTTCTTAAGTGATATGTTTTTATGCAAAAAGTAGATAAATCATTTCAAATTGCATTGTAGGGAAGAAGACAATTAAAAAAATTACTAAATTTAAATTCAACTGATTATTGACAATGCATTTATGCCTAGAAAGGTTTAAAATTGTAAAAATTGTAAAAATGCAATATTTTGATTTTTAAATTCAATGTTAATGTCGTTGCATTTTGAGTGGAGAGAAAAACATAAAATTTGAATATGTTAATTAATGAAAAATACAAGTAATGGACTCACTTGAATAGAATACACTTTAGTGGATGAATATTATAAATAACAATCACATGCTTCAATGATGGGTCAAGCATAAATCTCTAGAGGGGAGTGGGAAAGCTTCTTATTAGAGTCCATTGCATTCGCTTTTTCTGTAGTGATATGTTGGCACCCAAAAAGTAAATAAATCATTTCAAATTGATTTGTAGCAAAAGAGACAATTAAAAAAATTACAAAATTTAAATTGAACTGATTATTGACAATGCATTAATCCCTTGAAGAGTATAAAAGTGTAAAGACTGTAAAAATGCAAAGTTTTGTTTTTTAAATTCAATTTTGATGCCATTGCATTTTGGGTGGAGTGAACAACATAATATTTGAATATGTTAATTGAAGGAAAAGACAAGTAATAGACTCACTTGAATAGAATACAATTTAGTGGATGAATATTATAAATACCAATCTCATGCTTCAATGTTGGCTCAAGTATAAATCTCTAGGGGAGAGTGGAGAAATTTCTTATTAGAGTCCATTGCATTCACTTTTTCTTAAGTATTATGTTCATACCCAAAAAGTAGATAAATCATTTGAAATTGCTTTGTAGGGAAGAAGACAATTAAAAAAATTACAAAATTTAAATTCAACTGATTATTGACAATGCCTTTATCCCTAGAAGACTTTAAAATTATAGAAATGCAATGTTCTGATTTTTAAATTTAATATTAATGCCATTGCATTTTGAGTGGAGGGAGAAACCTAATATTTGAATATGTTTATTGAAGAAAATTACAATTAATGGACTCAGTTGAATAGAATACAATTTAGTGGATGAATATTCTAAATACCAATCTCACGCTTTAATGTTGGCTCAAGCATAAATCTCTGGAGGGGAGTGGGGAAACTTCTTATTATAGTCCATTGCATTCGCTTTTTCTTAAGAGATATGTTTGTACCTGAAAAGTAGATAAATCATTTTAAATTGCACTGTAGCAAAGGAGACAATTAAAAAAAATTACAAAATTTAAATTCAACTGATTATTGACAATGCATTAATCCCTTGTAGAGTTTAAAATTGTAAAAATTGTAAAAATGCAATGTTTTGATTTTTACACTCAATGTTAATGCCATTCCTTTTTGAGTGGAGAAAAAAACCTAATATTTGAATATGTTAATTGAAGAAAAATACAAGTAATGGACTCACATGAATAAAATACAATTTAGTGGATGAATATTATAAATACCAATCTCACGGTTCAATGTTGGGTCAAGCATAAATCTCTAGAGGGGAGTGGGGAAACTTCTTATTAGCGTCCATTGCATTCGCTTTTCTTAAGTGATATGGTTGTACCTAAAAAGTAAATAAATCATTTCAAGTTGCATTGTAGCAACGAAGACAATTGAAGAAGCATACAAGTAATGGACACACTTGAATGGAATATACGTTAGTGGATGAATATTATAAATACCAATCTGATGCTTTAATGTTGGGTCAAGTATAAATCTCAAGGGGGGAGTGGGGGAAGCTTCTTATCAGAGCCCATTGCATTCGCTTTTTCTTAAGTGATATGTTTATAACTAAAAGGTAGATAAATCATTTCAAATTGCATCGTAGTTAAGAAGACAATTAAAAAATTACAAAATTTAAATTCGACTGATTATTGACAATGGATTTATCTATAGAAAACTTTAAAATTGTATAAATTGTAAAAATGCAATGTTTTGATTTTTAAATTCAATGTTAATGGAATGCATTTTGAGTGGAGAGAAAAACATAATATTTGAATATGTTAATTGAAGAAAAATACAAGTAATGGACTCACCTGAATATAATACACTTTAGTGGATGAATATCAATCTGACGCTTCAATGTTGGCTTAAGCATAAATCTCTAAAGGGGAGTGGGGACGTTTCTTATTAAAACCCAATGCATTCACTTTTTCTTAAGTGATATCATTGCACCTAAAAAGTAGATAAATGATTTCAAATTGCACTATAGCAAAGAAGATAATTAAAAAAATTACAAAATTTAAATTCAACTGATTATTGACAATGCATTTATCCTTAAAAGACTTTATAATTATAGAAATTCAATGTTTTGATTTTTAAATTCAACATTAATGCCATTTCATTTTGAGTGGAGAGAAAAACATAATATTGGAATATGTTAATTGAAGAAAAATACAAGTAATGGACTCACTTGAACATAATATAATTTAGTGAATGAATATTGTAAATACCAATCTCACGCTTCAATGTTGGGTCAAGCATAAATCACTAGGGGGGAGTTGGGAAACTTCTTATGAGAGTCCACTGCATTTGCTTTTTCTTAAGTGATATGTTTGTACCCAAAAAGTAGATAAATAATTTCAAATTGCATTATAGCTAAGAAGACAATTAAAAAAATTATAAAATTTAAATTCAACTGATTATTGACAATGCATTTATTGCTTGAAAACTTTAAAATTGTATAAATTGTAAAAATGCAATGTTTTGATTTTTAAATTCAATGTTAATGTGAATGCAATTTGAGTGGAGAGAAAAACATAATATTTGAATATGTTAATTAAAGAGAAATACAAGTAAGGACTCACTTGAATATAATACACTTTAGTGGATGAATAATATAACTACCAATCACACACTTCAACATTAGGTCTTGCATAAATCTCTAGAGGGGAGTGGGGAAGTTTCTTATTAAAGACCATTGCATTCGCTTTTTCTTAAGTGGTATGTTTGGACCAAAAAAGTAGATAGATCATTTCAAATTGCATTGTAGTAGAGGAGACAAGTAAAAAAATTACAAAATTTAATTTCAACTAATTATTGACAATGTATTAATCCCTTAAAGAGTTTAAAATTGTAAAAATTGTGAAAATGAAATGTTTTGATTTTTACACTCAATGTTAATGCCATTGCATTTTGAGCGGAAAGAAAAACATAATATTTGAATATGTCAATTAAAGAAAAATAGAAGTAATGGACTCACTTAAACAGAATACAATTTAATGGATTAATATTATAAATACCAATCTCACACTTCAATGTTGGCTCAAGCATAAATTTCTGGAGGGGAGTAAGGAAGTTTTTTATTAGAACCCATTGCATTCGGTTTTTCTTAACTAATATCTTTGTACCCAAAAAGTAGATAAATCATTTCAAATTGCATTGTAGCAAAGAAGACAATTAAAAAAATTACAAATTTAAATTCAACTAATTATTGACGATGCATTTATCCCTAGAAGACTTTAAAATTATAAAAATGCAATGTTTTGATTTTAAGGTCAATGTTAATTTCATTGCTTTTTGAGTGGAAAGAAAAACCTAATAATTGAATATGTTAATTAAAGAAAAATACAAGTCGTGGACTCACTTGAATAGAATACACTTTTGTGGATGAATATTATAAACACCAGTCTCACACTTGAATGTTGGGTCAAGCATAAATCTCATGAGGGGAGTGGGGAAGCTTCCTATTAGAGTTCATTGCATTTGCTTTTTCTTAAGTGATATGTTTGTACCCTAAAAGTAGATAAATCATTTCAAATTGCATTTAAGCAAAGGAGACAATGCATTAATCCCTTGAAGAGTTTAAAATTGTAAAAATGCAACGTTTTGATTTTTAAATTCAATGTTAATGCCATTGCATTTTGAGTGGAGTGAACAACATAATATTTGAATATGTTAATTGAAGAAAAATATAAATAATGGACTCACTAGAATAGAATACATTTTAGTGGATGAATATTATAAATCCCAATCGCACGCTTCAATGTTGGGTCAAGTATAAATCTCTAGAGGGGAGTGGGTAAGCTTCTTATTAGAGTCCAACACATTCGCTTCTTCTTAAATTATATGTTTCTACCCAAAAAGTAGATAAATCATTCCAAATTGCATTGTAGCAAAGAGGACAATTAAAAAATTTACAAAATTGAAATTCAATTGATTATTGACAATGCATTAATCCCTTGAAGAGTTTAAAATTGTAAAAATACAATGTTTTGATTTTTACACTCAATGTTAATGCCATTGCATTTTGAGTGGAGAGAAAAACATAATATTTGAATATGTTAATTGAAGAAAAATACAAGTAATGGACTCAACTTGAATAGAATACAATTTAGTCAATGAATATTATAAATACCAATCTCACGCTTCAATGTTGGCTCAAGCATAAATCTCTAAAGGGTAATGGGGAAGCTTCTTATTATAACCCATTGCATTCGCTTTTTCTTAAGTGATATCTTTGTACCCAAAAGCAGATCAATCATTTCATATTGCATTATAGCAAAGAAGACAATTAAAAAAATTAGAAAATTTAAATTCAACTGATTATTGACAATGGATTTATCCCTAGAAGACTTTAAAATTATAGAAATGCAATGTTTTGAATTTTCAATTCAATGTTAATGCCATTGCATTTTGAGTGAAGAGAAAAACCTAATATTTGAATATGTTAATTAAGGAAAAATACAAGTAATGGACTCACTTGAATATAATACAAATTAGTGGATGAATATTATAAATACCAATCTCATGCTTCAATGTTGGCTCAAACATAAATCTCTAGGGTGGGAGTGGGGAAGCTTTTTATTAGAACCCATTGCATTCTCTTTTCTTAAGTGATATGTTTGTACCCAAAAAGTAGAGAAATCGTTTGAAATTGCAATGTAGCAAAGAAGAAAATGGAAAAAATTACAAAATTTAAATTCAATTGATTCTTGAGAATGCATTTATTCCTAGAAGACTTTAAAATTATAGAAATGCAATGGTCTGATTTTTCAATTCAATGTTAATGCCATTGCATTTTGAGTGGAGAGAAAAACCAAATATTTGAATATGTTAATTGAAGAAACATAAAAGTAATGGGACACACTTGAATGGAATACACTTTGGTGGATGAATATTATAAATACCAATCTTATGCTTTAATGTTAGGTCATGCATAAATCTCTAGGGGGGACTGGGGAAGCTTCTTATTAGAGTCCATTGCATTTTGAGTGGAGAGAAAAACATAATATTTGAATATGTTAATTGAAGAAACATACAAGTAATGGACACACTTGAATGGAATACACTTTAGTGGATGAATATTATAAATGCCAATCTCACGCTTCAATGTTGGCTCAACCATAAATCTCGAGGGGGAATAAGGAAGCTTCCTATTAAAGTCCACCGCATTCGCTTTTTCTTAAGTGTGATGTTTGTACCCAAAAAGTAGATAAATCATTTAAAATTGCATTGTAGCAAAGAAGACAATTAAAAAAGTTACAAAATTTAAAATCAACTGATTATTGAGAATGCATTTATCCCTAGAAGACTTAAAAATTATAGAAATACAATGTTTGACTTTAAATTCATTGATAATGCCATTGCATTTTGAGTTGAGAGAAAAACATAAAATTTGAATATGTTAATTGAAGAAATATACCAACAACAAACTCACTTGAATAAAATACAATTTAGTAGATGAATATTATAAATTCCAAACTTACGCTTCAAAGTTGGGTCAAGTATATCTAGACGCCAGCGGGGAAGCTTCTTATTAGAGCCCATTGCATTTGCTTTTTCTTAAGTGATATGATTGTACCAAAAAAGTAGATAAATAATTTCAAATTGCATTGTAGTTATAAAGACAATTAAAAAAATTATAAATTTTAAATTCAACTAATTATTGACAATGTATTTATCGCTAGAAAACTTTAAAATTGTATAAATTGTAAAAATGCAATGTTTTGATTTTTAAATTCAATGTTAATGCCATTGCATTTTGAGTGGAGAGAAAAACATAATATTTGAATATGTTAATTGAAGAAAAATACAAGTAATGGACTCACTTGAATAGAATACAATTTAGTGGATGAATATTATAAATACCAATCTCACGCTTCAATGTTGGGTCAAGCATAAATCTCTAGAGGGGAGTGGGGAAGCTTCTTATTAGAGTCCATTGCATTCGCTTTTTCTTAAGTGATATGTTTGTACCCAAAAAGTAGATAAATCATTTCAAATTGCATTGTAGCAAAAGAGACAATTAAAAAAATAACAAAATTTAAATTCAATTGATTATTGACAATGCATTAATCCCTCGAAGAGTTTAAAATTGTGAAAATTGTAAAAATGCAATGTTTTAATTTTACACTCAATGTTAATGCCATTCCATTTTGAGTGGAGAGAAAAACATAATATTTGAATATGTTAATTGAAGGAAAATACAAGTAATGGACTCACTTGAATAGAATACAATTTAGTCGATGAATATTATAAGTACTAGTCTCACGCTTCAATGTTTGGTCAAGCATAAATCTCTAGGGGGTAGTGGGGAAGTTTCTTATTAGATTCCATTGCATTCACTTTTTCTTAAGTGTTATGTTCATACCCAAAAAGTAGATAAATCATTTGAAATTGCATTTGTAGCAAAAGAAACAATTAAAAAATACAAAATTTAAATTCAATTGATTCTTAAGAATGCATTTATCCATAGAAGACTTTAAAATTATAGAAATGCAATGGTTTGATTTTTAAATTCAATGTTAATGCCACTGCATTTTGAGTGGAGAAAAACATAATATTTGGATATGTTAATTGAAGAAAACAACAAGTAATGGAACACATGAATGGAATACACATTTAGTGGATGAATATTATAAATACCAAATCTCACGGGCTGGCAAGTTTAGGTTCAAGCATACATCTCAAGGGGGCAGTGGGGAGCTTCTTATTAGAGTCCATTGCATTCACTTTTCGTTAAGCCGATATGTTTGGTACCCAAAAAAGTAATAAATCACTTTCAAATTGCAATTATAGCCAAAGAGACAATTAAAAAAATTACAAAATTTAAAATACGACCAAATTATTGACGAATGGGCATTTTATCCCTAGAGACTTTAATTATTAAAAAGCAATGTTTTGATTTTTAAATTCATGGGTAATCAATGCCATTGGCATTTTGACGTTGAGAAGAAAAGTATAAAAAGTTGAATATGTTAATTTGAAGAAAGGAATACAAGCAATGGACTCACTTAAATAGGATACAAGTTTAATGGATGAATATTAGTAAATACCAATCTACGCTTTAAAGTTGGGTTCAAGCATAATCTCTAAAAGGGGAGTGAGGGAAAGCTTTTTATCAGAGCCCATTGCATTTTGCTTTCTCTTAGTCTATATGTTTGTACCCAAAAAGTAGATAATCATTTCAAATTGCCATGTAGGGAAGGAAGGACAATTTAAAAAAATTACAAATTTAAATTCAACTGATTATTGACAATGCATTTATCCTTGGAAATTTTTAAAATTGTAAATATCATAAAAATACAATGTTTCACTTTTAAATTCAATGTTAATGCCATTGTATTTTGACTGGAGAGATAAACATAAATTTTGAATATGTTAATTGAAAAAAATACAAGTAATGGACACACTTGAATAGAATACATTTTAGTAGATGAATATTATAATACCAATCGCATGCTTTAATATTGGGTCAAGCATAAATCTCTAGAGGGAGTGGGGAAGCTTCTTATTAAAGTCCATTGTATTCACTTTTTCTTAAGTGATATGTTTGTACCCAAAAAGTTGATAAATCTTTTCACATTGCATTGTAGCAAAGAAGACAATGACAAAAATTATAAAATTTAAATTCAACTGATTATTGACAATGCATTTATCCCTGGAAAACTTTAAAATTGTAAAAATTGTAGAAATGGAATGTTTTCACTTTTAAATTCAATGCTAATGCCATTGCATTTTAAGTGGAGGGAAAAACATAATATTTAAATATGTTAATTGAAAAAAAATACAAGTAATGGACTCACTTGAATAAAATACATTTTAGTGGATGAATATTATAAATACTAATCGCATGCTTTAATATTGGGTCAAGCATAAATCTCTAGAGGGGAGTGGGGAAGCTTCGTATTAGAGTCCATTGCATTCGCTTTTTCTTAAGTGATATGTTTGTACCCAAAAAGTAGATAAATCTTTTCAAATTGCATTACAGCAAATAAGACAATTAAAAAAATTACAAAATTTAAATTCAACTGATTATTAACAATACATTTATCCCTGGAAAACTTTAGAATTGTAAAAATTGTAAAAATGCAATGTTTTCACTTTTAAATTCAATGTTAATGCCATTGCATTTTGAGTGGAGGGAAAAATATAATATTTAAATATGTTAATTGAAGAAAAATGCAAGCAATGGACTCACTTGAATAGAATACATTTTAGTGGATGAATATCATAAATACCAATCGCACACTTCAATGTTGGGTCAGGAATAAACCTCTAGAGGGGAGTGGAGAAGTTTCTTATTATAGTCCATTGCATTCCCTTTTTCTTAAGTGATATCTTTGTACCCAAAAGGTAGATAAATCTTTTCAAATTGCATTGTAGCAAAGAAGACCATTAAAAAAATTACAAAATTTAAATTCAACTGGTTATTGACAATGCATTTATCCCTCAAACACTTTAAAATTGTAAAAATTGTAAAAATGGAATGTTTTGATTTTTCAATTCAATGTTAATGCCATTGCATTTTGAGTGGAGAGAAAAATGTAATATTTGAATATGTTAATTAAAGAAAAATACAAGTAATGGAGTCATGTGAATAGAATACACTTTAGTCGACGAATATTTTAATTACCAATCTCACGCTTCAATGTTGGGTCAAGCATAAATCTCTTGAGTGGAGTGGGGAATCTTTTTATTAGAGTCCATTGCATTCGTTTTTTCTTAAGTAATATGTGAATATTTTAATTGAAGAAAAATACAAGTCATGAACTCACGTAAATATAATACACTTTAGTCAATAAATATTATAAATACCAATCTCATGCTTTAATGTTGGGTTAAGTATAAATCTCTAGAAGGGTGTGGGGAAAATTCTTATTAGAGTCTATTGCATTCGCTTTTTCTTAATTGATATGTTTGTACCCAAAAAATAAATAAATTATTTTAAATTGCATTGTGACAGTTAAAAAAATTCCAAAATTTCAATTCATTTGATTATTGACAATGCATTTATCCCTAGAAAACTTTAAATTGTAAAAATTGTAAAAATGGAATGTCTTGACTTTTAAATTCGATGTTAATGCCATTGCATTTTGAGTGGGGAGAAAAACATAATATTTGAATATGTTAATTAAAGAAAAATACAAGTAATGGACTCACACGAATAGAATACACTTTAGTCGATGGATATTATAATTACCAATCTCACACTTCAATGTTGGGTCAAGCATAATCTCTAGAGGGGAGTGAGGAAGCTTCTTATTAAAGTTCATTGCATTCGCTTTTTCTCAAGTGATATGTTGTACCCGAAACGTAGAAAAATCTTTTGAAATTGTATTATAGCAAAGAAGACAATTAAAAAAATTACACATTTTAAATTCAGCTGATTATTGATAATATATTTATCCCAAGAAATCTTTAAAATTGTAAAAATTCAATTTTTTGATTTTTAAATTCAATGTTAATGCCATGACATTTTTAGTGGAGAGAAGAACATAAAATTTAAATATGTTAATGAAGAAAAATACAAGTAATGGACTCACTTGAATGGAATACATTTTAATGGATGAATATAATAAATACCAATTAAACGCTTCAATGTTGGGTCAAGCACAAATCTCTAGTGGGGAGTGGGGAAGACATTAAAATTGTAAAAATTGTAAAAATGCAGTGTTTTGATTTTTAAATTCAATGTTAATGCCATTGCATTTTGAATGGAGAGAAAAACATAATATTTGAATATGTTAATCGAAGAAAAATACAAGTAATGGACTCTCCTAAATATAATTCACTTTAGTGGATGAATATTATAAATAGCAATCACACACTTCAATGTTGGGTCAAGCATAAATCTCTAGATGGGAGTGGGGAAGCTTCTTATTAGAGTCCATTGCATTCATTTTTTCTTAAGTGATATGCTTGTACCCGAAAGTAAATAAATCATTTCAAATTGCATTGTTACAAAATTTAAATTCAACTAATTATTGACAATGTATTTATACCTAAAATATGTTAAAATTGTAAAAATGCTATGTTTTCATTCTTAAATTCAATGTTAATGCCATTGTATTTTGAGTTAAGAGGAAAACATAAAATATGAATATGTTAATTGAAGAAAAATACAAGTAATGGACTCACTTGAATATAATACATTATAGTATATGAATAATATAAATACCAATCGCACGCTTCAATGTTAGGTCATGCATAAATCTCTAGAGGGGAGTGGTGAAGCTTATTATTACAATCTATTTCATTTGCTTTTTCTTAAGTGATATATTTGTACTGAAAGGTAAATAAATCATTTGAAATTGCTTTTAGCATAGGAGATAGTTAAAAAAAAATTACAAAATTTAAATTCAACAGATTATTGACAATGCATTTATCCCTTGAAAACGTTACAATTGTAAAAATGCAATGTTTTTATTTGTAAAATCAATGTTAATGCCATTGCATTTTGAATGAGGAGAAAAACATAATATTTGAATATGTTAATTGAAAAAAAATATATACAAGTAATGGACTCACCTGAATATAATATATTTTAGTAGATGAATAATATAAATAACAATCACACGCTTCAATGTTGGGTCATGCATAAATCTCTAGAGGGGAGTGGTGAAGCTTTTTATTAGAGTCCATTATATTTGCATTTTCTCAAGTGATATGTTTGTTCTAAAAAGTAAATCAATCATTTCAAATTGCATTGTAGCAAAGGAGATAATTAAAAAAATTACAAAATTTAAATTCAAATGATTATTGACAATGCATTTATCCCTAAAAGACTTTAAAATTGTAAACATTGTAAAAAAGCAATGTTTTGATTTTTAAATTCAATGTTAGTGCCATTGCATTTTGAGTGGAGAGAAAAACAAAATATTTGAATATGTTAATTGAAGAAAAATACAGGACTCACTTCAATAGAATACAATTTAGTGGATGAATATTCTAAATACCAATCTCATACTTCAATGTTAGGTCAAGCACAAATCTCAGTAAGGGAGTGGGGAAGCTTCTTATTAGAGTCTTTTGCATTCGCTTCTTCTTAAGTGATATGTTTGTACCTAAAAAGTAGATAAATCATTTCAAATTTCATTGTAGGGAAGAAGATAATTAAAAAAATTACAAAATTTAAATTCAATTGATTATTGACAATGCATTTATCCTTAGAAAACTTTAAAATTGTAAAAATTGTAAAAATGCAATGTTTTGATTTTTAAATTCAATGTTAATGCTATTGGATTTTGAGTTGAGTGAAAAACATAATATTTGAATATGTTAATTGAAGAAAAATACAAGTAATGGACTCACTTCAATAAAATAAAATTTAGTGGATGAATATTGTAAATACCAAACTTAAGCTTCAATGTTAGGTCAAGCATAAATCTCTAGGGGGGAGTGGGGAAGCTTTTTATTAGAGTCCATTGCATTCACTTTTTCTTAAGTGTTATGTTTGTACCCAAAAGTAGATAAATCATCTCAAATTGCATTGTAGCGAAGAAGACAATTAAAAAAATTACAAAATTCAAATTCCAATGATTATTGAGAATGCATTTATCCCTATAAGACTTTAAAATTATAGAAATGCAATGATTTGATTTTTAAATTTAATCTTAATGCAATTGCATTTTTAGTGGAGAGAAAAACATAATATTTGAATATGTTAATTAAAGAAGCATACAAGTAATGGACACACTTGAATGGAATACACTTTAGTGGATGAATATTATAAATACCAATCTCACGATTCAATGTTAGGTCAAGCATAAATCTCAAGGGGGGAGTGAGGAAGCTTCTTATTAGAGTCCATTGCATTCGCTTTTTCTTAAGTGTTATGTTTGCACCCGAAAAGTAGATAAATCATCTCAAATTTCATTGTAGCAAAGAAGACAATTAAAAAAATTACAAAATTTAAATTCAAATGATTATTAAGAATGCATTTATCCTTAGAAGTCTTTAAAATTGTAAAAATGCAATATTTTGATTTTTACATTAAATGTTAATGCCATTGCATTTTGAGTAGAGAGAAAAGCATAAAATGTGAATATGTTAAATGAAGAAAAGTACAAGTAATGGACTTTCCTAAATATAATACACTTTAGTGGATGAATATTATAAATAGTAATCCCACTCTTCAATGTTGGGTCAAGCATAAATCTCTAGAGGGGAGTGGGAAAGCTTCTTATTAGAATCCATTGCATTCGCTTTTTCTTAAGTGATATCTTTGTACCCAAAAAGTAGATAAATCATTTCAAATTGCATTTATCCCTAGAAGTCTTTAAATTTGTAAAAATTATAAAAATGCAATGTTTTGATTTTTAAATTCAATGTTAATGCCATTGCATTTTGAGTGGAGAGAAAAACATAATATTTGAATATGTTAATTGAAGAAAAATACAAGTAATGGATACACTTGAATAGAATACACTTTAATGGATCAATATTATAAATACCAATCTCACGCTTTAATGTTGGCTCAAGCATAAATCTCTGGAGCGGAGTGGGGAGGCTTCTTATTAGAGTCCATTACGTTTGCTTTTTCTTAAGTGATATGTTTATACCCAAAAAGTAGATGAATCATTTCAAATTGCATTGTAGTAAAGAATACAATTAAAAAAATTATAATATTTAAATCCAACTGATTATTAACAATGTATTTATCCCTAGAAGTCTTTAAAATTGTAAAAATTGTAAAAATGCAATGTTTTGTTTTTTAAATTCAATGTTAATGTCATTGGATTTTGGGTGGGGAGGGAAACCTAATATTTGAATATGTTAATTGAAGAAAAATACAAGTAATGGACTCACTTAAGTAGAATACAATTTAGTGGTTGAATATTATAAATACCAATCTCACGCTTCAATGTTGGGCGAAGCATAAATCTCTAGAAGGGAGTGGGAAAGCTTCCAATTGGATCCCATGGCATTCGCTTTTTCATAAGTGATATGTTTGTACCCAAAAATTAGATAAATCATTTCAAATTGCATTATAGCAAAGAAGATGACTAAAAAAATTACAAATTTTAAATTTAACTAATTATTGACAATGCATTTATCCTGAGAAGACTTTAAAATTGTAAAAATGCAATGTTTTGATTTTTTAATTCAATGTTAATGTCATTGCATTTTGAGTGGAGAGAAAAACCTAATATTTGAATATGTTAATTGAAGAAAAATACAAGTTATGGACTCACCTTAATACACTTTAGTGGATGAATATTATAAATACTAATTGCATGCTTCAATCTTGGGTCAAGCATAAATCTTTAGAGGGGAGTGGGGAAGTTTTTTGGTAGAGTGCATTGCATCCACTTTTTCTTAAATGATATGGTTGTGCCCAAAATGTAGATAAATCATTTCAAATTGCATTGTAGTAAATGAGACAATTAAAAAAATTACAAAAATTAAATTCAACTAATTACTAACAATGCATTTGCCCCTAGATGACTTCAAAATTGTAAAAATTGTAAAAATTAAATGTTTTGATTTTTAAATTTATTGTTAATGTCATTGTATTTTCAGTGCAGCGAAAATCATAATATTTCAATAAGTTAATTGAAGAAAAATACAAGTAATTGACTCACTTAAATATAATATGCTTTAGTGGATTAATATTATAAATACCAATCGCACGCTTCGATGTTGGGTCAAGTATAAATCTCCAGAGGGTAGTGGGGAAGCTTCTTATTAGAGTCCATTCCATTCCCTTTTTCTTAAGTGATATGGTTGTGCCTAAAATGTAGATAAATCATTTCAAATTGCATTATAGCAAAGGAGACAATTAAAAAAATTACAAAATTTAAATTCAATAGATTATTGACAATGCATTTATCCTTAGAAGTCTTTAAAATTCTAAAAATGCAATGTCTTGATTTTTAAATTCAATGTTAATGTCATTGCATTTTGGGAGGAGAAAAAAACCTAATATTTGAATCTGTTAATTGAAGAAAAATACAAGTAATGGACTCACTTGAATAGAATATAATTTAGTTGATAAATATTATAAATACCAATTGCACGCTTCAATGTTGGGACAGGCATAAATCTCCAGAGGGGAGTAAGGAAGCTTCTTATTAGAGTCTATTGCATGCGCATTTTCTTCTGTGATATGTTGGTACCATAAAAGTAGATAAATCATTTCAAATTGCATTGTAGGAAAGGAGACAATTAAAAAAATTACAAAATTTAAATTCAACTGATTATTGACGATAAATTTATACCTAGAAGTCGTAAAAATTGTAAAAATGCAATGTTTTCATTTTTAAATTCAATGTTAATGTCATTACATTTTGAGTGGAGAGAAAAACATAATATTTGAATATGTTAATTGAAGAAAAATATAAGTTATGGACTCCTTAGAATAGAATACAATTTAGTGGATGAATATTATAAATACCAATCACATGCTTCAAAGTTGGGGCAAGCATAAATCTCCAGACGAGAGTGGGGAAGTTTCTTATTAGAGTCCATTGCATTCATATTTTCTTCTGTAATATGTTTGTTCCCAAAAAGTAGATAAATCATTTCAAATTGCATTGTAGGAAAGAAGACAATTAAAAAAATTACAAAATTTAAATTCAACTAATTATTGATGATGCATTTATACCTAGAAGACGTAAAAATTGTAAAAATGCAATGTTTTCATTTTTAAGTTCAATGTTAATGCCATTGCATTTTGAGTGGAGAGAAAAATATAATATTTGAATATGTTAATTGAAGAAAAATACAAGTAATGGACTCCTTAGAATAGAATACAATTTAGTGGATGAATATTATAAATACCAATCTCACACTTTAAAGTTAGGACAAGCCTAAATCTCTAAAGGGGAGTGGGGAAGCTTCTTGTTAAAGTCCATTGCATTCACATTTTCTTCTGTGATATGTTTGTACCCAAAAAGTATAGAAATCATTTCAAATTGCATTGCAACAAAGGAGACAATTAAAAAAATTACAAAATTTGAATTCGACTGATTATTGACGATGCATTTATACCTAGAAGGCGTAAAAATTATAAAAATGCAATGTTTTCATGTTTAAATTCAATGTTAATGCCATTGCATTTTGAGTGGGGAAAAAAACATAATATTTGCATTTTTTAAATGAAGAAAAATACAAGTAATGGACTCACTTGAATAGAATACACATTAGTGGATGAAAATTATAAATACCAATCTCATGCTTTAATGTTGGCTCAAGTATAAATCTTTAGAGCGGAGTGGGGAAGCTTCTTGTTAGAGTCCATTGCATTCACTTTTTCTTAAGTGATATGTTTGCAACCAAAAGCTAGATAAATCATTTCAAATTGCATTGTAGTAAAGAATACAATTAAAAAAATTAAAAAAATTTAAAGTCAACTGATGATGGACAATGCATTTATCCCTAGAAGACTTTAAAATTGTAAAAATTGAAAAAATGCAATGTTTTGTTTTTTAAATTCAATGTTAATGTCATTGCATTTTGAGTGGAGAGAAAAACCTAATATTTGAATATGTTACTTGAGAAAAATACAAGTAATGGACTTACTTGAATAAAATACACTTTAGTGGATGAATATTAAAAATACCAATCGCATGCTTCAATGTCGGGTCAAGCATAAATATCTAAAGAGGAGTAGGGAAGCTTCTAATTAGAGTCCATTGCATTCGCTTTTCCTTAAGTGATATACTTGTACCCAAAAAGTAGATAAATCATTTCGAATTGCATTGTAGCAAACAAGACAATTAAAAAAATTAAAAAAATTTCAATTCAATTGATTATAGACAATGCATTTATCCCTAGAAGACTTTAAAATTGTAAAAATTGTAAAAATGAAATGTTTTGATTTTTAAATTCAATGTTAATGCCATTGCATTTTGAGTGGAGAGAAAAACCTAATATTTGAATATGTTAATTGAAGTAAAATACAAGTAATGGACTCCTTAGAATAGAATACAATTTAGTGGATGAATGTTATAAATACCAATCTCACGTTTCAAAGTTGGGACAAGCATAAATCTCTAGAGGGGGAGTAGGGAAGCTTTTTATTAGAGTCCATTGCATTCGCATTTTCTTCTGTGATATGTCTGTACCCAAAAAGTAGATAAATCATTTCAAATTGCATTGTAGCAAAGGAGACAATTAAAAAAAATTACAAAATTTGAATTCGGTTGATTATTGACGATGCATTTATGCCTAGAAGACGTAAAAATTGTAAAAATGCAATGTTTTCATGTTTAAATTCAATGTTAATGCCACTGCATTTTGAGGGGAGAAAAAAACATAATATTTGCATTTATTAATACAAGTAATGGACTCACTTGAATAGAATACACATTAGTGGATGAAAATTATAAATACCAATCTCACACTTTAATGTTGGGTCAAGCATAAATCTCTAGAGCAGAGTGGGGAAGCTTCTTGTTAGAGTCCATTGCATTCACTTTTTCTTAAGTGATATGTTTGTACCCAAAAACTAGATAAATCATTTCAAATTGGATTGTAGTAAAGAAGGCAATTAAAAAAATTACAATATTTAAATTCAACTGATTATTGACAATGCATTTATCCCTAAAAGACTTTAAAATTGTAAAAATGCAATGTTTTGATTTTTAATTTCAATGTTAATGCAATTGCATTTTGAGTGGAATAAAAAACCTAATATTTGAATATGTTAATTGAAGAAAAATACAAGTTGTGGACTCACTTGAATATAATACACTTTATTGGATTAATATTATAAATACCAATCTCACGCTTCAATGTTGGGTCATGCATAAATCTCTAAAGGGGAGTGCAAAGGCTTCTTATTAGAGTTCATTGCATTCGCTTTTTCTTAAGTCATTTGCTTGTACCCAAAAAGTAGATAAATCATTTCAAATTGCATTGTAGCAAAGAAGACAAGTAAAAAAATTTCAAAATTTAAATTCAAGTGATTATTGACAATGCATTTATCCTTGGAAGTCTTGAAAATCTTAAAAATGCAATGTTTTGATTTTTAAAATCAACGTTAATGCCATTGCATTTTGAGTGGAGAGAAAAACATAATATTTGAATATCTTAATTGAAGAAAAAGACAAGTAATGGACTCCTTAGAATAGAATACAATTTAGTAGATGAATATTATAAATACCAATCTCACGCTTCAAAGTTGGGACAAGCATAAATCTCCAGATAGGAGTAGGGAAGCTTCTTGTTAGAGTCCATTGCATTCACATTTTCTCTTATGATATGTTTGTACCCAAAAAAGTAGAGAAATCATTTCAAATTGCATTGTAGCAAAGGAGACAATTAAAAAAATTACAAAATTTGAATTCAAATGATTATTGATGATGCATTTATACATAGAAGATGTAAAAATTGTAAAAATGCTATGTTTTCATTTTTAAATTCAATGTTGATGTCATTGCATTTTGAGTGGAGAGAAAAACATAATATTTGCATCTGTTAAATGAAGAAAAATACAAGTAATGGACTCACTTGAATAGAATACACTTTAGTGGATGAATATTATAATTACCAATCTCACGTTTCAATATTGGGTCAAGCATAAATCTTCAGAGCGGAGTGGGGAAGCTTCTTCTTAGAGTTCATTGCATTCACTTTTTTCTAAGTGATATGTTTGTGCCCAAAAAGTAGATAAATCATTTGAAATTGCATTCTAGCAAAGGACACAATTAAAAAAATTACAAAATTTAAATTCAACTGATTGTTAACAATACATTTATTCCTAGAACACTTTAAAATTGGAAAAATTGTAAAAATGAAATGTTATGATTTTTAAATTCAATGTCAATGCCATTGCATTTTGAGTGGAGAGAAAAATAAAATATTGGAATATGTTAATTGAAGAAAAATACAAGTTGTGGACTCACATGAATATAATACACTTTAGTGGATGAATATTATAAATACCAATCTCAAGCTTCAATGTTGGCTCAAGCATAAATCTCTAGGGGGGAGTGGGGAAACTTCTTATTAGAGTCCATTGCATTCGATTTTCCTTAAGTGATTTGTTTGTACCCAAAAAGTAAATAAATCATTTCAAATTAGTTTGCAGCAAAGGAGACAACTAAAAAAATTACAAAATTTAAATTCAACTGATTATTGACAATGCATTTATCCCTATAAGACTTTAAAATTATAAAAATTGTAAAAATGCATGGTTTTGATTTTTCAATTCAATGTTAATGCCATTGCATTTTGAGTAGAGAGAAAAACATAATATTTGAATATGTTAATTAAAGAAAAATACAAGTTATGGACTCACCTAAATATAATACACTTTAGTGGATTGCATCCAATTTTTCTTAAGTGATATGGTTATGCCCAAAATGTAGATAAATCATTTCAAATTGCATTGTAGTAAAGGAGTCAATTAAAAAAATTACAAAATTTAAATTCAACTGATTATTGACAATGCATTTATCCCCAGAAGACTTTAAAATTGTAAAAATTGCAAAAATGTAATATTTTGATTTTTAAATTCAATGTTAATGCCATTGCATTTTGAGTGCAGAGAAAAACATAATATTTTAATATGTTAATTGAAGGAAAAAACAAGTAATGGACTGACTTGAATAGAATACACTTTAGTGGATGAATATTATAAATACCAATTGCACGCTTCAATGTTGGGTCAAGCATAAATCTTTAGAGGGAGTAAGGAAGCTTTTTATTAGAGCCCAATGCATTTGCTTTTTCTTAAGTGATATGTTTATACCTAAAAAGTAAATAAATCATTTGAAATTGCATTGTAGCAAAGAGACAATTAAAAAAATTATAAAATTTAAATTCAATTGATTATTAACAATGCATTTAACCCTAAAAGACCTTAAAATTGTAAAAATTGTAGAAATGCAATGTTTTGATTTTTAAATTCAATGTTAATGCCATTGTATTTTGAGTGGAGAGAAAAACATAAGATTTGAATATGTTACTTGAAGAAAAATACAAGTAATGGACTCACTTGACTAAAATACACTTTAGTGGATGAATATTATAAACAACAATCCCACGCTTTAATTTTGGGTCATGCATAAATCTCTAGAGGAGAGTAGGGAAGCTTTTTATTAGAGTCCATTCCATATGGCTTTTCTTAAGTGATATATTTGTACCCAAAAAGTAGATAAATCATTTCAAATTGCATTGTAGCAAAGGAGACAATTAAAAAAATTAAAAAATATAAATTCAAATGATTATTGACATTGTATTTATCCTCAGAAGACTTTAAAATTGTAAAAATTGTAAAAATGTAATGTTTTGATTTTTAAATTCAATGTAGATGTCGTTGCATTTTGAGTGGAGGGAAAAACATAATATTTGAACATGTCAATTGAAGAAAAATACCAGTAATGGACTCGCTTGAATAGAATACACTTTAGAGGATGAATATTATAAATACCAATCGCACGCTTCAATGTTGGGTGAGGTATAAATCTTTAGAGGGGAGTGGGGAAGCTTCTTATTAGAGTCCATTGCATTCGCTTTTTCTTAAGTGATATGTTTGTACCCAAAAAGTAGATAAATCATTTGAAATTGCATTCTAGCAAATGACACAATTAAAAGAAATTACAAAATTTAAATTCAACTGATTATTAACGATGCATTTATCCCTAGAAGACTTTAAAATTGTAAAAATTGTAAAAATGCAATGTTATGATTTTTAAATTCAATGTTAATGCCATTGCATTTTGAGTGGAATGAAAAACCTGATATTTGAATATGTTAATTGAAGAAAAATACAAGTTGTGGACTCACCTGAATATAATACACTTTAATGGATGAATATTATAAATACCAATCTCACACTTTAATGTTGGGTCAAGCATAAATCTCTAGAGGGGAGTAGGGAAACTTCTTATTAGAGTCCATTGCATTCGCTTTTTCTTAAGTGATATGTTTGTACCCAAAAAGTTAATAAATCATTTCAAATTGTAGTGTAGCAAAGAAGACAATTAAAAAAATTACAAAATTTAAATTCAACTGATTATTGACAATGCATTTATCCCTTGAAGTCCTGAAAATCTTAGAAATGCAATGTTGTGATTTTTAAATTCAATGTTAATGCCATTGCATTTTGAGTGGGGAGAAAAACATAATATTTGAATATGTTAATTGAAGAGAAAAAGAAGTTGTGGACTTACCTGAATATAATAGACTTTAGTGGATGAATATTATAAATACCAATCTCACGCTTCAATGTAAATGTCATTGCATTTTCAGTGGAGGAAAAAACATAATATTTGAACATGTCAATTGAAGAAAAATACCAATAATGGACTCACTTGAATAAAATACACTTTAGTGGATGAATATTATAAATACCAATTGCATGCTTGAATGTTGGGTCAAGCATAAATCTCTAGAGGGGAGTTGGGAAGCCTTTTATTAGAGTCCATTGCATTTGTTTTTTCTTAAGTGATATGTTTGTACCCAAAAATTAGATAAATCTTTTCAAATTGTATTGTAGCAAAAAAGACAATTCAAAAAATTCAAAAATATAAATTCAACTGATTATTGACATTGCATTTATCCCTATAAGACTTTAAAATTATAAAAATTGTAAAAATGCAATGTTTTGATTTTTGAAAACAATGTCAATGCAATAGCATTTTGACTAGAGAGAAAAACATAATATTTGAATATGTTAATTGAATAAAAATACAATTAATGGACTCACTTGAATAGAATACACTTTAGTGAATGAATATTATAAACAGCAATCCCATACTTCAATTTTGGGTCATGCATAAATCGCTAGAGGGGAGTGGGGAAGCTTCTTATTAGAGTCCATTGCATTTGCGTCTTCTTAAGTGAAAAGTTTGTACCCAAAAATTGTGTAAATCATTTCAAATTGCATTGTAGTAAAGGAGACAATTAAAAAAATTACAAAATTTAAATTCAACTGATTATTGACAATGCATTTATCCCTAAAAGACTTTAAAACGGTAAAAATTGTAAAAATGCAAAGTTTTGATTTTTAAATTCAATGTTAATGCCATTGCATTTTGAGTAGAGTGAAAAACATAATATTTGAATATGTTAATTAAAGAAAAATACAAGAAATGGACACACTTGAATATAATACACTTTAGTGTATGAATATGATAAATACCAATCGCACGCTTCAATGTCGAGTCAAGCATAAATATCTAAAGAGGAGTAGGGAAGCTTCTAATGTCGTTGCATTTTAAGTGCAGGGAAAAAGCTAATATTTGAATCTATTAATTGAAGAAAAATACAAATAATGGACACACTTGAATATAATACAATTTAGTGTATGAATATTATAAATATCAATCGCACGCTTAAATGTTAGGTCAAGTATAAATCTCTAGAGGGGAGTGGGGAAGCTTCTTATTGGAGTCCATTGTGTTCGTTTGTTCCTAAGTGATATGTTTGTACCCAAAAGTAGATAAATCATTTCAAATTGCTTTGTAGCAAGGAAGACAATTAAAAAAATTATAAATTTTAAATTTAATTGATTATTGACATTACATATATCCTTATAAGATTTTAAAATTGTAAAAATTTTAAAAATGCAATGTTTTGATTTTTCGATTCAATGTCAATGTCATTGCATTTTGAGTGGAGAAAAAAACATAATATTTGGATATGTTAATTGAAAAAACATTCAAGTAATGGACTCACTCGAATATAATACACTTTAATGGATGAATATTGTAAATACCAATCTCATGCTTCAATGTTGGGTCAAGCATAAATCTCTAAAGGGGAGTGAGGAAGCTTCTAATTAGAGTCCATTGCATTCGCTTTTTCCTAAGCGATATGTTTGTACCCAAAAATTAGATAAATCATTTCAAATTGCATTATAGCAAAGGAGACAATTAAAAAAATTACAGAATTTAAATTCAACAGATTATTGACAATCCATTTATCCTTCAAAGACTTTAAAAGTGTAAAAATGCAATGTTTTGATTTTAAATTCAATGTTAATGCCATTGCATTTTGAGTGGAGGGAAAAACATAATATTTGAATATGTTAGTTGAAGAAAGATACAAGTAATGGACTCATTTGAATAGGAGAGACTTTAGTCCATGAATATTACAAATACCAATCTCATGCCTCAATGTTGGGTCAAGCATAAATCTCTAAAGGGAAGTAGGGAGACTTCTTATTAGAGTCCATTGCATTTGCTTTTTCTTTAGTGATGTGTTTGTACCCAAACAATAGAGAAATCTTCTCAAATTGCATTGTAGCAAAGGAGACAATTAAAAAAATTACAAAATTCAAATTCAACTGATTATTTACAGTGCATTTATTCCTAGAAGACTTTAAAATTGTAAAAATGCAATATTTTGATTTTTAAATTCAATGTTAATGCCATTGCATTTTGAGTGGAGGGAAAAACCTAATATTTGAATATGTTAATTGAAGAAAAATACAAGTAATGGACACACTTGAATATGATACACTTTGGTGTATGAATATTATAAATACGAATCGCACGCTTAAAAGTTGGGTCAAGCATAAATCTCTAGAGGGGAGTGGGGAAGTTTCTTATTAGAATCTATTGGATTCGTTTTTTCTTAAGGGATATGTTTGTACCCAAAAAGTAAATAAATCATTTCAAATTGCATTCTAGCAAAGGAGACAATTAAAAAAATTATAAAATTTAAATTCAACTCATTATTGATATTGCATTTATCCCTAAAAGACTTTAAAATTGTAAAAATTGCAAAAATGCAATGTTTTGATTTATGAATTGAAAGTCAATGCCATTGCATTTTGAGTGGAGAAAAAAAACATAATATTTGGATATGTTAATTGAAGAAAAATTCAAGTAATGAACTTACTCGAATAGAATACACTTTAGTGGATGAATATTATAAATACCAATCTCATGCTTCAATCTTGGGTCAAGCATAAACCTCTAGAGGGGAGTGAGGAAGCTTCTAATTAGAGTCCATTGTATTCGCTTTTTCCTAAGCAATATATTTGTACCCAAAAGTTAGTTAGATCATTTCAAATTAAATTATAGCAAAGGAGACAATTTAAAAAATTACAGAATTTAAATTCAACTCATTATTAACAATCCATTTATCCCTAGAAGACTTTAAAAGTATAAAAATGCAATGTTTTGATTTTTAAATTCAATGTTAATGTCATTGCATTTTGAGCGGAGGGAAAAACATAATATTTGAATATGTTAATTGAAGAGAAATACAAGTAATGGACACACTTGAATATAATATACTTTAGTGCATAAATATTATAAATACCAATCACATGCTTAAATGTTGGGTCAAGCATACATCTCTAGAGGGAAGTGGGGAAACTTCTTATTAAAGTCCATTGTATTCGTTTTTTCTTAAGTGATATGTTTGTACACAAAAAGTACACAAATCATTTGAAATTGCATTGTAGCAAAGCAGACAAATAAAAAAATTATAAAATTTAAATTCAACTGATTAATGCCATTGCGTTTTGAGTGGAGAAAAAAACATAATATGCCATTGCGTTTTGAGTGGAGAAAAAAACATAATATTTGGATATGTCAATTGAAGAAAAATTCAAGTAATGACTCACTCGAATTGAATACACTTTAGTGGATGGATATTATAAATACCAATCTTACGCTTCAATCTTGGGTCAAGCATAAACCTCTAGAAGGGAGTGAAGAAGCTTCTAATTAGAGTCCATTACATTCACTTTTTCCTAAGTGATATGTTTGCATCCAAAAATTAGATAAATCTTTTCAAATTGCATTATAGCAAAGGAGACAGTGAAAAAAATTATAGAATTTAAATTCAACTTATTATTGACAATCCATTTATCTTTAGAAGACTTTAGAAGTGTAAAAATGCAATGTTTTGATTGTTAAATTGAATGTTAATGCCATTGCATTTTGAGTGGAGGGAAAAATATAAAATTTGAATATGTTAATTGAAGAAAAATACAAGTAATGGACTCATTTGAATGGGATAGACTTTAGTCGATGAATATTATAAATACCAATCTCACGCCTCAATGTTTGGCCAAGCATAAATCTCTAAAGGGGAGTGGTGAGGCTTCTTATTAGAGTCCATTGCATTTGCTTTTTCTTAAGTGATGTGTTTGTATCCAAAAAGTAGAGAAATCTTCTCAAATTGCATTGTAGCAAAGGAGACAATGAAAAAAATTACAAAATTCAAGTTCAACTATTTATTTAGTGGATAAATATTATAAATACCAATATGATGCTTCAATCTTGGGTGAAGTATAAACCTCTAGAAGGGAGTGAGGAAGCTTCTAATTAAAGTCCATTGCATTTGCTTTTTCCTAAGCGATATGTTTGTACCGAAAAATTAGATAAATCATTTCAAATTGCATTATAGCAAAGGAGACAATTAAAAAAATTACAAAATTTAAATTCAACTGATTATTGGCAATCCATTTATCCCTATAAGACCTTAAAAGTGTAAAAATGCAATGTTTTGATTTTTAAATTCAATGTTAATACCATTGCATTTTGAGTGGAGGGAAAAACATAATATTTGAATATGTAATTGAAGAAAAATACAAGTAATGGACTCATTTGAATAGGATAGATTTAGTGGATGAATATTATAAATACCAATCTGATGCCTCAATGTTGGGTCAAGCATAAATCTCGAAAGGGGAGTGGGAAGGTTTTCTTATTAGGGTCCATTACATTCGCTTTTTCTTAAGTGATGTGTTTGTACCCAAAAAGTAGAGAAATCTTTTCAAATTGCATTGCAACAAAGGAGACAATGAAAAAAATTACAAAATTCAAATTCAACTGACTATTTACAATGCATTTATTCTTAGAAGACTTTAAAATTTTAAAAATGTAATGTTTTGATTTTTAAATTCAATGTTAATGTCATTGCATTTTGAGTGGAGGGAAAAATATAATATTTGAATATGTTAATTGAAGAAAAATACAAGTAATGGACACACTTCAATATAATACACTTTAGTGTATTAATATTATAAATAACAATCGCACGATTAAATGTTGGGTCAAGCAGAAATCTCTAAAGGGGAGTGGGGAAGCTTCTTATTAAATTCCATTGTATTCGTTTTTTCTTAAGCGATATGCTTGTACCCATAAAGTAGATAAATCTTTTCAAATTGCATTATGATAAAGGAGACAATTACAAAAATTATAAAATTTAAATTCAACTAATTATTGACATTGCATTTATCCCTATAAGACTTTTAAATTGTAAAAATTGTAAAAATGCAATGTTTTGATTTTTGAATTCAAAGTCAATGCCATTGCATTTTGCATGGAGGAAAAAACATAATATTTGGATATGTTAATTGAAGAAAAATTTAAGTAATGGACTCACTCGAATATAATACACTTTAATGGTTGAATATTATAAATAACAATCTCACGCTTCAATCTTAGGTCAAGCATAAGCCTCTAGAGGGGAGTGAGGAAGCTTCTAATTAGAGTCCATTGCATTCCCTTTTTCCTAAGCGATATGTTTGTACCAATTAGATAAATCATTTCTAATTGCCTTATAGCAAAGGAGACAATTAAAAGAATTACAGAATTTAAATTCAACTGATTATTGACAATCCACTTATCCCTATAACACTTTAAAAGTGTAAAATTGCAATGTTTTGATTTTTAAATTCAATGTTAATGCCATTGCATTTTTAGTGAAGGGAAAAACCTAAGATTTGAATATGTTAATTAAAGAAAAATACAAGTAATGGACACACTTCCATATAATACACTTTAGTGTATGAATATTATAACAACCAATCGCACGCCTAAATGTTGGGTTAAGCATAAATCTCTAGAGGGGAGTGGGGAAACTTTTGTTAGAGTCCATTGCATTCATTTTTTCTTAAGTGATGTGTTTGTACCCAAAAATAGAGAAATCTTTTCAAATTGGATTGTAGCAAAGGAGACAATTAAAAAAATTACAAAATTCAAATTCAATTAAGTATTTACAATGCATTTATTCCTAGAAGATTTTAAAATTTTAAAAATGCAATGTTTTGATTTTTGAACTCAATGTTAATGCCATTGCATTATAAGTGGATCGGAAAACATAATATTTGAATATGTTAATTGAAAAAAATATAAGTAATGGATTCACTTGAATAGAATACATTTTAGTAGATGAATATTATAAATAATAATCCCACACTTCAATTTTGGGTCAGGCATAAATCTTTAGAGGGGAGTGAGGAAGCTTCTTATTATAGTCCATTGCATTGGCTTTTACTTAGGTAATATGTTTGCACCCAAAAAGTAGATAAATCATTTTAAATTGCATTGTAGCAAAGGAGACAATTAAAAAAAATTCAAAATTTAAATTCAACTAAATATTGAAAAAGCATTTATCCCTAGAAGACTTTTAATTTGTAAAAATTGTAAAAATATAATGTTTTGATTTTTACATTCTATGTTAATGCCATTGCATTTTGAGTGGAGAGAAAAACATAATATTTGAATATGTTAATTAAAGAAAAATACATGTAATGGACTTACTTGAAAAGAATACACTTTAAGGGATGAATATTATATATAGCAATCCCACGCTTTAATTTTGGGTCAGGCATAAATCTCTAGAGGAGTCCATTGCATTCGCTTTTTCTTAAGTGATCTGTTTGTACCCAAAGAGTAGATAAATCATTTCAAATTGCATTATAGCAAAGGAGACAATTAAAAAAATTACAAAATTTAAATTCAACTGACTATTGAAAATGCATTTATCCCTAGAAGACCTTAAATTTGTAAAAATTGTAAAATTGCAATGTTTTGATTTTTCATTCTATGTTAATGCCATTGCATTTTGAGTGGAGAGTAAAATATAATATTTGAATATGTTAATTGAAGAAAAATACAAGTAATGGACTCACTTGAAAAGAATACACTTTAGGGGATGAATATTATATATAGCAATCCCACGCTTTAATTTTGGGTTAGGCATAAATCTTTAGAGGAGAGTGCGGAAGCTTCTTATTATAGTCCATTGCATTGGCTTTTACTTAGGTAATATGTTTGTACCCTAAAAGTAGATAAATCATCTCAAATTGTAGTGTAGCAAAAGAGACAAGTAAAAAAATTTCAAAATTTAAATTCAACTGAATATTGAAAAAGCATTTATCCCTAGAAGACTTTTAATTTGTAAAAATGTAATGTTTTGATTTTTACATTCTATGTTAATGCCATTGCATTTTGAGTGGAGAGAAAAATATAATATTTGAATATGTTAATTGAAGAAAAATACATTTAATGGACTCACTTGAAAAGAATACACTTTAGTGGATGAATATTATAAATAGCAATCCCACGCTTCAATTTTGGGTCAAGCATAAATCTCTAAAGGGGAGTGGGGAAGCTTCTTCTTATAGTCCATTGCATTTGCTTTTACTTAGGTAATATGTTTGTACCAAAATATTTGATAAATTATTTCAAATTGCATTGTAGCAAAGGAGACAATTAAAAAAATTACGAAATTTAAATTCAACAGATTATTGACATTGCATTTATCCCTAGAAAACTTTAAAATTCTAGAAATGCAATGTTTTGACTTTTACATTCGATGTTAATGCCATTGCATTTTGAGTGGAGAGAATTAATTGGAGAAAAGTACAAGTAATGGACTCACTTGAAAAGATACACTTCAGGGGATGAATATTATAAATAGCAATCCTACGCTTCAATTTTGGGTCAGGCATAAATCTCTACAGGGAAGTGGGGAAACTTCTTATTATAGTCCATTGCATTGGCTTTTACTTAGCCAATATGTTTGTACCCAAAAAGTGGATAAATCATTTCAAATTGCATTGTAGGAAAGGAGACAATTAAAAAAAATTACGAAATTTAAATTCCACAAATTATTGACATTGCATTTATCCCTAGAAGACTTTAAAATTGTAAAAATGCAATGTTTTGACTCTTCATTTCAATGTTAATGCCATTGCATTTTGAGTGGAGAAAAAAACATAATATTTGAATATGTTAATTGAAGAGAAAAACAAGTAATGTACTATTTTGAATATAAGACACTTTAGTGGATGAATATTATAAATACCAATTTCACGCTTCAATCTTGGGTCAAGCATAAACCTTTAGAGGGGAGTGAGGATACTTCTTATTAGAGTCCATTGCGTTTGCTTTTTCTTAAGTGATATGTTTGTTCCCAAAAAGTAGATAAATCATTTCAAATTGCATTCTAGCAAAGGAGACAGCTAAAAAAATTTCAACATTTAAATTCAAATAATTATTGACAATGCATTTAACCTTAGAAGTATTTAAAATTGTAAAAATTGTAAAAATGCAATATTTTGATTTTTAAATAGATCGTTAATGCCATTGCATTTTGAGGGGAGAGAAAAACATAATATTTGAATACGTTAATTGAAAAAAATACAAGGAATGGACTCACTTGAATAGAATACACTTTAGTGGATGAATATTATAAATAACAATCTCACGCTTCAATTTTGGGTCAAGCATAAATCTTTAAAGGGGAGTGAGGAAGCTTCTTATTATAGTCCATTGCATTTGCTTTTACTTAGGAAATATGTTTGTACCCAAAAAGTAGATAAATCGTTTCAAATTGCATTGTAGCAAAGGAGACAATGAAAAAAATTACAAAATTTAAATTCACCTGATTATTGACAATGCATTTATCCTTAGAGACTTTAAATTTGTAAAAATTGTAGAAGAGTAATGTTTAGATTTTTACATTCTATCTTAATGCCATTGCATTTTGAGTGGAGAGAAAAACATTATATTTGAATATGTTAATTGAAGAAAAATACATGTAACGGACTCACTTGAATAGAATACACTTTAGGGGATGAATATTATAAATACCAATCTCACACTTCAATGTTGGGTCAAGCATAAACCTCTAGAGGGGAGTGAGGAAGCTTCTTATTATAGTTAATTGCGTTGGCTTTACTTAGCCAATTTCTTTGTACCCAAAAAGTGGATAAATACTTAGAAGACTTTAAATTTGTAAAAATTGTTGAAATGCAATGTTTTGATTTTTACATTCTATGTTAATGCCATTGCATTTTGAGTGGAGAGAAAAACATAATATTTGAAGATGTTAATTGAAGAAAAATACAAGTAATGGACTCACTTGAATATAATACACTTTAATGGAAGAATATTATAAATACCAATCTCACACTTCAATGTTAGGTCTAGCATAAACCTCTAAAGCGGAGCGGGGAAGTTTGTTATTAGAGTCCATTGCATTTGCTTTTTCCTAATTGATATGTTAGTACCCAAAAAATAGATAAATCATTTCAAATTGTATTGTAGCAGAGGAGACAATTAAAAAAATTCCAACATTTAAATTATTGACAATGCATTTAACCCTATAAGACTTTAAAATTGTAAAAATTGTAAAAATGCCATGTTTTGATTTTTAAATAGATCATTAATGCCATTGCATTTTGAGTGGAGAGAAAAACATAATATTTGAAGATGTTAATTGAAGAAAAATACAAGTAATGGACTCACTTGAATATAATACACTTTAGTGGATGAATATTATAAATAGCTATCCTACGCTTCAATTTTGGGTCAAGCATAAATCTCTAGAGGGGAGTGGGGAAGATTCTTATTATAGTCCATTGCATTTGCTTTTACTTAGGTAATATGTTTGTATCCAAAATGTAGATAAATCGTTTCAAATTGCATTGTAGCAAAGGAGACAATTAAAAAAATTACAAAATTTAAATTCAACTGATTATTGACAATATATTTATCCCTATAAGACTTTAAATTTGTAAAAATTGTAGAAATGAAATGTTTTGATTTTTACATTCTATGTCAATGCCATTGCATTTTTAGTGGAGAGATAAACATAATATTTGAATATGTTAATTGAAGAAAAATACAAGTAATGGACTCAGTTGAATAAAATACAATTTAATGGATGAATATTATAAATACCAATCTCACGCTTCAATGTTGGGCCAAGCATAAATCTCTAGAGGGGAGTGGGGAAGCTTCTTATTAGAGCCTATTGCATTTACTTTTTCTTAAGTGATATGTTTGTACCCAAAAAGTAGATAAATCATTTCAAATTGCATTGTAGGAAAGAAGACAATTAAAAAATTTCAAAATTTAAATTCAACTGATTATTTAATATGCATTTATCTCTAGAAAACTTTAAAATTGTAAAAATTGTAAAAATGCAATATTTGGATTTTAAAATTTATTGTTAATGACATTGCATTTTAAGTGGAGAGAAAAACATAATATTTGGATATGTTAATTGAAGAAAAGTACAAGTAATGGAATCACTTAAATAAAATACACTTTAATGGATGAATATTATAAATAGCAAACTCACGCTTCAATGTAAGGTCAAGCTTAAATCTCTAGAGGGGAGTGGGGAAGCTTCTTATTAAAGTCCATTGCATTTGCTTTTTCTTAATTTATATGTTTGTGCCCAAAAAGTAGATAAATCATTTCAAAATGCATTGTAACGAAGGAGACAATTAAAAAAATTACAAAATTTAAATTCAACTGATTATTGACAATGCATTTATCCCTAAAAGAGTACAAAATTGTAAAAATTGTAAAAATGCAATGTTTTGATTTTAAATTCAATTCTAACGCTATTGCATTTTGAGTGAACAGAAAACCATAAAATTTGAATATATTAATTGAAGAAAAATACAAGTGATGGACTCGATTGAATAGAATACACTTTAGTGGATGAATATTGTAAATACCAATTTCATGCTTTTTATGTTAGGTCAAGCATAAACCTCTAGAGGGGAGTGAGAAAACTTTTTATAAAAGTCCATTGCATTTGCTTTTTCTTTAGTGATAAGATTGTACCCAAAAGTAGATAAATCATTTCAAATTGCATTGTAACAAAGGAGACAATTAAAAAAATTCCAACATTGAATTTCAACTAATTATTGACAATGCATTTAACCTTAGCAGGCTTTAAAATTGTAAAAATTGTAAAAATTCAATGTTTAGATTTTTACATTCTATGTTAATGCCATTGCATTTTGAGTGGAGAGAAAAACATAATATTTGAATATGTTAATTGAAGAAAAACACAAGTAATGAACTCTCTTGAATAAAATACACTTCAGTGGATGAATATTATAAATAGCAATCTCATGCTTCAATTTTGGGTCAAGTATAAATCTCTAGATAAGAGTAGGGAAGCTTCTTATTATAGTCCATTGCATTTGCTTTTACTTAGGAAATATGTTTGTACCCAAAAAGTAGATAAATCGTTTCAAATTGCATTATAGCAAAAGAGATAATTAAAAAAATTACAAAATTTAAATTCACCGGACTATTGACAATGCATTCATCTTTAGAAGACCTTAAATTTGTAAAAATTGTAGAAATGCAATGTTTTGTTTTTTACATTTTTTGTTAATGTCATTGCATTTTGAGTGGAGAGAAAAACATAATATTTGAATATGTTAATTGAAGAAAAATACAAGTAATGGACTCACTTGAATATAATCCACTTTAGTGGATGAATATTATAAATACCAATCTGACGCTTCAATGTTAGGTCAAGCATAAACCTCTAGAGGGGAGTGAGGAAGCTTCTTATTAGAGTCCATTGCATTTGCTTTTCCTTAAGTGATATGTTTGTACCTAAAAAGTAGATAAATCATTTCAAATTGCATTGTAGCAAAGTAGACAATTAACAAAATTCCAACATTGAAATTCAACTGATTATTGACAATGCATTTAACCCTAAAACGCTTTAAAATTGTAAAAATTGTATACATGCAATGTTTTGATTTTTAAATAGATCGTTAATGCCATTGCATTTTGAGTAGGGAGAAAAACATAATATTTGAATATGTTAATTAAAGAAAAACACAAGTAATGGACTCTCTTGAATAAAATACACTTTAGTAGATAAATATTATAAATAGCAATCCCACGCTTCAATTTTGGGTCAAGCATAAATCTCTAGATAGGAGTGGGGAAGCTTTTTATTATAGTACATTGCATTTGCTTTTACTTAGGAAATATGTTTGTACCCAAAAAGTAAATAAATCGTTTCAAATTGCATTGTAGCAAAGGAGACAATGAAAAAAATTACAAAATTTAAATTCACCTGATTATTGACAATGCATTTATCCTTAGAAGACTTTAAATTTCTAAAAATTGTAGAAGAGCAATGTTTAGATTTTTACATTCTATCCTAATGCCATTGCATTTTGAGTGGAGAGAAAAATATTATATTTGAATATGTTAATTGAAGAGAAATACATGTAACGGACTCATTTGAATAGAATACACTTTAGGGGATGAATATTATAAATACCAATCTCACGCTTCAATGTTGGGTCAAGCATAAACCTCTAGAGGGGAGTGAGGAAGCATCTTATTACAGTCCATTGCATTCGCTTTTTACTAAGTGATATGTTTGTACCCAAAAAGTAGATAAATCATTTCAAATTGCATGGCAGTAAAGGAGACAATTAAAAATATTACAAAATTTAAATTCACCAGATTATTAACAATACATTTATCCCTAGAAGACCTTAAATTTGTAAAAATTGTAGAAATGCAATGTTTTGATTTTTATATTTTTTGTTAATGCCATTGCATTTTGAGTGGAGAGAAAAACATAATATTTGAATATGTTAATTGAAGAAAAATACAAATAATAGACTCTCTTGAATATAATACACTTTAGTGGATGAATATTGTAAATACCAATCTGACGCTTCAATGTTAGGTCAAGCATAAACCTCTAGAGGGGAGTGAGGAAGCTTCTTATTAGAGTCCATTGCATTTGCTTTTCGTTCAGTGATATGTTTGTACCCAAAAAGTAGATAAATCATTTCAAATTGCATTGTAGCAATGTAGACAATTGAAAAAATTCCAACATTGAAATTCAACTGATTATTGACAATGCATTTAACCCTAGAAGGCTTTAAAATTGTAAAAATTCTACAAATGCAATGTTTTGATTGTTAAATAGATCGTTAATGCATTGCATTTTGAGTGGAGAGAAAAAAATAATATTTGAATATGTTAATTGAAGAAAAATACAAGAAATGGGCTCACTTAAATAGAATACACTTTAGTGGATGAATATTATAAATACCAATCTCACACTTGAATGTTGGGTCAAGCATAAACCTCAAGAGAGGAGTGAGGAAGTTTCTTATTGGAGTCCATTGCATTTGCTTTTTGTTAAGTGATATGTTTGTACCCAAAAAGTAGAGAAATCATTTCACATTGCATTGTAGCTAAGTAGACAATTAAAAAAATTCCAACATTGAAATTTAACTGATTATTGATAATGCATTTAACCCTAGAAGGCTTTAAAATTGTAAAAATGCAATGTTTTGATTTTTAAATAGATCGTTAATGCCATTGCATTTTAAGTGGAGAGAAAAACATAATATTTGAATATATTAATTGAAGAAAAATGCAAGTAATGGACTCACTTGAATATAATACACTTTAGTGGATGAATATTATAAATACGAATATCACGCTTTAATGTTGGGTCAAGTATAAACCTTTAGAGGGGAGTAAGGAAGCTTCTTATTAGAGTCCATTGCATTTGCTTTTTCTTAAGTGATATGTTTATACCCAAAAATTAGATAAATCATTTCAAATTGCATTATAGGAAAGGAGACAATTAAAAAAATTATAAAATTTAAATTCAACTAATTATTGACTATATATTTTTCCTTAAAAGACTTTAAATTTGTAAAAATTGTAGAAATGCAATGTTTTGCTTTTTACATTCTATGTTAATACCATTGCATTTTGAGTGGAGAGAAAAACATAATATTTGAATATGTTAATTGAAGAAAAGTACAAGTAATGGACTCACTTGAATAGAATACACTTTAGTGGATAAATATTATAAATAGCAATCCCACACTTCAATTTTGGGTCAAGCATAAACCTCTTGAGGGGAGTGGGGAAGCTTTTGATTAGAGTCCATTGCCTTCGTTTTTTCTTAGGTGATATGATTGTACCCAAAAAGTAGGTAAATCATTTCAAATGGCTTTGTAGCAATGGAGACAATTAAAAAAATTACAAAATTTAAATTCAATTGATTATAAACAATGCATTTATCCTTAAAAGACTTTAAAATTATAAAAATTGTAAAAAAACAATGTTATGATTTTTAAATTTATTATTAACGTCATTGCATTTTGAGTGGATAGAAAAGCATAATATTTTAATATTTTAATTGAATAAAAATACAAGTAATGGACTCATTTGAATAGAACACACTTTAGTGGATGAATATTATAAATACCAATCTCATGCTTCAAAGTTTGGTCAAGCATAAATCTCTATAGGGGAGTGGGGAAGCTTCTTATTAAAGTCCATTGCATTCGTTTTTTCTTAAGGGATATGCTTGTACCCAAAAATTAGATAAATCATTTCAAATTGCATTGTAGCAAAGGAGACAATTAAAAAAATTACAAAATTTAAACTCAACTAATTATTGACAATGTATTTATCCATAAAAGATTTTAAAATTGTTAAAATTGTAGAAAGGCAATGTTTTGATTTTTAAATCCAATGTTAAAGCCGTTGCATTTTGAGTGCAGAGAAAAACATAATGTTTCAATATGTTAATTGAAGAAAAATATAAGTAATGGACTCACTTGAGTAGAATACACTTTAGTGGATGAATATTATAAATACCAATCTCACGCTTTAATGTTGGGTCAAGCATAAACCTCTAGAGGGGAGTGGGGAAGCTTCTTATGAGAGTCCATTGGATTCACTTTTTCTTAAGTGATATGTTTGTACCCAAAAAGTAGATAAATCATTTCTAATTGCATTGTAGCAAAGAAGACAATTAAAAAACTTACAAATTTTAAATTAAACTGATTATTCACAATGTATTTATCCCTAGAAGACTTTAAAATTGTAAATATTGTAAAAATGCAATGTTTTGTTTTTTAAATTCAATGTTAATGCCCTTGCATTTTGAGTAGAGAGAAAAACATAGTATTTGAATAAGTTAGTTGAAGAAAAATACAAGTAATAGTCTCACTTGAATATAATACACTTTAGTGAATGAATATTATAAATAGCAATCTCATGCTTCAATTTTGGGTCAAGCATAAAACTCTAAAGGGGAGTGGGCAAGCTTCTTATTAGAGTGCATTGCTTTCGCTTTTTCGCAAGTGATATGTTTGCTCCCAAAAAGTAGATCAATCATTTCAAATTGCATTGTAGCAAAGGAGACAAGTAAAAAAAATAAAAAAATTTAATTTCAACTAATTATTCACAATGCATTTTTCCTTAAAAGACTTTAAAATTGTAAAAATTGTAAAAATGCAATGTTTTGATTTTTAAATTTATTATTAATGTCATTGCATTTTGAGTGAAGTGAAAAACATAATATTTGAATATGTTAATTGAAGAAAAATACAAGTAATGGACTCACTTGAATAAAATACACTTTAGTGGAGGATACTATAAAAATCAATTGCACGCTTCAATGTTGGGTTAAGCATAAATCTCTATAGGGGAGTGTGGAACCTTCTTATTAGAGTCCATTACATTCATTTTTTCTTAAGTGATATGTTTGTACTCGAAAAATAAATAAATCATTTCAAATTGCATTGCATCAAAAGAGAATAAAAAAATTAAAAAATTTAAATTCAACTAATTATTGACAATGCATTTATCCTTATAAGATTTTAAAATTGTAAAAATTGTAAAAATGCAATATTTTGATTTTTATATTCAATGTTAATGCCATTGCATTTAGAGTGGAGAGAAAAACATAATATTTGAATATGTTAATTGAAGAAAAATACAAGTAATGGACTCACTTGAATAGAATACACTTTAGTAGATGCATATTATAAATACCAATCTCATACTTTAATGTTAGGTCAAGCATAAATCTCTAGAGGAGAGTGGGGAAACTTTTTATTAGAGTCCATTGCATTTGCTTTTTCTTAAATGATATCTTTGTATCAAAAAAGTAGATAAATAATTTCGAATTGCATTGTAGCAAAGGAGAGAATTAAGAAAGTTATAAAATTTAAATCAACTGATTATTGACAATACATTTATCCCTAGATGTCTTTAAAATTGTAATAATTGTACAAATGTAATGTTTTGATTTTTTAATTCAATGTAAATTCCATTGCATTTTCAGTGGAGAGAAAAGCATAATACTTAAATATGTTAATTGATGAAAAATACAAGTAATGGACTCTCCTGAATATAATACACTTTAGTGAATGAATATTATAAATACCAATCACATGCTTAAATGCTGGGTCAAGCATAAATCTCTAGAGGGGAGTGGGGAAGCTTCTTATTAGAGTCCATTGCATTCGCTTTTTCGTAAGTGATATGTTTGAATCCGAAAAGTAAATAAATGATTTCAAATTGCATTGTAGCAAAGGAGAAAATTAAAAAAATTACAAAATTGAAATTCAACTGATTATTGACAATGCATTTATCTCTAGAAGTCTTTAAAATTGTAAAAATACGATGTTTTGATTTTTAAATGCTAATGCCATTGCATTTTGAGTGGAGAGAAAAACCTAAAATTTGAATATGTTAACTGAAGAAAAATTCAAGTAGCAAACTCACTTGAATAGAATACACTTTAGTGGATGAATATTATAAATACCAATCGCACGATTCAATGTTGGGTAAAGCTTAAATCTCTAGAGGGGAGTGGGGAAGCTTCCCATTAGAGCCCATTGCATTCGCTTTTTCTTAAGTGATATGTTTGTACCCAAAAAGTAGATAAATCATTTCAAATTGCATTGTAGCAAAGAAGACGATGAAAAAATTACAAAATTTCAAATTCAACTGATTATTGACAATGCATTTATCCCTAGAAACTTTAAAATTGTAAAAATGCAATGTTTTGATTTTTAAATGCAATGTTAATGCCATTCCATTTTTAGTGGAAAGAAAAACCTTAAATTTGTATATGCTAATTGAAGAAAAATGCAAATCATGGACTCACTTGAATAGAATATAATTTAGTTGATGAATATTATAAATACCAATTGCACGCTTCAATGTTGGGTCAAGTATAAATCTCTAGAAGGGAGTGGGGAGGCTTCTTATTAGAGTCCATTACATTCACTTTTTCTTAAGTAATATGTTTGTACCCAAAAAGTAGATAAATCATTTCAAATTGCATTACAGCAAAGAAGACAATTAAAAAAATTACAAAATTTCAAATTTGACTAATAATTGACAATGCATTTATCCTAAGAAGTCTTTAAAATTGTAAAAATGTAATGTTTTGATTTTAAAATCCAATGCTAATGCCATTGCATTTTGACTGGAGAGAAAAACCTAATATTTGAATATGTTAATTGAAGAAAAATTCAAGTAGCAGACTCACTTGAATAGAATACACTTTAGTGGATGAATATTATAAATACCAATCGCACAATTCAATCTTGGGTAAAGCTTAAATCTCTAGAGGGGAGTGGCGAAGCTTTTTATTAGAGCCCATTGCATTCGCTTTTTCTTAAGTGATATGCTTGTACCAAAAAGTAGATAAGTCATTTCAAATTGCATTGTAGCAAAGAAGACAATGAAATAAATTACAAAATTTCAAATTCAACCGTTTATTGACAATGCATTTCTCCCTAGAAGACTTTAAAATTGTAAAAATGCAATGTTTAGATTTTTAAATTCAATGTTAATGCCATTGCATTTTGAGTGGAGAGAAAAACCTAATATTTGAATATGTTAATTGAAGAAAAATACAAGTAATGGACTCACTTGAATAGAATACAATTTAGTGGATGAATATTATAAATACCAATCTCACGCTTCAATGTTGGGTCAAGCATAAATCTCTAGAGGGGAGTGGGGAAGCTTCTTATTAGAGTCCATTGCATTCGCTTTTTCTTAAGTGATATGTTTGTACCCAAAAAGTAGATAAATCATTTCAAATTGCATTGTAGCAAGGAAGACAATCAAAAAAAATAAAAAATTTCAAATTCAACTGATTATTGACAATGAATTTTTCCCTAAAAGACTTTAAAATTGTAAAAATTGTACACATGCAATGTTTAGATTTTTAAATTCAATGTTAATGCCTTGGATTTTGAGTGGAAGAAAAACTTAATATTTCAATATGTTAATTGAATAAAAATACAAGTAATGCATTCACTTGAATAGAATACACCTTAGTGGATGAATATTATAAATACCAATCACACGCTTCAATGATGGGTCAAGCATAAATCTCTAGAGGAGAGTGGGAAGCGTCTTATTAGAGCGCATGCCATTCGCTTTTTCCTAAGTGATATGTTTGTACCTGAAAAGTAAATAAATGTTTTCAAATTGCATTGTAGCAAAGGAGGCAATTAAAAAATTACAAAATTTATATTCAACTGATTATTGACAATGCATTTATTCCTAAAAGTCTTTAAAATTGTAAAAATGCAATATTTTGATTTTAAATTTAATGTTAATGTCATTGCATTTTGAATGGAGAGAAAAACCTAATATTTGTATATGTTAATTCACGAAAAGTACAAGTAATGGACTCTCCTAAATATAATACACTTTAGTGGATGAATATTATAAATACCAATCGCACGCTTCAAAGTTCGGTCAAGCATAGGTCTCTAGAAGGGAGTGGGAAGCTTCTTATTGGAGTCCATTGGATTCACTTTTTCTTAAGAGATGTGTTTGTATCCAAAAAGTAGATAAATCATTTCAAATTACATTGTAGCAAAGGAGACAATTAAAAAAATTACAAAATTTAAATTCAACTAATTATTGACAATGCATTTCTCCATAGAAGTCTTTAAAATTGTAAAAATGCAATGTTTTGATTTTTAAATCCAATGCTAATGCCATTGCATTTTAAGTGGAGAGAAAAACCTAATATTTGAATATGATAATTGAAGAAAAATACAAGTAACGGACTCACTTGAATAGTAGTGGATGAATATTACAAATACCGATCGCACGCTTCAATGTTGCGTCAAGTATAAATCTCTAAATGGGACTGGGGAAGCGTCTTATTAGAGCCTATGCCATTCGCTTTTCCTTAAGTGGTATGTTTGTAGCCAAAAAGTAGATAAATCATTTCAAATTGCATTGTAGCAAAGAAGACAATTAAAAAAAATTACAAAATTTCAAATTCAACTGATTATTGACAATGCATTTATTCTTAGAAGACTTTAAAATTATACAAATGCAATGTTTTGATTTTTAAAATCAATGTTAATGCTGTTGCATTTTGAGAGGAGGGAAAAACATAATATTTGAATATGTTAATTGAAGAAAAGTACAAGTAATGAACTCAATTGAATAGAATACAATTTAGTGGATGAATTTATAAATACCAATCTCACGCTTCAATGTTGGGTCAAGCATAAATGTCTAGAAGGGAGTGGGGAAGCTTCTTATTAGAGTCCATTGCATTCATTGTTTCGTAAGTGATATGTTTTTACCCAAAAAGTAGATAAATCATTTCAAATTGCATTGTAGCAAAGGAGATAATTAAAAAAATTACAAAATTTAGATTTAACTGATTATTGACAATGCATTTAAACCTAGAAGACTTTAAAATTGTAAAAATGCAATGTTTTGATTTTAAAATTCAATGTTAATGCCATTGCATTTTGAGTGGAGAGAAAAACCTAACATTTGAATATGTTAATTGAAGAAAAATACAATTAATGGACTCACTTCAATAGAATATACTTTAGTGGATGAATATTACAAATACCGATCGCACGCTTCAATGTTGCATCAAGTATAAATCTCTAGAAGGGAGTGGGGAAGCGTCTTATTAGAGCCCATGCCATTCGCTTTTCCTTAAGTGGTATGTTTGTAGCCAAAAAGTAGATAAATCATTTCAAATTGCATTGTAGCAAAGAAGACAATTAAAAAAATTACAAAATTTCAAATTCAACTGATTATTGACAACGCATTTATCCCTAGAAGACTTTAAAATTATACAAATGCAATGTTTTGATTTTTAAAATCAATGTTAATGCTGTTGCATTTTGAGAGGAGGGAAAAACATAATATTTGAATATGTTAATTGAAGAAAAGTACAAGTAATGAACTCACTTGAATAGAATACAATTTAGTGGATGAATATTATAAATACCAATCTCACTCTTTAATGTTGGGTCAAGCATAAATCTCTAGAAGGGAGTGGGGAAGCTTCTTATTATAGTCCATTGCATTCGTTGTTTCGTAAGTGATATGTTTTTACCCAAAAAGTAGACAAATCATTTCAAATTGCATTGTAGCAAAGGAGATAATTAAAAAAAATTACAAAATTTAGATTCAACTAATTATTGACAATGCATTTAAACTTAGAAGACTTTAAAATTGTAAAAATGCAATGTTTTGATTTTAAAATTCAATGTTAATGCCATTGCATTTTAAGTGGAGAGAAAAACCTAACATTTGAATATGTTAATTGAAGAAAAATACAATTAATGGACTCACTTCAATAGAATATACTTTAATGGATGAATATTACAAATACCAATCGCACGCTTCAATGTTGCGTCAAGTATAAATCTCTAGAAGGGAGTGGGGAAGCGTCTTTTTAGAGCCCATGCCATTCGCTTTTCCTTAAGTGGTATGTTTGTAGCCAAAAAGTAGATAAATCATTTCAAATTGCACTGTAGGAAAGAAGACAATTAAAAAAATTACAAAATTTCAAATTCAACTGCATTTATCCCTTGAAGACTTTAAAATTATAAAAATGCAATGTTTTGATTTTTAAAATCAATGTTAATGTTGTTGCATTTTGAGAGGAGGGAAAAACATAATATTTGAATATGTTAATTAAAGAAAAGTACAAGTAATGGACTCACTTGAATAGAATACAATTTAATGGATGAATATTATAGATACCAATCTCATGCTTCAATGTCGGGTCAAGCAAAAATCTCTAAAGGAGAGTGAGGAAACTTCTTATTAGAGTCCATTGCATTCGCTTTTTCTTAAGTGATATGGTTGTACCCCAAAAGTAAATAAATCATTTCAAATTACATTGTAGCAAAGGAGACAATGAAAAAATTACAAAATTTAAATTCAACTGTTTAGTGACAGTGCATTTATCCCTATAAGTCTTTAAAATTGTAAAAATACAATGTTTTGATTTTTCAATTCAATGTTAATGCCATAACTTTTTGAGTGGAGAGAAAAACCAAATCTTTGAATATGTTAATTGAAGAAAAATACAAGTAATGGACTCACTTGAATAGAATAAAATTTAATGGATGAATATTATAAAAACCAATCTCACTCTTCAATGTTGGGTCAACCATAAATCTCTAAAGGGGAGTGGGGAAGCTTCTTATTAGAGTCCATTGCATTCAATTTTTTGTAAGTGATATGTTTGTAAGCGAAAAGTGAATAAATGATTTCCAATTGCATTGTAGCAAAGGAGACAATTAAAAAAATTACAAAATTTAAATTTAACTGATTTGTGACAGTGCATTTATCCCTAGAATTCTTTAAAATTGTAAAAATATAATGTTAATGCCATAGCTTTTTAAGTTAAGAGAAAAACATAATATTTGAATATGTTAATAGTAGAAAAATAGAAGTAATGAACTTAGTTGAATAAAATACAATTTAGTGGATGAATACTATAAATACAAATCTCACACTTCATTGCTGGGTCAAACATAATCTCCAGAAGGGAGTGGGGAAGCTTGTCATTAGAGTCCATTGCATTCGCTTTTTCTTAAGTGATATGTTTGCACCCAAAAAGTAGATAAATCATTTCAAATTTCATTGTAGCAAAGAAAATAATTAAAAAAATAACAAAAATTAAATTCAACTGATTATTGACAATGCATATTTCCCCAGAAGAGTTGAAAATTGAAAAAATTGTAAAAATGCAATGTTTTGATTTTTAAATTCAATGTTATTGCCTTTGCATTTTGAATGGAGGGGAAAACATAAAATTTGAATATGTTAATTGAAGAAAATACAAGTAATGGACTCACTTGAATAGAATACAATTTAGTGGATCAATATTCTAAATACCAATCTTATGCTTCAATGTTGGGTCAAGTATAAATCTTTAGAGGGGAGTGGGAAGCTTCTTATTAGAGTTCATTGCATTCGCTTTCACATAAGTGATATGTTAATTGTAAAAAAATAAAAGAAATGAACTCAGTCGAATAAAATACAATTTAGTGGATGAATACTATAAATACCAATCTCACACTTCATTACTGGGTCAAGCATAATCTTTAGAGGGGAGTGGGGAAGCTTCTTATTAGAGTTCATTGCATTCGCTTTTTCTTAAGTGATATGTTTGCACCAAAAAAGTAGATAAATCATTTCAAATTGCATTGTAGTAAAGAAAATAATTAAAAAAATAACAAAATTTAAATTCAACTGATTATTGATAATGCATATTTCCCCATAAGAGTTCAAAATTGAAAAAAATTGTAAAAATGCAATGTTTTGATTTTTAAATTCAATGTTAATGCCTTTGCATTTTGAATGGAGGGAAAAACATAAAATTTGAATATGTTAATTGAAGAAAAATACAAGTAATGGACTCACTTGAATAGAATACAATTTAGTGGATCAATATTCTAAATACCAATCTTATGCTTCAATGTTGGGTCAAGTATAAATCTCTATAGGGGAGTGGAAAGCTTCTTATTAGAGTCCATTGCATTCGCTTTGACATAAGTGATATGTTAATTTTAGAAAAATAGAAGTAATGAACTAAGTTGAATAAAATACAACTTAGTGGATGAATACTATAAATACCAATCTCACACTTCATTACTAGGTCAAGCATAATCTCTAAAGGGGAGTGGGGAAGCTTCTTATTAGAGTCCATTGCATTCGCTTTTTCTTAAGTGATATGTTTGCAGCGAAAAAGTAGATAAATCATTTCAAATTGCATTGTAGTAAAGAAAATAATTAAAAAAATAAAAAAATTTAAATTCAACTGATTATTGACAATGCATATTTCCCCAGAAGAGTTCAAAATTGAAAAAATTGTAAAAATGCAATGTTTTGATTTTTAAATTCAATGTTAATGCCTTTGCATTTTGAATGGAGGGAAAAACATAAAATTTGAATATGTTAATTGAAGAAAAATACAAGTAATGGACTCACTTGAATAGAATACAATTTAGTGGATCAATATTCTAAATACCAATCTTCTACTTCAATGTTAGGTCAAGCATAAATCTCTAGATGGGAGTGGGAAGCTTCTTATTAGAGTGCATTGCATTCACTTTTACTTAAGTGATATGTTAATTGTAGAAAAATAGAAGTAATGAACTTAGTTGAATAGAATACAATTTAGTGGATGAATACTATAAATACCAATCTCACACTTCATTGCTGGGTCAAGCATAATCTTTAGAAGGGAGTGGGGAAGCTTTTTATTGGAGCCCATTGCATTCGCTTTTTTTAAGTGATATGTTTGTACCCAAAAAGTAGATAAATCATCTCAAATTGCGTTGTAGCAAAGAAGACAATTAAAAAAATTACAAAATTTCAAATTCAACTGATTATTGACAATGCATTTCTGCCTAGACATTAAAATTGTAAAAACATAATGTTTTGATTTTTAAATTCAATGTTAATGCCATTGCATTTTGAGTGGAGAGGAAAACCTAATATTTTAATATGTTAGTTGAAGAAAAATACAATTAATGGACTCACTTGAATAAAATACATTTTAGTGGTTGAATATTATAAATACCAATCGCATGTCTCAATGTTGTCTCAAGCATAAATCTCTAGAGGGGCGTGGGAAAGCGTCTTATTGGCATTCGCTTTTTCTTAAGTGGTTTGTTTGTACCCAAAATGTAGATAAATCATTTCAAATTGCATTGTAGGAAAGAAGACAATTAAAAAAATTACAAAATTTAGATTCAACTAGTTATTGACAATGCATTTAAACTAGAAGACTTTAAAATTGTAAAAATGCAATGTTTTGATTTTAAAATTCAATGTTAATGCCATTGCATTTTGAGTGGATAGCAAAACCTAATATTTGAATATGTTAATTGAAGAAAAATACAATTAATGGACTCACTTCAATAGAATTTACTTTAGCTGATGAATATTACAAATACCAATTGCATGCTTTAATGTTGCGTCAAGCATAAATCTTTAGAGGGGAGTGGGGAAGCGTCTTATTAGAGCCCATGCCATTTGTTTTTTCTTAAGTGGTATGTTTGTAGCCAAAAAGTAGATAAATTATTTCAAATTGCATTGTAGGAAAGAAGATAATTAAAAAAATTACAAAATTTCAAAATCAACTGACTATTGACAATGCATTTATCCCTAGATAATTTTAAAATTATAAAAATGCAATGTTTTGATTTTTAAAATCAATGTTAATGCCATTGCATTTTGAGAGGGGGAGAAAACATAATATTTGAATATGTTAATTGAAGAAAAGTACAAGTAATGGACTCACTTGAATAGAATACAATTTAGTGGTTGACTATTATAAATACCAATCTCACGCTTCAATGTTAGGTCAAGCATAAATCTCTAGAGGGGAGTGGGAAGCTTCTTATTAGAGTCCATTGCATTCGCTGTTTCTTAAGTGATATGTTTTTACCCAAAAAGTAGATAAATCATTTGAAATTGCATTGTAGGAAAGGAGACAATTAAAAAACTTACAAAATTTAAATTCAACTGATTATTGACAATGCATTTTGAAGTTCCCAATTTCACCCTAGGATCTACTGGTCTGTGATACTGAGAGGGGGGGTGAATCAGTATCACACCCCTTAAAACTTTGATAACTTAAGCCAAAGTATTCTACTTCTTTAATACTTTCGCTCTCATCAATACGCAGGTATGTGAACAACTTCAACCTCTTCTTAAAAGCAAGCTTTTTCTCAGATTCGACTAAGGTAGATCTATTGTTACCTATTAATCACAATAGTCCCCAAAGTCACCTTTTAGACACCTTGCCCATTAGACAGATCGGATGTTCTTGATTAGGTCTTCTTTAGGTTATGGGTTCGATGATACTTTAGCTGCGTTCACAACTTAATTCAAAACACAGAATGTAAATCAAAGTAAGGACACAAGAGATTACAATTAAAAAAATTACAAAATTTTAAATTCAACTCATAATTGACAATGCATTTATACCTAGAAGACTTTAAAATTATAAAAATACAATGTTTTGATTTTTAAAATCAATGTTAATGCCATTGCATTTTGAGAGGAGGAAAAAACATAATATTTGAATATGTTAATTGAAGAAAAGTACAAGTAATGGACTCACTTGAATAGAATACAATTTAGTGGATGAATATTATAAATATCAATCTCATGCTTCAATGTTGGGTCAAGCATAAATCTCTAGAGGGGAGTGGGGAAGCTTCTTATTAGAGTCCATTGCATTCGTTGTTTCTTAGGTGATATGTTTTTACCCAAAAAGTAAATAAATCATCTGAAATTGCATTGTAGGAAAGGAGACGATTAAAAAAATTATAAAATTTAAATTCAACTGATTATTGACAATGCATTTTGAAGTTCCCAACTTCACCCTAGGATCTATTGGTCTATGATACTGAGAGGGGGGGTGAATCAGTATCACACCCCTTAAAACTTTGATAACTTAAGCCAAAGTATTCTACTTCTTTTAATACTTTCGCTCTCATCAATACACAGGTATGTGAACAACTTCAACCTCTTCTTAAAAGCAAACTTTTTCTCAGATTCGACTAAGGTAAATCTATTGTTACCTATTAATCCCAATAGTCCCCAAAGTCACCTTTCAGACACCTTGCCTATTAGACAGATCAGATGTTTTTGATTAGGTCTTCTCTAGGTTATGGGTTTGATGATACTTTAGCTGCGTTCACAACTCAATTCAAAACACATAATGTAAATCAAAGTAAGGACACAAGAGATTTACATGTTTTCGTCAATATGATGTACGTCCACGGTGGTAGAGACTCTTCCTCTACCGGGACAATCCACTATACTTGAGAATACCAATGTGGTATTCCCAATGTTCACTATGTAGTTACAATGGATGTCTTAATCCTCTATTCCTTTCACTATTGCAAATACAAAGCAAGTACAATACAAAGAGTGTCACTTACTGTGTCTACCCTTCTTCTAGCTTGTCTTGCCTCTGTTGAATTGAATAGGCTGCTTCACTACCACTTAGAAGTCCACCACAACACTCTCTAACCTCTCTTGAAGAAATCTAGAAATACGTTGAGTTCTTTCCAATGCTTCACTGAATTCCTTCTCTAGGTTGTTTCACACAACTCCTGCTTTCACCGTCTCACGGTTTCACAGCTTGCACTCACACTTCTGGTCTGCCGTTTCACGTCTCACGGCCTGCCCCACGCTTCTGATCAGTCACGCCGTTGCACATTCTGGTCTCACACTTTTGGTCTGCCGTTTCACATCTCTCAGCCTGCCTCACGCTTGTGGTCTGCTGTTTCATGTCTCTTGGCCTGCCTCACGCTTCTGGTCTGCTGTCTTCTCTTCTGGGTGGTCTCACGAATACCAGGTCTGCTGTCTTCTCCTCCGGGTGGTCTCATGGATACCAGGTCTGCTGTCTTGTCTTCTGGGTGGTCTCACAGATACCAGGTCTGCTGTCTTCTCTTCCGGGTGGTCTCACGGAATACACTTTAGTGAATGAATATTATAAATATCAATCGCACACTTCAATGTTGGGTCAAGCATAAATCTCTGGAGGGGAGTGGGGAAGCGTCTTATTGGAGCCCATTGCATTTGCTTTTTCTTAAGTAGTATATTTATATCCAAAAAGTAGATAAATCATTTCAAATTGCATTGTAGCAAAGAAAACAATTAAAAAAATTACAAAATTTAAATTCAACTGATTATTGAAATGCATTTATCCCTAGAAGTGTTTAAAAATGTAAAAATACAATTTTTTGATTTTTAAATTCAATGTTAATGCCATTGCATTTTGAGTGGAGAGAAAAACCTAATATTTGAATATGTTAGTTAAAGAAAAATACAATTAATGGACCAACTTGAATAGAATACATTTTGGTGGATCAATATTATAAATACCAATATCACACTTCAATGTTGGGTCAAGCATAAATTTCTAGAGGGGAGTGGGGAAGCTTCTTATTAGAGTCCATTGCATTCGCTTTTTCTTAAGTAATATGTTTGTACCTAAAAAGTAGATAAATCATTTCAAATTGCATTGCAGCAAAGAAGACAATTAAAAAAATTACAAAATTTCAAATTCAACTAATAATTGACAATGCATTTATCCCTATAAGACTTAAAAATTATAAAAATGCAATGTTTTGATTTTCAAAATCAATGTTAATCCCTTTGCATTTTGAGAGGAGGTAAAAACATAATATTTGAATATGTTAATTGAAGAAAAGTACAAGTAATGGACTCACTTGAATATAATACAATTTAGTGGATGAATATTATAAATACCAATCCATGCTTTAATGTTGGGTCAAGCATAAATCTCTAGAGGGGAGTGGGGAAGCTTCTTATTAGAGTCCATTGCATTCACTATTTCTTAAGTGATATGTTTTACCCAAAAAGTAGATAAATCATTTCAAATTGCCTTGTAGGTAAGGAGACAATTAAAAAAATTACAAAATTTAAATTCAACTGATTATTGACAATGTATTTAAATCTAAAAGACTTTAAAATTGTAAAAATGCAATGTTTTGATTTTTAAATTCAATGTTAATGTCATTGGATTTTGTGTAGAGAGAAAAACCTAATATTTGAATATGTTAATTGTAGAAAAATAGAAGTGATGAACTCACTTGAATAGAATACAATTTAGTGGATGAATATTATAAATACCAATCTCACACTTCAATGTTAGGTCAAGCATAAATCTCTAGAAAGGAGTGGGGAAGCTTCTTATTGGCGTCCATTGCATTTGCTTTTTTTTAAGTGATATGTTTATACCCAAAAAGTAGACAAATCATTTCAAATTGCATTGTAACAAAGAAAACAATTTAAAAAAATTACAAAATTTAGATTCAACTGATTATTGAAATGCATTTATCCCTAGAAGTGTTTAAAATTGTAAAAATACAATTTTTTCATTTTTAAATTCAATTTTAATGCCATTGCTTTTGGAGTGGAGAGAAAAACCTAATATTTGAATATATGAATTGAAGAAAAATACAAGTAATGGACTCACTTGAATATAATACACTTTAGTGGATGAATATTACAAATACCAACCACACGCTTCAATGCTGGGTCAAGCATAATTCTCTAGAGGGGAGTGGGGAAACTTTTTATTAGAGTCCATTGCATTCGCCTTTTCTTAAGTGATATGTTTGTACCCAAAAAGTAGATAAATCATTTCAAATTGCATTGTAGCAAAGAAGACAATTAAAAAAATTACAAAATTTCAAATTCAACTGATTATTGACAATGCATTGATCCCTCGAAGACTTTAAAATTACATAAATGCAATGTTTTGATTTTTACATTCAATGTTAATGCCATTGCATTTTGAGTAGAGAGAAAAACCTAATATTTGAATATGTTAATTGTAGAAAAATAAAAGTACGAAGTCACTTGAATAGAATACACTTTAGTGGATGAAGATTATAAATACCAATTGCACGCTTCAATGTTAGGTCAAGCATAAATCTCTAGAAGGAAATGGGGAAGCTTCTTATAAGAGTCCATTGCATTCGCTTTTCTTAAGTGATATGTTTGTAATTATTGTAAAAATGCAATGTTTTGATTTTTAAATTCAATGTTAATGTCATTGCTTTTTTAGTGGAGGGAAAGACATAAAATTTTAATATGTTAATTGAAGAAATATAGAAGTAATGAACTCACTTGAATAGAATACAATTTAGTGGATGAATACTATAAATGCCAATCTCACACTTCATTGTTGGGTCAAGCATAAATCTCTAGAGGGGAGTGGGGAAGCTTCTTATCAGAGTCCATTACATTCGCTTTTACTTTAGTGATATGTTTGTAACCAAAAAGAAGATAAATCATTTCAAATTGCATTGTAGCAAAGAAAACAATTTAAAAAATTACAAAATTTAAGTAGATCTGATTCTTGGCAATGCTTTTATCCCTAGAGATCTTTAAAATTGTAAAAATGCAATGTTTTGATTTTTAAATTCAATGCTAATCCCATTGCATTTTGAATGGAGGGAAAAATATAAAATTTGAATATGTAAATTGAAGAAAAATACAAGTAATGGACTCACTTGAATAGAATACAATTTAGTGGATAAAGATTCTAAAAACCAATCTCATACTTCAATGTTGGGTCAAGTATAAATCTCTAGAGGGGAGTGGGGAAGCTTTTTATTGGAGCCCATTGCATTCGCTTTTTTAAGTGATTTGTTTGTACCCAAAAAGTAGATAAATCATTTCAAATTACATTGTAGCAAAGACGACAATTGAAAAATTTACAAAATTTCAAATTCAACTGATTATTGACAATGTATTTAAATTGTAAAAACGCAATGTTTTGATTATTAAATTCAACGTTAATGCCATAGCATTTTGAGTGGAGAGAAAAACCTAATATTTTAATATGTTAGTTGAAGAAAAATACAACTAATGGCCTCACTTGAATAGAATAAATTTTAGTGGATGAATATTATAAAAACTAATTTCACGCTTCAATGTTGGCTTAAGCATAAAACTCTAGAGGGGTGTAGGGAGGCTTCTTTGTAGAGCCCATTGTATTTACTTTTTGTTAAGTGATATGTTTGTACATGAAAAGCAAATAAATCATTTCAAATTGCATTGTAGCAAAGGAGACAAATAAAAAAATTACAAAATTTAAATTCAACTAATTATTGACAATGCATTTATCCCTAGAGGACTTTAAAATTGTAAACATTGTAAAAATGTAATGTTTGGATTTTTTAATTCAATGTTAATGCCATTGCATTTTAGGTAGAGAGAAAAACCAAATCCTTGAATATGTTAATTGAAGAAAAATACAAGTAATGGACTCACTTGAATAGAATACAATTTAGAAGATGAATATTATGAAAACCAATCTCACTCTTCAATGTTGGGTTAACCATAAATCTCTATATGGGAGTGGGGAAGCTTCTTATTAGAGTCCATTCCATTCGTTTTTTCATAAGTGATATGTTTGTACCCGAAAAGTAAATAAATGATTTCAAATTGTATTGAAGCAAAAGAGACAATTAAAAAAATTACAAAATTTAAATTCAACTAATTAGTGAGAGTGCCTTTATCCCTAGAAATCTTTAAAATTGTAAAAATACAATGTTTTGATTTTAAATTCAATGTTAATGCCATAACTTTTTGTGTGGAGAGAAAAACCTAATATTGAAACATGTTAATTGAAGAAAAATACAAGTAATGCACTCACTTGAATAGAATACAATTTAGTGGATGAATATTATAAATACCAATCTCACGCTTCAATGTTGGGTCAAGCATAAATCTCTAGAGGAGAGTGGGGAAGCTTCTTATTAGAGCCCATTGCATTCACTTTTTCTTTAGTGATATGTTTGTACCCAAAAATAAATAAATCATTTCAAATTGCATTGTAGGGAAGGAGACAATTAAAAAAATTACAAAATTTAAATTCAACTAATTATTGACAATGCATTTATCCCTAGAAGACTTTAAAATTGTAAAAATTTTAAAAATGCAATGTTTGGATTTTTAAATTCAATGTTATTGCCATTGCATTTTGAGTAAAGAGAAAAACCAAATCTTTGAATATGTTAATTGAAGAAAAATACAAGTAATGGACTCACTTGAATAGAATATAATTTAGTGGATGAATATTATAAAAACCAATACCACTCTTCAATGTTGGGTCAACCATAAATCTTTAGAGGGGAGTGGGGAATCTTCTTATTAGAGTCCATTGCATTCATTTTTTCGTAAGTGATATCTTTGTACCCGAAAAGTAAATAAATGATTTCAAATTCCATGGTAGCAAAGCCGACAATTAAAAAAATTAAAAAATTTAAATCCAACAGATTACTGACAGTGCATTTATCCCTAGAAGTCTTTAAAATTGTAAAAATACAATGTTTTGATTTTTAAAATCAATGTTAATGCCATTGCATTTTGAGAGGAGGGAAAAACATAATATTTGAATATGTTAATTAAAGAAAAGTACAAGTAATAGACTCACTTTAATAGAATACAATTTAGTGGATGCATATTATAAATACCAATCTCACACTTTAATGTTGGGTCAAGCATAAATCTGTGGAGGAGAGAGGGGAAGCTTTTTATTAGAGCCCATTAAATTTGCTCTTTCTTAAGTGATATGTTTGTATCAAAAAAAAAAAAAATCATTTCAAACTGCATTGTAGCGAAGGAGACAATGAAAAAATTACAAAATTTAAATTCAACTAATTATTGACAATGCATTTATCCCTAGAAGACTTTAAAATTGTAAAAATTGTAAAATTGCAATGTTTGGATTTTTAAATTCAATGTTAATTCCATTGCATTTTAAGTATAGAGAAAAATCAAATCTTTGAATATGTTAATTGAAGAAAAATCCAAGTAATGGACTCACTTGAATAGAATACAATTTAATGGATGAATATTATAAAAACCAATACCACTCTTCAATTTTGGGTCAACCATAAATCTTTAGAGAGGAGTGGGGAATCTTCTTATTAGAGTCCATTGCATTCATTTTTCGTAAGTAATATGTTTGTACCCGAAAAGTAAATAAATGATTTCAAATTGCATTATAGCAAAGGAGACAATTAAAAAAATTACAAAATTTAAATACAACTAATTAGTGACAGTGCATTTATCCCTATATGTCTTTAAAATTGTAAAAATACAATGTTTTGATTTTTAAATTCAATGTTAATGCCATAGCTTTTTGAGTGGAGAGAAAAACCTAATATTTAAATATGTTAATTGAAGAAAAATACAAGTAAGGGATTCACTTGAATAGAATACAATTTAGTAGATGAATATTATAAATACCAATCTCACGCTTCAATATTGGGTCAAGCATAAATCTCTAGAGGAGAGTGGGGAAACTTCTTATTAGCGTCCATTGCATTCGCTTTTTCTTAAGTGATATGGTTGTACCTGAAAAGTAAATAAATCATTTCAAATTGCATTATAGCAAAGGAGACAATTAAAAAAATTACAAAATTTAAATTCAACTGATTATTGACAATGGAGTTATCCCTAAAAGACTTTAAAATTGTAATAATGCAATGTTTTGATTTTTAAATTCAATGTTAATGTCATTGCATTTTGAGTCGAGAGAAACATATAAAATTTCAATATATTAATTGAAGGAAAATACAAGTAACGGACTTAATTGAATAGAATACATTTTAGTGGATGAATATTCTAAATACCAATCTCACACTTTAATGTTGGGTCGAGCATAAATCTCTAGAGGGTAATGGGGAAGCTTCTTATTAAAGTCCATTGCATTCACTTTTTGTTAAGTGATATGTTTGTACCTAGAAAGTAGATAAATCATTTCAAATTGCATTGTTACAAAGAAAACAATTTAGAAAATTACAAAATTTAAATTCATCTAATAATTGACAATGCATTTATCCCTAAAAGTCTTTAAAATTGTAAAAATGCAATGTTTTGATTTTTAAATTCAAAGTTAATGCCATTGCATTTTGTGTGGAGAGAAAAACCTAGTATTTGAATATGTTAATTGAAGAAAAATACATGTAATGGACTCATTTGAATAGAATACGCTTTAGTAGCTGAATATTATAAATACCAACTACACGCTTTAATGTTGTGTCAAGCATAAATCTCTAGAGGGGAGTGGTGTAGCATCTTATTAGAGTCCATTGCATTCGCTTTCCCATAAGTGATATTTTTGTACCCAAAAAGTAGATAAATCATTTCAAATTGCATTGTAGCAAATGAGACAATTAAAAAAATTACAAAATTTAAATTGAACTGATTATTAACAATGCATGAATCCCTTGAAGAGTTTAAAATTGTAATTATTGTAAAAATGCAATGTTTTGATTTTTAAATCAATGTTAATGCCATTATATTTTATGTGGAGAGAAAAACCTAGTATTTGAATATGTTAATTGAAGAAAAATACATGTAATGGACTCATTTGAATAAAATACGCTTTAGTGGCTGAATATTATAAATACCAACTGCACGCTTCAATGTTGGGTCAATCATAAATCTCTAGAGGGTAGTGGTGTAGCATCTTATTAGAGTCCATTGCATTTGTTTTCCCTTAACTAATATTTTTGTACCCAAAAAGTAGATAAATCATTTCAAATTACATTATAGCAAATGAGACAATTAAAAAAATTATAAAATTTAAATTGAACTGATTATTAACAATGCATGAATCCTTTGAAGATTTTAAAATTGTAATTATTCTAAAAATGCAATGTTTTGACTTTTACATTTAATGATAATGCCATTGCATTTTGAGTGGAGGAAAAACATAAAATTTGAATTTGTTAATTGAGGAAAAATAGAAGTAATGAACTCACTTGAATAGAATACAATTTAGTGGATGAATACCATAAATACCAATCTCACACTTCAATGCTGGGTCAAGCATAAATCTCTAAAGGGGAGTGGGGAAGTTTTTTATTAGAGTCCATTGCATTCACTTTTTCTCAAGTGATATGTTTGTACCCAAAAAGTAGATAAATCATTTCAAATTGCATTGTAGCAAGGAAAACAATTCAAAATACTACAAAATTTAAATTCATCTGATTCTTGACAATGCATTTATTCCTAGAGGTTTTTAAAATTGTAAAAATGCAATGTCTTGAATTTGAAATTCAATGTTAATGCCATTGCATTTTGAGTGGAAAGAAAAACCTAGTATTTGAATATGTTAATTGAAGAAAAATACATGTAATGGACTCATTTGAATAGAATACGCTTTAGTGGTTGAATATTATAGATACCAATTTCATGCTTCAATGTTGGGTCAAGCATAAATCTTTAGAGGGGAGTGGGGAAGCTCTTTATTGGAGCCCATTGCATTCGCTTTTTTTAAGTGATATGTTTGTACCCAAAAAGTAGATAAATCATTTCAAATTGCATTGTGGCAAAGAAGACAATTAAAAAAATTACAAAATTTCAAATTCAATTAATTATTGAAATTGCATTTCTCCCTAGAAGACTTTAAAATTGTAAAAACACAATGTTTTGATTTTTAAATTCAATGTTAATGCCATTGCATTTTGAGTGGAGGGAAGAACATAAAATTTGAATATGTAAATTGAAGAAAAAATACAAGTAATGGACTCACTTGAATAAAATACAATTTAGTAGATAAATATTCTAAGTACCAATCTCATGCTTCAACGTTGGGTCAAGCATAAATCTCTAGAGGGGAGTGGGGAAGCTTTTTATTGGAGCCCATTGCATTCGCTTTTTTTAAGTGATATGTTTGTACCCAAAAAGTAGATAAATCATTTCAAATTGCATTGCGACAAGAAGACAATTAAAAAAATTACAAAATTTCAAATTCAACTGATTATTAACATTGCATTTATATCTAGAAGACTTTAAAATTGTAAAAACACAATGTTTTGATTTTTAAATTCAATGTTAATGCCATTTCATTTCGAGTGGAGGGAAAAACATAAAATTTGAATATGTAAATTGAAGAAAAATACAAGTAATGGACTTACTTGAATAAAATACAATTTAGTGGATAAATATTCTAAGTACCAATCTCATGCTTCAACATTGGGTCAAGCATAAATCTCTAAAGGGGAGTGGGGAAGCTTCTTATTAGAGCCCATTGCATTCGCTTTTTCTTAAGTGATATGTTTGTACCCAAAAAGTAGATAAATCATTTCAAATTGCATTGTAGCAAAAGGGACGATTAAAAAATTACAAAACTTAAATTCAACTGATTATTTACAATGGATTTATCGCATGAAGAGTTCAAAATTTTAAAAATTCTAAAAATTCAATGTTTTGATTTTTAAATTCAATGTTAATGCCATTGCATTTTGGGTGGAGAGAAAAATATAAAATTAGAATATCTTAATTGATGAAAAACACAAGTAAAGGACTCACGTGAGTAAAATACACTTTAATGGATGAATATTATAAATAGCGATTGCACGCTTTAATGTTGGGTCAAGCATAAATCTCTAGAGGGGAGTGGGGAAGCTTCTTATTGGAGTCCATTGGATTTCCTTTTTCTTAATTGATATGTTTGTCCCTAAAAAGTAGATAAATCATTTCAAAATGCATTGTGGTAAAGGAGACAACTAAAAAGTTACAAAATTTAAATTCAATTGATTCTTGACAATGCATTTATCCCTAGAAGTCTTTAAAATTGTAAAAATGCAATGTTTTGATTTTAAATTCAATGTTAATGCCATTGCATGTTGAGTCGAGAGAAAAACCTAATATTTGTATATGTTAATTGAAGAAAAATACAAGTAATGGACTTACTTGAATAGAATACAATTTAGTAGATGAATATTCTAAATACCAATCTCATGCTTTAATGTTCGGTCAAGCAAAAATCTCTAGAGGGGAGCGGGGAAGTTTCTTATTGGAGCTCATTGCATTCGCTTTTTAAGTGATATGTTTGTACCCAAAAATTAGATAAATCATTTCAAATTGCATTGTGGCAGAGAAGACAATTAAAACAATTACAAAATTTCAAATTCAACTAATTATTGACATTGCATTTCTCCCTAGAGTTCTTTAAAATTGTAAAAATGCAATGTTTTGATTTTTAAATTCAATGTTAATGCCATTGCATTTCGAGTGGAGGGAAAAATATAAAATTTGAATATGTAAATTGAAGAAAAATACAAGTAATGGACTCACTTGAATAGAATACAATTTAGTGGATAAATATTCTAAGTACCAATCTCATGCTTCAACATTGGGTCGAGCATAAATCTCTAGAGGGGAGTGGGGAAGCTTCTTATTAGAGCCCATTGCATTCGCTTTTTCTTAAGTGATATGTTTGTACCTAAAAAGTAGATAAATCATTTCAAATTGCATTGTAGCAAAAGGGACGATTAAAAAATTTACAAAATTTAAATTCAACTGATTATAGATAATGGATTTATCGCATGAAGAGTTCAAAATTTTAAAAATTCTAAAAATTCAATGTTGTGATTTTTAAATTCAAAAATCAATTGCATTCACTTTTTCTTAAGTGATATGCTTGTACCTGAAAAGTAAATAAATCATTTCCAATTGCATTGTAGCGAAGGAGACAATTAATAAAATTACAAAATTTAAATTGAACTAATTATTGGCAATGCATTAATCCCTTGAAGAGTAAATGCAATGTTTTGATTTTTAAATTGAATGTTAATCTCGTTGCATTTTGAGTGGAGAGAAAAACATAATATTTGAATATGTTAATTGAAGAAAAATACAATTAATGGACTCACTTCAATAGAATATACTTTAGTGGATGAATATTACAAATACCAATCACACGCTTCAATGTTGCGTCAAGCATAAATTTCTAGAGGGGAGTGGGAAAGCGTCTTATTAGAGCCCATGCCATTCGCTTTTTCTTAAGTGGTATGTTTGTTCCCAAAAAGTAGATAAATCATTTCAAATTCCATTGTAGGAAAGAAGACAATTAAAAAAATTACAAAATTTCAAATTCAACTGATTATTGACATTGCATTTCTCCCTAGAAAACTTTAAAATTGTAAAAACACAATGTTTTCATTTTTAAATTCAATGTTAATGCCATTGCATTTCAAGTGTAGGGAAAAACATAAAATTTGAATATGTAAATTAAAGAAAAATACAAGTAATGGACTCACTTGAATAAAATACAATTTAGTGGATAAATATTCTAAGTACCAATCTCATGCTTCAACGTTGGGTCAAGCATAAATCTCTATAGGGGAGTAGGGAAGCTTCTTATTAGAGGCCATTGCATTCGCTTTTTCTTAAGTGATATGTTTGTACCCAAAAAGTAGATAAATCATTTCAAATTGCATTGTAGCAAAAGGGACGATTCAAAAAAATTACAAAATTTAAATTTAACTGATTATAGAAAATGGATTTATCGCATAAAGAGTTCAAAATTTTAAAAATTCTAAAAATTCAATGTTTTGATTTTTAAATTCAATGTTAATGCCATTTCATTTTGGGTGGAGAGAAAAACATAAAATTAGAATATCTTAATTGATGAAAAAAACAAGTAACGGACTCACGTGAGTAAAATACACTTTAGTGGATGAATATTATAATTACCAATTGCACGCTTTAATGTTGGGTCAAGCATAAATCTCTAGAGGGGAGTGGGGAAGCTTCTTATTGGAGTCCATTGGATTTGCTTTTTCTTAATTGATATGTTTGTACCCGAAAAGTAGATAAATCATTTCAAATTGCATTGTGGCAAAGGTGACAACTAAAACAATTACAAAATTTAAATTCAATTGATTCTTGACAATGCATTTATCCCTAGAAGTCTTTAAAATTGTAAAAATGCAATGTTTTGATTTTAAATTCAATGTTAATGCCATTGCATGTTGAGTCAAGAGAAAAACCTAATATTTGAATATGTTAATTAAAGAAAAATACAAGTAATGGACTTACTTAAATAGAATACAATTTAGTAGATGAATATTATAAAAACCAATCTCACGTTTCAATGTTGGGTCAACCATAAATCTCTAGAGGGGAGTGAGGAAGCTTCTTATTAGAATCCATTGCAGTCGCTCTTTCTTGTGTGATATGTTTGTACCTAAAAAGTAAATAAATCATTTCCAATTACATTGTAGCAAAGGAGACAATTAAAAAAATTACAAAATTTAAATTCAATTGATTCTTGACAATGCATTTATCCCTAGAAGTCTTTAAAATTGAAAAAATGCAATGTTTTGATTTTAAATTCAATGTTAATGCCATTGCATGTTGAGTCGAGAGAAAAACCTAATATTTGAATATGTTAATTGAAGAAAAATACAAGTAATGGACTCACTTGAATAAAAGACAATTTAGTGGATGAATATTCTAAATACCAATTTCAGGCTTTAATGTTGGGTCAAGCATAAATCTTTAAAGGGGAATGGGTAAGCTTCTTATTAGAGTGCATTGCATTCACTTTTTCTTAAGTGATATGCTTGTACCCAAAAAGTAAATAAATCATTTCCAATTGCATTGTAGCGAAGGAGACAATTAATAAAATTACAAAATTTAAATTGAACTAATTATTGGCAATGCATTAATCCCTTGAAGAGTAAATGCAATGTTTGATTTTTAAATTCAATGTTAATGCCATTGCATTTTGAGTGGAGAGAAAAACATAATATTTGAATATATTAATTGAAGAAAAATACAAGTAATGGACTCACCTGAATTGAATACAATTTAGTAGATGAATATTATAAAAACCAATCTCATGTTTCAATGTTGGGCCAACCATAAATCTCTAGAGGGGAGTGGGGAAGCTTCTTATTAGAATCCATTGCAGTCGCTCTTTCTTAAGTGATATGTTTGTACCCGAAAAGTAAATAAATCATTTCGAATTGCATTGTAGCAAATGAGACAATGAAAAAAATTACAAAATTTAAATTTAACTGATTATTGACAATGCATTTAACCCTATAAGTCTTTAAAATTGTAAAAATGCAATGTTTTGATTTTTAAATTCAATGTTAATGCCTTTGCATTTTGAGTGGAGAGAAAAATGTAATATTTGAATATGTTAATTGAAGAAAAATACAAGTAATGGACACACTTGAATAGAATACAATTAGTGGATGAATATTCTAAATACCAATCTCATCCTTCAATGTTAGGTTAAGCATAAATCTCTAGTGGGGAATGGGTAAGCTCCTTATTAGATTTCATTGTATTCATTTTTTCTTAAGTGATATGTTTGTACCTAAAAAGTAAATTAATCATTTCCAATTACATTGTAGCAAAGGAGACAAGTAAAAAAATTACAAAATTGAAATTCAATTGATTCTTGACAATGCATTTTTCCCTAGAAGTCTTTAAAATTGTAAAGATGCAATGTTTTGATTTTTAAATTCAATGTTAATGTCATTGCATTTTGAGTGGAGAGAAAAACATAATATTTGAATGTGTTATTTGAAGAAAAATACAAGTAATGGACTCACTTGAATACAATACAATTCAGTGGATGAATATTATAAATGCCAATTTCAGGCTTCATTACTGGGTAAAGCATAAATCTCTAGAAGGGAGTAGGGAAGCTTCTTATTAGAATCCATTGCATTTGCTTTTTCTTAAGTGGTATGTTCGTACCCAAAAAGCGGATAAATCCATTCAAATTGCATGGTAGGAAAGAAGATGATTAAAAAAATTAAAAAATTTAAATTCAATTGATTAGTGACGATGCATTTATCCCTAGAAATCTTTTAAATTGTAAAAATGCAATGTTTTGATTTTTAAATTCAATGTTAATGCCATTGCATTTTGAGTGGAGAGAAAAGCCTAATATTTGAATATGTTAGTTGAAGAAAAATACAAGTAATGGACTAAATTGAATAGAATACAATTTAATGGATGAATATTATAAATACCAATCTCAGGCTTCAATGTTGGGTCAAGCATAAATCTCTACATGGGAGTGGGGAAGCTTGTTATTAGAGTCCATTGCATTTTCTTTTTCTTAAATGATATGTTTATACCCAAAAAGTAGATAAATCATTTCAAATTGTATTGTAGCGAAGGAGACAATCAAAAAAATTACAAAAGTTCAATTCAACTGATTATTGACAATGGATTTATCCCTAGAGGTCTTTAAAATTGTAAAAATGAAAGTTTTGATTTTTTAATTCAATGTTAATGCCACTGTATCTTGAGTGGAGAGAAAAACATAATATTTGAATATGTTAATTGGGGAAAAATACAAGTATTGGATTCACTTGAATAGAATATAATTTTGTGCATGAAAATTATAAATACCAATCTCACACTTCATTGTTGGGTCAAGTATAAGTCTCTAGAGGGGAGTGGGGAAGCTTCTTGTTAAGGTTCATTGCATTCGCTTTTTCTTAAGTGGTATGTTTGTACTCGAAAAGTAGATAAATCATTTCAAATAGCATTGTAACAAAAAAGACGATTAAAAAAATTATAAAATTTAAATTCAACTAATTAGTAACAATGCATTTACCCTAGAAGTCTTTAAAATTGTAAAAATCTAGTGTTTTGATTTTTAAATTCAATGTTAATGCCATTGCATTTTGAGAGGAGATAAAAACCTAATATTTGAATATGTTAATTGAAGAAAAATGCAAGTAAAGGAGTCACTTCAATAAAATATAATTTAGTAGATGAATATTATAATTACTGATCTCACACTTCAATGTTAGGTAAAGTATCAATCTCTATAGGGGAGTGGGGAAGCTTCTTATTAGATTTCATTGCATTCGCTTTTTTGTAAGTGATATGTTTGTACCCGAAAAGTAAATAAGTGATTTCAAACTGCATTGTAGCAAAGGAAATAATTAAAAAAATTACAAAATTTAAATTCAACTGATTAGTGACAATGCATTTATCCCTAGAAGTCTTTAAAAATGTAAAAATGCAATGTTTTGATTTTTAAATTCAATGTTAATGCCACTACATTTTGAGTGGAGAGAAAAACCTAATATTTGAATATCTTAATCAAAGAAAAATACAAGTAATGGACTCACTTGAATAGAAAACAATTTAGTGGATGAATATTATAAATACCAATCTCATGTTTCAATGTTAGGTCAAAGATAAATCTCTAGTGAAGAGTGGGGAAGGTTCTTATTAGAGTCCATTGCAGTCGCTCTTTCTTAAGTGATATGTTTGTACCTGAAAAGTAAATAAACCATTTCGAATTGCTTTGTAACAAAAGAGACAATTAAAAAAATTACAAAATTTAAATTCAACTGATTAGTGACAATGCATTTATCCCTAGAAGCCTTTAAAATTTTAAAAATGCAATGTTTGGATTTTTAAATTCAATGTTAATGCCATTGCATTTTGAGTGGAGAGAAAAACCAAATCTTTGAATATGTTAATTGAAGAAATATACAAGTAATGGACTCGCTTGAATAGAATACAATTTAGTAGATGAATATTATAAAAACCAATCTCACGCTTCAATGTTGGGTCAACCACAAATCTCTAGAGGGGAGTCGGGAAGCTTCTTATTAGAATCCATTGTAGTCGTTCTTTCTTAAGTGATATGTTTGTACCTAAAAAGTAAATAAATTATTTCAAATTGCATTGTAGCAAAGGAAACAATAAAAAAATTACAAAATTTAAATTTAACTGATTATTGATAATGCATTTAACCCTGGAAGTCTTTAAAATTGTAAAAATGCAATGTTTTGATATTTAAATTCGATGTTAATGCCCTTGCATTTTGGGTGGAGAGAAAAACCTAATATTTGAATATGTTAATTGAAGAAAAATACAAGTAATGGACTCACTTGAATAGAATACAATTTAGTCAATGAATATTATAAATAACAATCTCATGCTTTATTGTTGGGTCAAGCATAAATCTCTAGAGGGAGTGGGGAAGCTTCTTATTAGAGTCAATTGCTTTTGCTTTTTCTTAATTGATATGTTTGTACCCGAAAAGTAAATAAATCATTTCAAAGTGCATTGTAACAAAGGAGACAATTAAAAAAATTTCAAATTTAAATTCAATCGATTATTGACATTGCATTTATCCCTAGAAAACTTTAAAATTGTAATGTTTTGATTTTAAATTCAATGTTAATCTCGTTGCATTTTGAGTGGAGAGAAAAACATAATATTTGAATATGTTAATTAAAGAAAAATACAAGTAATGGACTCACTAGAATAAAATAAAATAAATAGCAATCTCAAACTTCATTGCTGGGCCAAGCATAAATCTCTAAAGAAGAGTGGGGAAACTTCTTATTAGAGTCGATTGCATTCGCTCTTTCTTAATTGATATGTTTGTGCCCGAAAAGTAAATAAATCATTTCAAATTGCATTATAGCAAAGGAGACAATTTAAAAACTTACATAATTTAAATTCAACTGATTATTGGCTTTGCATTTATCCTAAGAAAACTTTAAAATAGTAAATATTTGTAAAAATGGAATGTTTTGATTTTTAAATTCAATGTTAATGCCATTGCATTGTGAATGGAGAGAAAAACATAATATTTGAATATGTTAATTGAAGAAAAATACAAGTAATGGACTCACATGAATAGAATACAATTTAGTGGTTAAATATTCTAAATACCAATGTCATGCTTCAATGTTGGGTCAAGGATAAATCTCTAGAGGGGAGTGGGGAAAGCTTTTTATTAGAGCCCATTGCATTCGCTATTTGCTAAGTAATATGTTTGTACTCAAAAAGTAGATAAATCATTTCAAATTGCATTGTAACAAAGGAGACAATTAAAAAAAATAGAAAATTTAAATTCAATTGATTATTGACAATGCATTCATCCTTAGAGGAGTTCTAAATTGTAAAAATGCAATGTTTTGAGTTTTATTCAATGTTAATGGTACTGCATTTTTAGTGGAGAGAAAAACCTAATATTTGAATATGTTAATTGAAGAAAAGTACATGTAATGGACTTACATGAATAGAATACACCTTAATGGATGAATATTATAAATACCAATCGCACGCTTCAATGTTAAGTCAAGCATAACTTCTTATTAAAGTCCTTTGCATTCGCTTTTTCTTAAGTGATATGTTTGTACTCCAAAAGTAGATAAATCATTTCAAATTGCATTGTAGCAAGGGAGACAATTAAAAAAATTACAAAATTTAAATTCAACTAATTAATGACAATGCATTTATCCCTAGAAGAGTTCAAAATTATAAAAATGGTAAAAATGCAATGTTTTGATTTTTAAAGTCAATGTTAATGCCATTGCATTTTGAGTGGAGAAAAAAACATAAAATTTGAATATCTTAATTGAAGAAAAATACAAATAATGGACTCACTTGAATAAAATACAATTTAGTGGATGAATACTATAAATACCACCTCTCACGCTTCAATGTTGGGCCAAGTATAATCTCAAGAGGGGTGAGCGGAAGCCTCTTATTAGAGCGCATTGCCATTCACTTTTTTCTTAAGTGATAGTGTTGTACCCGGAAAAGCTCAATGAAATCATCTTCAAATTGCCATTCTAGCAAAGCAAACAATAAACAAATTACAAAACTTCAAATTCAACTGATATTGACTAATGCATTATCCCTACTTAAGACCTTCAAATGGTAAAAGTGCAATGTTTTGATTTTTGAAATTCATGTTAATGGCCATTGCATTTTCAGTGGAGTAGAAAAACCTAATATTTTGAACATGTTTATTGAAAAAAATTACAAGTAATGAACTCACATTAAATAGAATACAATTTTATGTGGGATGCATATTATAAATATTGATCTTAGCTTTAATCTTGGGTCAAGTTAAATCTCTCTGAGGAGTGTGGAAGCTTCTTATTAGAGTCCATTGCATTCGCTTTTTCTAAGTGATATGTTTTACCCAAAAAGTAGATAAANAATATTATAAATACCAATCTCATGTTTCAATGTTAGGTCAAAGATAAATCTCTAGTGAAGAGTGGGGAAGGTTCTTATTAGAGTCCATTGCAGTCGCTCTTTCTTAAGTGATATGTTTGTACCTGAAAAGTAAATAAACCATTTCGAATTGCTTTGTAACAAAAGAGACAATTAAAAAAATTACAAAATTTAAATTCAACTGATTAGTGACAATGCATTTATCCTAGAAGCCTTTAAAATTTTAAAAATGCAATGTTTGGATTTTTAAATTCAATGTTAATGCCATTGCATTTTGAGTGGAGAGAAAAACCAAATCTTTGAATATGTTAATTGAAGAAATATACAAGTAATGGACTCGCTTGAATAGAATACAATTTAGTAGATGAATATTATAAAAACCAATCTCACGCTTCAATGTTGGGTCAACCACAAATCTCTAGAGGGGAGTCGGGAAGCTTCTTATTAGAATCCATTGTAGTCGTTCTTTCTTAAGTGATATGTTTGTACCTAAAAAGTAAATAAATTATTTCAAATTGCATTGTAGCAAAGGAAACAATAAAAAAAATTACAAAATTTAAATTTAACTGATTATTGATAATGCATTTAACCCTGGAAGTCTTTAAAATTGTAAAAATGCAATGTTTTGATATTTAAATTCGATGTTAATGCCCTTGCATTTTGGGTGGAGAGAAAAACCTAATATTTGAATATGTTAATTGAAGAAAAATACAAGTAATGGACTCACTTGAATAGAATACAATTTAGTCAATGAATATTATAAATAACAATCTCATGCTTTATTGTTGGGTCAAGCATAAATCTCTAGAGGGAGTGGGGAAGCTTCTTATTAGAGTCAATTGCTTTTGCTTTTTCTTAATTGATATGTTTGTACCCGAAAAGTAAATAAATCATTTCAAAGTGCATTGTAACAAAGGAGACAATTAAAAAAATTTCAAATTTAAATTCAATCGATTATTGACATTGCATTTATCCCTAGAAAACTTTAAAATTGTAATGTTTTGATTTTAAATTCAATGTTAATCTCGTTGCATTTTGAGTGGAGAGAAAAACATAATATTTGAATATGTTAATTAAAGAAAAATACAAGTAATGGACTCACTAGAATAAAATAAAATAAATAGCAATCTCAAACTTCATTGCTGGGCCAAGCATAAATCTCTAAAGAAGAGTGGGGAAACTTCTTATTAGAGTCGATTGCATTCGCTCTTTCTTAATTGATATGTTTGTGCCCGAAAAGTAAATAAATCATTTCAAATTGCATTATAGCAAAGGAGACAATTTAAAAACTTACATAATTTAAATTCAACTGATTATTGGCTTTGCATTTATCCTAAGAAAACTTTAAAATAGTAAATATTTGTAAAAATGGAATGTTTTGATTTTTAAATTCAATGTTAATGCCATTGCATTGTGAATGGAGAGAAAAACATAATATTTGAATATGTTAATTGAAGAAAAATACAAGTAATGGACTCACATGAATAGAATACAATTTAGTGGTTAAATATTCTAAATACCAATGTCATGCTTCAATGTTGGGTCAAGGATAAATCTCTAGAGGGGAGTGGGAAAGCTTTTTATTAGAGCCCATTGCATTCGCTATTTGCTAAGTAATATGTTTGTACTCAAAAAGTAGATAAATCATTTCAAATTGCATTGTAACAAAGGAGACAATTAAAAAAAATAGAAAATTTAAATTCAATTGATTATTGACAATGCATTCATCCTTAGAGGAGTTCTAAATTGTAAAAATGCAATGTTTTGAGTTTTATTCAATGTTAATGGTACTGCATTTTTAGTGGAGAGAAAAACCTAATATTTGAATATGTTAATTGAAGAAAAGTACATGTAATGGACTTACATGAATAGAATACACCTTAATGGATGAATATTATAAATACCAATCGCACGCTTCAATGTTAAGTCAAGCATAACTTCTTATTAAAGTCCTTTGCATTCGCTTTTTCTTAAGTGATATGTTTGTACTCCAAAAGTAGATAAATCATTTCAAATTGCATTGTAGCAAGGGAGACAATTAAAAAAATTACAAAATTTAAATTCAACTAATTAATGACAATGCATTTATCCCTAGAAGAGTTCAAAATTATAAAAATGGTAAAAATGCAATGTTTTGATTTTTAAAGTCAATGTTAATGCCATTGCATTTTGAGTGGAGAAAAAAACATAAAATTTGAATATCTTAATTGAAGAAAAATACAAATAATGGACTCACTTGAATAAAATACAATTTAGTGGATGAATACTATAAATACCACCTCTCACGCTTCAATGTTGGGCCAAGTATAAATCTCAAGAGGGGTGTAGGGAAGCCTCTTATTAGAGCGCATTGCATTCACTTTTTCTTAAGTGATATGTTTGTACCCGAAAAGTCAATAAATCATCTCAAATTGCATTCTAGCAAAGCAAACAATTAAACAAATTACAAAACTTCAAATTCAACTGATTATTGACTATGCATTTATCCCTATAAGACCTTCAAATGGTAAAAGTGCAATGTTTTGATTTTTAAATTCAATGTTAATGCCATTGCATTTTCAGTGGAGAGAAAAACCTAATATTTGAACATGTTTATTGAAGAAAAATACAAGTAATGAACTCACTTAAATAGAATACAATTTAGTGGATGAATATTATAAATATTGATCTTAAGCTTTAATCTTGGGTCAAGTATAAATCTCTTGAGGGAGTGTGGAAGCTTCTTATTAGAGTCCATTGCATTCGCTTTTTCTTAAGTGATATGTTTTTACCCAAAAAGTAGATAAATCATTTCAAATTGCATTATAGAAAAGGAGACAACCAAAAAAATTACAAAATTTAAATTTAACTGATTATTGACAATTTTGACAATACATTTATCCTTAGAAGTCTTTAAAATTGTAAAAATGCAATGTTTGCAATGTTTGATTTTTACATTCAATGTTAATCCCATTGTATTTTTACATTCAATGTTAATCACATGAATATAATACAATTTAGTGGATGAATATTATAAATACTAATCTCACGCTTGATTGCTGGGTCAAGCATAAATCTCTAGAGGAGAGTGGGGAAGCTTCTTATTAGCGTCCGTTGCTTTCGCTTTTTCGTAATTGATATGTTTGTACCCAAAAAGTAAATAAATCATTTCAAATTGCATTGTAGTAAAGGAGACAATGAAAAAAATTACAAAATTTAAATTCAACTGATTATTGACATTGCATTTATCCCTGAAAAACCTTTACATTGTAAGAATTGTAAAAATGCAATGTTTTAATTTTTAAATTCAATGTTAATGTGGTTGCATTTTGAGTGGAGAGAAAAACATAATATTTGAATATTTTAATTAAAGAAAAATACAAGTAATGGACTCACTTAAATAGAATACAATTTAGTGGATGAATATTCTAAATACCAATCTCACACGTCATTGCTGGGTCAAGCCTAAATCTCAAGAGGAGAGTGGGGAAGCTTCTTATTAGAGTCCATTGCATTCAATTTTTCTTAATTGATATGTTTATACCTGAAAAGTAAATAAATCATTTCAAATTGCATTGTCGCAAAGGAGACAATTAAAAAACTTACAAAATTTAAATTCAACCAATTATTGACAATGCATTAACCCCTTGAAGAGTTTAAAATTGTAGAAATTGGAAAAATGCAATGTTTTGATTTTTAAATTCAATGTTAATGCCATTGCATTTGCTTTTTCCTAAGTGATATGTTTGTACTCAAAAAGTAGATAAATCATTTTAAATTACATTGTAGCAAAGGAGACAATTAAAAAAATTAGAAAATTTAAATTCAACTGATTGGTGGCAATGCACTCATCCTTATAAGAGTTCAAAATTGTAAAAATGGTATGTTATAAATACCAATCGCACACTTTAATGTTGGGTCAAGCATAAATCACTAAAGGGGAGTGGGGTAGCTTCTTATTAGAGCCCATTGCTTTCGCTTTTTCTTAAGTGATATGTTTGTACCCAAAAAGTAAATAAATCATTTCAAATTGCATTGTAGCAAAAGGGACGATTAAAAAAATTACAAAATTTAAATTCAACTGATTATTGACAGTGGATTTATCGCTTGAAGAGTTCAAAATTGTAAAAATTCTAGAAATACAATGTTTTTATTTTTAAAATCAATGTTAATGCCATTGCATTTTGGGTGGAGAGAAAAACATAAAATTAGAATATCCTAATTAAAGAAAAATACAAGTAATGGACTCACTTGAATATAATACAATTTAATGGATGAATATTATAAATACCAATCTCACTCTTCAATGTTGGGTCAAGCATAAATCTCTAGAGGGGTGTATGGAAGCCTCTTATTAGACCGCATTGCATTTGCTTTTTCTTAAGTGATATGTTTGTATCCAAAACGTTGATAAATCATTTCAAATTGCATTGTAGCAAAGCAAACAATTAAAAAAATTACAAAATTTCAAATTCTACTAATTATTGACAGTGCATTTATCCCTATAAGACTTTAAAACTGTAAAAATGCAATGTTTTGATTTTTGAATTCAATGTTAATGTCATTGCATTTTGAGTGGTTAGAAAAGCCTAATATTTGAATATGTTAATTAAAGAAAAATCCAAGTAATGGACTCGCTTGAATAGAATACAATTTAGTTGATGAATATTATAAATACCAATCTCATGTTTTAATGTTGGGTAAAGTATAAATCTCTAGAGGGGAGTGGGGAAGCTTCTTATTAGTGCCCATCGCGTTCGCTTTTTCTTAAGTGATATGTTTGTACCCAAAAAGTAAGTAAATCATTTCAAATTGCATTGTAGCAAATGAGACAATTAAAAAAATACAAAATTTAAATTCAATTGACCATTGACAATGGATTTATCCCTAGAAGAGTTGAAAATTGTAAAAATTGTAAAAATGCAATATTTTGATTTTTAAATTCAATGTTAATGCCATTGCATTTTGGGTGGAGAGAAACACATAAAATTAGAATATCTTAATTGGAGAAAAATATAAGTAATCGACTCACTGGAATATAATACACTTGAGTGGATGAATATTATAAATATCAATCTCACGCATCAATGTTGGGTCAAGCATAAATCTCTAGAGGGGAGTGGGGAAGCTTCTTATTAGAGTCCATTGCATTCACTTTTTCTTAAGTTATATGTTTGTACCCAAAAAGTAGATAAATCATTTGAAATAGCATTGTAGCTGAGAGACAATTAAAAAAACTTTTATAATTTAAATTCAACTGATTATTGATAATGCATTTATCCCTAGAAGACTTTAAAATTGTAAAAATGCAATGTTTTGATTTTGAAATTCAATGTTAATGCCATTGCATTTTGAGTGGAGAACAAAACCTAATATTTGAATATGTTAATTGAAGAAAGATAAAAGTAATGTACTCACTTGAATTGAATAGACTTTTGCGGTTGAATATTATAAATACCACTCTCTCGCTTCAAAGTAGAGTCAAGCATAAAGATCTAGAGGGGGGTAGGAAAGATTCTTATTCGAGTCCATTGTCTTCGCTTTTTCTTAAGTGATATGTTTGTACCCAAAAAGTAGATCAATCATTTCAAATGGCATTGTAGAAAAGAAGACAATTAAGAAAATTATAGAATTTAAATTCAACTGATTATTGACAATGTATTTATCCCTAGAAGACTTTAAAAGTGTAAAAATGCAATATTTTGATTTTTAAATGCTATGTTAGTGCCATTGCATTTTGAGTGGAGAGAAAAACCTAATATTTGAACATGTTAACTGAAGAAAAATACAAGTAATGGACTCACTGGAATATAATAGACTTTAGTGAATTAATCTTATAAATATCGATCTCACGCTTTAATGTTGGGTCAAGCATAAATCTCTAGAGGGGTGTGGGGAAGCTTCTTATTAGAGTCCATTGCATTTGCTTTTTCTGAAGTGATATATTTGTACCCAAAAAGTAGATAAATCATTTCAAATACCATAGTAGCCAAGAAGACAATTAAAATAATTTCAGAATTTAAATTCAACTGATTATTGACAATGCATTTATCCCTAGAAGACTTTAAAATTGTAAAAATGCAATGTTTTGATTTTCAAATTCAATGTTAGTGCCATTGCATTTTGACTGGAGAGAAAAACCTAATATTTGAATCTGTTAATTAAAGAAAAATACAAGTAATGAACTTACTTGAATAGAATAGACTTTTGTGGATGAATATTATAAATACCAATCTTAGGTTTCAAAGTAGGGTCAAGCATAAAGATCTAGAGGGGAGTGGGGAAGCTTCTTATTGCAGTCCATTGCATTCGCTTTTTCTTAAGTGATATGTTTGTACTCAAAAAGTAGATAAATCATTTCAAATAGCATTGTAGCAAAGAAGACAATTAAAAAAAGTACATATTTTATATTCAACTGATTATTGACAATCCATTTATCCCAAAAAGACTTTAAAAGTGTAAAAATGCAATGTTTTGATTTTTAAATTCAATGTTATTGCCATTGCATTTTGAGTGGAGAGAAAAACCTAATATTTAAATATGTTAATTGAAGAAAAATGCAAGTAATGGACTCACTGGAATAAAATAGGCATTAGTGGATCAATATTATAAATATTGATCTTACTCTTCAATGTTAGGTCAACCATAAATCTCTAGAGAGGAGTGGGGAAGCTTCTTATTAGAGTCCATTGCATTCATTTTTTCTTAAGTGATATGTTTGTAGCCAAAATGTATATCAATCATTTCAAATAGCATTGTAGAAAAGAAGACAATTAAAAAGATTTTAGAATTTAAATTCAACTGATTTTTCACAATGCATTTATCCCCATAAGACTTTAAAATTGTAAAAATGCAATGTTTTGATTTTTAAATTCAATGTTAGTGCAATTGCATTTTGAGTGGAGAGAAAAACCTAATATTTGAAAATGTTAATTGAGGAAAAATACAAGGAATGGACTCACTTGAATAGAATAGACTTTAGTGGATGAATATTATAAATACCAATCTCGCGCTTTAAAGTAGGGTCAAGCATAAAGATCTAGAGGAGAGTGGGGAAGCTTCTTATTCGACTCCATTGCATTCACTTTTTCTTAAGTGATATGTTTGTACCCAAAAAGTAGATAAATCATTACAAATGGCATTGTAACATAAAAGACAATTAAAAAAATTACAGAATTTAAATTCAACTGATTATTGACAATGCATTTATCCCTATAAGACTTTAAAATTGTAAAAATGTAATGTTTTGATTTTTAAATTCAATGTTATTGCCATTGCATTTTGTGTGGAGAGAAAAATCTAATATTTGAATATGTTAATTGAAGAAAAATACAATTAATGGACTCACTGGAATAGTATAGGCTTTAGTGGATCAATATTATAAATATTAATGTCACACTTCAATGTTGGGTCAAGTATAAATCTCTAGAGAGGAGTAGGAAGCTTCTTATTAGTGTCCATTGTATTCGCTTTTTCTTAAGTGATATGTTTGTACCCAAAAAGTAGATAAATCATTTCAAATAGCATTGTAGACAAGAAGACAACTAAAAAGATTTTAGAATTTAAATTCAACTGATTTTTCACAATGCATTTATCCCTAGAAGACTTTAAAATTGTAAAAATGCAATGTTTTGATTTTGAAATTCAATGTTAGTGCCATTGCATTTTGAGTCGAGAGAAAAACCTAATATTTGAATATGTTAATTAAGGAAAAATACAAGTAAAGGACTCACTTGAATAGAATAGATTTTAGTGGATGAATATTATAAATACCAATCTCAGGCTTCAAAGTAGGGTCAAGGATAGAGATCTAGAGGGGAGTAAGGAAGCTTTTTGTTCGACTCCATTGCATTCGCTTTTTCTTAAGTGATATGTTTTTTCCTAGAAAGTAGATGAATCATTACAAATGGCATTGTAAGAAAGAAGACAACTAAAAAAATTACGGAATTTTAATTCAATTGATTATTAACAATCCCTAGAAGACTTTAAAATTGTAAAAATGTAATGTTTTGACTTTTAAATTTAATGTTACTGCCATTGCATTTTGAGTGGAGAGAAAAACCTAATATTTAAATATGTTAATTGAAGAAAAATACAAGTAATGGACTCACTAGAATAAAATAGGCTTTAGTGGATCAATATTATAAATATCGATCTTACACTTCAATGTCGGGTCAAACATACATCTCTAGAGGGGAGTGGGGAAGCTTCTTATTAGAGTCTATTGCATTCATTTTTTCTTAAGTGATATGTTTGTTCCCAAAAAGTAGATAAATCATTTCAAATAGCATTGTAGACAAGAAGACAACTAAAAAGATTTTAGAATTTAAATTCAACTGATTTTTCACAATGCATTTATCCCCATAAGACTTTAAAATTGTAAAAATGCAATGTTTTGATTTTTAAATTCAATGTTAGTGCAATTGCATTTTGAGTGGAGAGAAAAACCTAATATTTGAAAATGTTAATTGAGGAAAAATACAAGGAATGGACTCACTTGAATAGAATAGACTTTAGTGGATGAATATTATAAATACCAATCTCGCGCTTTAAAGTAGGGTCAAGCATAAAGATCTAAAGGAGAGTGGGGAAGCTTCTTATTTGACTCCATTGCATTCACTTTTTCTTAAGTGATATGTTTGTACCCAAAAAGTAGATAAATCATTACAAATGGCATTGTAACATAAAAGACAATTAAAAAAATTACAGAATTTAAATTCAACTGATTATTGACAATGCATTTATCCCTATAAGACTTTAAAATTGTAAAAATGTAATGTTTTGATTTTTAAATTCAATGTTATTGCCATTGCATTTTGTGTGGAGAGAAAAATCTAATATTTGAATATGTTAATTGAAGAAAAATACAATTAATGGACTCACTGGAATAGTATAGGCTTTAGTGGATCAATATTATAAATATTAATGTCACACTTCAATGTTGGGTCAAGTATAAATCTCTAGAGAGGAGTAGGAAGCTTCTTATTAGTGTCCATTGTATTCGCTTTTTCTTAAGTGATATGTTTGTACCCAAAAAGTAGATAAATCATTTCAAATAGCATTGTAGACAAGAAGACAACTAAAAAGATTTTAGAATTTAAATTCAACTGATTTTTCACAATGCATTTATCCCCATAAGACTTTAAAATTGTAAAAATGCAATGTTTTGATTTTTAAATTCAATGTTAGTGCAATTGCATTTTGAGTGGAGAGAAAAACCTAATATTTGAAAATGTTAATTGAGGAAAAATACAAGGAATGGACTCACTTGAATAGAATAGACTTTAGTGGATGAATATTATAAATACCAATCTCGCGCTTTAAAGTAGGGTCAAGCATAAAGATCTAAAGGAGAGTGGGGAAGCTTCTTATTCGACTCCATTGCATTCACTTTTTCTTAAGTGATATGTTTGTACCCAAAAAGTAGATAAATCATTACAAATGGCATTGTAACATAAAAGACAATTAAAAAAATTACAGAATTTAAATTCAACTGATTATTGACAATGCATTTATCCCTATAAGACTTTAAAATTGTAAAAATGTAATGTTTTGATTTTTAAATTCAATGTTATTGCCATTGCATTTTGTGTGGAGAGAAAAATCTAATATTTGAATATGTTAATTGAAGAAAAATACAATTAATGGACTCACTGGAATAGTATAGGCTTTAGTGGATCAATATTATAAATATTAATGTCACACTTCAATGTTGGGTCAAGTATAAATCTCTAGAGAGGAGTAGGAAGCTTCTTATTAGTGTCCATTGTATTCGCTTTTTCTTAAGTGATATGTTTGTACCCAAAAAGTAGATAAATCATTTCAAATAGCATTGTAGACAAGAAGACAACTAAAAAGATTTTAGAATTTAAATTCAACTGATTTTTCACAATGCATTTATCCCCATAAGACTTTAAAATTGTAAAAATGCAATGTTTTGATTTTTAAATTCAATGTTAGTGCAATTGCATTTTGAGTGGAGAGAAAAACCTAATATTTGAAAATGTTAATTGAGGAAAAATACAAGGAATGGACTCACTTGAATAGAATAGACTTTAGTGGATGAATATTATAAATACCAATCTCGCGCTTTAAAGTAAGGTCAAGCATAAAGATCTAGAGGAGAGTGGGGAAGCTTCTTATTCGACTCCATTGCAGTCACTTTTTCTTAAGTGATATGTTTGTACCCAAAAAGTAGATAAATCATTACAAATGGCATTGTAACATAAAAGACAATTAAAAAAATTACAGAATTTAAATTCAACTGATTATTGACAATGCATTTATCCCTATAAGACTTTAAAATTGTAAAAATGTAATGTTTTGATTTTTAAATTCAATGTTATTGCCATTGCATTTTGTGTGGAGAGAAAAATCTAATATTTGAATATGTTAATTGAAGAAAAATACAATTAATGGACTCACTGGAATAGTATAGGCTTTAGTGGATCAATATTATAAATATTAATGTCACACTTCAATGTTGGGTCAAGTATAAATCTCTAGAGAGGAGTAGGAAGCTTCTTATTAGTGTCCATTGTATTCGCTTTTTCTTAAGTGATATGTTTGTACCCAAAAAGTAGATAAATCATTTCAAATAGCATTGTAGACAAGAAGACAACTAAAAAGATTTTAGAATTTAAATTCAACTGATTTTTCACAATGCATTTCTCCCCATAAGACTTTAAAATTGTAAAAATGCAATGTTTTGATTTTTAAATTCAATGTTAGTGCAATTGCATTTTGAGTGGAGAGAAAAACCTAATATTTGAAAATGTTAATTGAGGAAAAATACAAGGAATGGACTCACTTGAATAGAATAGACTTTAGTGGATGAATATTATAAATACCAATGTCGCGCTTTAAAGTAGGGTCAAGCATAAAGATCTAAAGGAGAGTGGGGAAGCTTCTTATTCGACTCCATTGCATTCACTTTTTCTTAAGTGATATGTTTGTACCCAAAAAGTAGATAAATCATTACAAATGGCATTGTAACATAAAAGACAATTAAAAAAATTACAGAATTTAAATTCAACTGATTATTGACAATGCATTTATCCCTATAAGACTTTAAAATTGTAAAAATGTAATGTTTTGATTTTTAAATTCAATGTTATTGCCATTGCATTTTGTGTGGAGAGAAAAATCTAATATTTGAATATGTTAATTGAAGAAAAATACAATTAATGGACTCACTGGAATAGTATAGGCTTTAGTGGATCAATATTATAAATATTAATGTCACACTTCAATGTTGGGTCAAGTATAAATCTCTAGAGAGGAGTAGGAAGCTTCTTATTAGTGTCCATTGTATTCGCTTTTTCTTAAGTGATATGTTTGTACCCAAAAAGTAGATAAATCATTTCAAATAGCATTGTAGACAAGAAGACAACTAAAAAGATTTTAGAATTTAAATTCAACTGATTTTTCACAATGCATTTATCCCCATAAGACTTTAAAATTGTAAAAATGCAATGTTTTGATTTTTAAATTCAATGTTAGTGCAATTGCATTTTGAGTGGAGAGAAAAACCTAATATTTGAAAATGTTAATTGAGGAAAAATACAAGGAATGGACTCACTTGAATAGAATAGACTTTAGTGGATGAATATTATAAATACCAATCTCGCGCTTTAAAGTAAGGTCAAGCATAAAGATCTAGAGGAGAGTGGGGAAGCTTCTTATTCGACTCCATTGCAGTCACTTTTTCTTAAGTGATATGTTTGTACCCAAAAAGTAGATAAATCATTACAAATGGCATTGTAACATAAAAGACAATTAGAAAAATTACAGAATTTAAATTCAACTGATTATTGACAATGCATTTATCCCTATAAGACTTTAAAATTGTAAAAATGTAATGTTTTGATTTTTAAATTCAATGTTATTGCCATTGCATTTTGTGTGGAGAGAAAAATCTAATATTTGAATATGTTAATTGAAGAAAAATACAATTAATGGACTCACTGGAATAGTATAGGCTTTAGTGGATCAATATTATAAATATTAATGTCACACTTCAATGTTGGGTCAAGTATAAATCTCTAGAGAGGAGTAGGAAGCTTCTTATTAGTGTCCATTGTATTCGCTTTTTCTTAAGTGATATGTTTGTACCCAAAAAGTAGATAAATCATTTCAAATAGCATTGTAGACAAGAAGACAACTAAAAAGATTTTAGAATTTAAATTCAACTGATTTTTCACAATGCATTTATCCCCATAAGACTTTAAAATTGTAAAAATGCAATGTTTTGATTTTTAAATTCAATGTTAGTGCAATTGCATTTTGAGTGGAGAGAAAAACCTAATATTTGAAAATGTTAATTGAGGAAAAATACAAGGAATGGACTCACTTGAATAGAATAGACTTTAGTGGATGAATATTATAAATACCAATCTCGCGCTTTAAAGTAAGGTCAAGCATAAAGATCTAGAGGAGAGTGGGGAAGCTTCTTATTCGACTCCATTGCAGTCACTTTTTCTTAAGTGATATGTTTGTACCCAAAAAGTAGATAAATCATTACAAATGGCATTGTAACATAAAAGACAATTAAAAAATTACAGAATTTAAATTCAACTGATTATTGACAATGCATTTATCCCTATAAGACTTTAAAATTGTAAAAATGTAATGTTTTGATTTTTAAATTCAATGTTATTGCCATTGCATTTTGTGTGGAGAGAAAAATCTAATATTTGAATATGTTAATTGAAGAAAAATACAATTAATGGACTCACTGGAATAGTATAGGCTTTAGTGGATCAATATTATAAATATTAATGTCACACTTCAATGTTGGGCCAAGTATAAATCTCTAGAGAGGAGTAGGAAGCTTCTTATTAGTGTCCATTGTATTCGCTTTTTCTTAAGTGATATGTTTGTACCCAAAAAGTAGATAAATCATTTCAAATAGCATTGTAGACAAGAAGACAACTAAAAAGATTTTAGAATTTAAATTCAACTGATTTTTCACAATGCATTTATCCCCATAAGACTTTAAAATTGTAAAAATGCAATGTTTTGATTTTTAAATTCAATGTTAGTGCAATTGCATTTTGAGTGGAGAGAAAAACCTAATATTTGAAAATGTTAATTGAGGAAAAATACAAGGAATGGACTCACTTGAATAGAATAGACTTTAGTGGATGAATATTATAAATACCAATCTCGCGCTTTAAAGTAAGGTCAAGCATAAAGATCTAGAGGAGAGTGGGGAAGCTTCTTATTCGACTCCATTGCATTCGCTTTTTCTTAAGTGATATGTTTGTACCCAAAAAGTAGATAAATCATTACAAATGGCATTGTAACATAAAAGACAATTAAAAAAATTACAGAATTTAAATTCAACTGATTATTGACAATGCATTTATCCCTATAAGACTTTAAAATTGTAAAAATGTAATGTTTTGATTTTTAAATTCAATGTTATTGCCATTGCATTTTGTGTGGAGAGAAAAATCTAATATTTGAATATGTTAATTGAAGAAAAATACAATTAATGGACTCACTGGAATAGTATAGGCTTTAGTGGATCAATATTATAAATATTAATGTCACACTTCAATGTTGGGTCAAGTATAAATCTCTAGAGAGGAGTAGGAAGCTTCTTATTAGTGTCCATTGTATTCGCTTTTTCTTAAGTGATATGTTTGTACCCAAAAAGTAGATAAATCATTTCAAATAGCATTGTAGACAAGAAGACAACTAAAAAGATTTTAGAATTTAAATTCAACTGATTTTTCACAATGCATTTATCCCCATAAGACTTTAAAATTGTAAAAATGCAATGTTTTGATTTTTAAATTCAATGTTAGTGCAATTGCATTTTGAGTGGAGAGAAAAACCTAATATTTGAAAATGTTAATTGAGGAAAAATACAAGGAATGGACTCACTTGAATAGAATAGACTTTAGTGGATGAATATTATAAATACCAATCTCGCGCTTTAAAGTAAGGTCAAGCATAAAGATCTACAGGAGAGTGGGGAAGCTTCTTATTCGACTCCATTGCAGTCACTTTTTCTTAAGTGATATGTTTGTACCCAAAAAGTAGATAAATCATTACAAATGGCATTGTAACATAAAAGACAATTAAAAAAATTACAGAATTTAAATTCAACTGATTATTGACAATGCATTTATCCCTATAAGACTTTAAAATTGTAAAAATGTAATGTTTTGATTTTTAAATTCAATGTTATTGCCATTGCATTTTGTGTGGAGAGAAAAATCTAATATTTGAATATGTTAATTGAAGAAAAATACAATTAATGGACTCACTGGAATAGTATAGGCTTTAGTGGATCAATATTATAAATATTAATGTCACACTTCAATGTTGGGTCAAGTATAAATCTCTAGAGAGGAGTAGGAAGCTTCTTATTAGTGTCCGTTGTATTCGCTTTTTCTTAAGTGATATGTTTGTACCCAAAAAGTAGATAAATCATTTCTAATAGCTTTGTAGACAAGAAGACAACTAAAAAGATTTTAGAATTTAGATTCAACTGATTTTTCACAATGCATTTATCCCTAGAAGACTTTAAAATTGTAAAAATGCAATGTTTTGATTTTGAAATTCAATGTTAGTGCCATTGCATTTTGAGTCGAGAGAAAAACCTAATATTTGAATATGTTAATTAAGGAAAAATACAAGTAAAGGACTCACTTGAATAGAATAGATTTTAGTGGATGAATATTATAAATACCAATCTCAGGCTTCAAAGTAGGGTCAAGGATAGAGATCTAGAGGGGAGTAAGGAAGCTTTTTGTTCGACTCCATTGCATTCGCTTTTTCTTAAGTGATATGTTTTTTCCTAGAAAGTAGATGAATCATTACAAATGGCATTGTAAGAAAGAAGACAACTAAAAAAATTACGGAATTTTAATTCAATTGATTATTAACAATCCCTAGAAGACTTTAAAATTGTAAAAATGTAATGTTTTGACTTTTAAATTTAATGTTACTGCCATTGCATTTTGAGTGGAGAGAAAAACCTAATATTTAAATATGTTAATTGAAGAAAAATACAAGTAATGGACTCACTAGAATAAAATAGGCTTTAGTGGATCAATATTATAAATATCGATCTTACACTTCAATGTCAGGTCAACCATAAATCTCTAGAGGGGAGTGGGGAAGCTTCTTATTAGAGTCTATTGCATTCATTTTTTCTTAAGTGATATGTTTGTAGCCAAAAAGTAGATAAATCATTTCAAATAGCATTGTAGACAAGAAGACAATTAAAAAGATTTCAGAATTTAAATTCAACTGATTTTTCACAATGCATTTATCTCTAGAAAACTTTAAAATTGTAAAAATGCAATGTTTTGATTTTGAAATTCAATGTTAGTGCCATTGCATTTGGAGTGGAGAGAAAAACCTAATATTTGAAAATGTTAATTGAGGAAAAATACAAGGAATGGACTCACTTGGATAGAATAGACTTTAGTGGATGAATATTATAAATACCAATCTCGCGCTTTAAAGTAGGGTTAAGCATAAAGATCTAGAGGGGAGTGGGGAAGCTTCTTATTCGACTCTGCATTCGCTTTTTCTTAAGTGATATGTTTGTACCCAAAAAGTAGATAAATCATTTCAAATAGCGTTGTAGCAAAAAAGACAATTAAAAAAATTACAAAATTTAAATTCAATTGATTATTGACAATGCATTTATCCCTATAAGACTTTAAAATTGTAAAAATACAATGTTTTGATTTTTAAATTCAATATTGGTGCCATTGCAATTTGAGTGGAGGGAGAAACCTAATATTTGAATATGTTATTTGAAGAAAAATAAAAGTAATGGACTCACTGGAATATAATAAACTTTAGTGGATTAATATTATAGATATCGATCTCACGCTTTAATGTTGGGTCAAGCATAAATCTCTAGAGGGGTATGGGGAAGCTTCTTATTAGAGTCCATTGCATTCGCTTTTTCCTAAGTGATATATTTGTATGCGAAAAGTAGATAAATCATTTCAAATACCATAGTAGCCAAGAAGGCAATTAAAAAAATTTCAGAATTTAAATTCAATTGATTATTGACAATGCATTTATTCCTAGAAGACTTTAAAATTGTAAAAATGCAATATTTTGATTTTTAAATTCAATGTTAGTGCCATTGCATTTTGAGTGGAGAGAAAAACCTAATATTTGAAGACGTTAATTGAGGAAAAATACAAGTAATGGACTCACTTGAATAGAATAGACTTTTGTGGATGAATATTATAAATACCAATCTCACGCTTCAAAGTAGGGTCAAGCATAAAGATCTAGAAGGGAGTGGGGAAGCTTCTTATTCGAGTCCATTGCATTCGCTTTTTCTTAAGTGATATGTTTGTACCTAAAAAGTACATAAATAATTTCAAATAGCATTGTAGGAAAGAAGACAATTAAAAAAAGTATAGAATTTAAATTGAACTAATTATTGACAATCCATTTATCCCAAGAAGACTTTAAAAGTGTAAAAATCCAATGTTTACACTTTTCAATTCAATGTTAATGCCATTGCATTTTGAGTGGAGAGAAAAACATAATATTTGAATATATTAATTAAAGAAAAAAACAAGTAATGGACCCACTTGAGTAGAATACACCTTAGTGGATGAATATTATATATAAGAATCTCACGCTTCATTGTTGGGTCAGGCATAAACCTCTAGAGGGGAGTGCAAAAGGTTTTTATTAGAGTCCATTGCATTCACTTTTTCTTAAGTGATATGTTTGTGCCCAAAAAGTAGATAAATCATTACAAATGGCATGATAGCAAAGAAGACAATTAAAAAGATTACATAATTTAAATTCAATCGATTATTGACAATGCATTTATCCCTAAAAGACTTTAAAATTGAAAAAATGCAATGTTTTGATTTTTAAATTTAATGTTAGTGCAATTGCAATTTGAGTGGAGGGAGAAACCTAATATTTGAATATGTTAATTGAAGAAAAATACAATAATGGACTCACTGGAATAGAATAGAGTTTAGTGGATCAATATTATAAATATCAATCTCACGCTTCAATGTTGGGTCAAGCGTAAATCTCTAGAGGGGTGTAAGGTAGCTTCTTATTAGTGTCCATTGCATTCACTTTTTCTTAAGTGATATGTTTGTACCCAAAAAGTTGATAAATCATTTCAAATAGCATAGTAGCCAAGAAGACAATTAAAAAAAGTACAAAATTCAAATTCAACTGATTATTGACAATCCATTTATCCCAAGAAGACTTTAAAAGTGTAAAAATGCAATGTTTTGATTTTTAATTCAATGTTAATGTCATTGCGTTTTGAGTGCAAAGAATAACTTGATATTTGAATATGTTAATTGAAGAAAAATACAAGTAATGGGCTCACTTGAATAGAATAGACTTTTGTGGATGAATAATATATATACCAATTGCACGCTTTAAAGTAGGGTCAAGCATAAAGATCTAGAGGGGAGTGGGGAAGCTTCATATTCGAGTCCATTGCATTCACTTTTTCTTAAGTGATATGTTTGTACCCAAAAAGTAGATAAATCAATTCAAATAGCATTGTAGCAAAGAAGACAATTAAAAAAAATACAGAATTTAAATTCAACTGATTATTGACAATCCATTTATCCCAAGAAGACTTTAAAAGTGTAAAAATGCAATGTTTTGACTTTTCAATTAAATGTTAATGTCATTCAATTTTGAGTGGACAGAAAAACATAATATTTGAATATATTAATTGAAGAGAAAAACAAGTTGAAGTTCCCAACTTTACCCTAGGATCTACTAGTTTGTGATACTGAGAGGGGGGTAAATCAGTATCACCACAATTTGCAATTCGCAGGTAAGTAAAAAACTTCAATCTCTTCTTAAAAGTGAACTCTTTCTCAGATTCGACTAAGGTAGATCTATTGCTACCTACTAATCACAATAGTCCCCAAAGTCACCTTTTAGACACCTTGCCTAATAGACAATTCGGATGTTCTTGTTTAGGTCTTCGTTAGGTTATGGGTTGGCTGATACTTTAGCTGCGTTCACAACTCAATTCAAAACACAGAACGTAAAGCAAATTAAGGACACACGAGATTTATGTGATTCCGTCAATGTGACATACATCCACGGTGGTAAGGACTCTCTCTTACCGAGACTATCCACTATACTTGAGAATTCCAGTTACAATGGATGTCTTAATCTTCTGCTCCTTTCACTATTGCAATTACTAAGCAAGTACAATACAAAGAGTGTCACTTACTCTGTCTACCCTTCTTCTAGCTTGTCTTGCCTCTGTTGAATTGAAAGGCTGCTCCATTGCCGCTTAGAAGTTCACCGCAACGCTCTCTAACCTCTCTTGAAGAAATCTGGAAATACGTTGAGTTCTTTCCGATGCTTCGCCGAATTCCTTCTCTAGGTTGTCTCACACAGCTCCTGCTTTCACCGTCTCACGGTCTCACCTGTCTCCTATTTCACGGTCTTACTGTTTCATGGCCTGTCCTCACGGTTCTGGTTTGTCACGCCGTTGCACATTCTGGTCTCACACCATCTCCTGACGTACACCCACACTTCTGGTCTGCCGTTTCACGTCTCTTGGCCTGCCTCACGCTACTGGTTTTTCTGGTTCACGTCTTTTGGCCTGCCTCACGCTTCTGGTCTGCTGTCTTCTCTTTTGGTGGTCTCACAGATACCAGGTCTGTTGTCTTCTCTTTTGAGTGGTCTCACAGATACCAGGTCTGCTGCCTTTTCTTCCGGGTGGTCTGTTTCTTATTTCTCCTCTTGCTGGTTGTGTGTTTCTGGTTTGCTTGCAGGAGGCGTTTCTGGTTTGCTTTTCTCTTCTTTTTGGCTGGTTGTTGTAGGGTTGCCATTTATTCAATTGTGTTGGCCTTAACCAGTTTTGTCTTCCAATGCCTTTATATACTCTCTTCCATGAAACCCTAATAGGGCTTACGTGGCGGATTTACGTTCTTCCCCTTATGTGGAGAATTTACTTTTTTGCCCTTCCATGTGGCTTTACTTTCTTGCACACTTAACCCTAGTTGACAACAATTAGAACCCATACAAGGTTGTGGGAACAACACAAGTAATGGACTCACTTGAGTAGAATACACCTTAGTGGATAAATATTATAAATACCAATCGCACACTCCAATATTAGGCCAAGCATTAATCTCTAGAGGGGAGTGGGGAAGCTTCTTATTAGAGTCCATTGCATTCCCTTTTTGTTAAGTAATATGTTCGTGCCCAAAGAGTAGATAAATCATTTCAAATTGCATTGTAGCAAATAAGACAATTAAAAAAATTACAAAATTTAAATTCAACTGATTATTGACCATGTATTTATCCCTGGAAGACATTAAAATTGTAAAAATACAATGTTTTCATTCTTAAATTCAATTTTCATGTCATTGCATTTTGAGTGGAGAGAAAAATGTAATATGTGAATATTTTAATTGAAAAAAAATACAAGTCATGAACTCTCATGAATAGAATATACTTTAGTCAATGAATATTGTAAATACGAATCTCACGCTTCAATGTTGGGTCAACCATAAATCTCTAGAGGGGAGTGGGGAAACTTCTTATTAGAGTCCATTATATTTGCTTTTTTTTAAGTGATATGTTTGTACCCAAAAAGTAGACAAATTATTTCAAATTGCATTGTAAGAAAGGAGACAATTAAAAATATTCCAAAATTTAAATTCAACTGATTATTGACAATGCATTTATCCCTAGAAAACTTTAAAATTGTAAAAATTGTAAAAATGGAATGTTTTGATTTTTAAATTCAATGTTAATGCCATTGCATTTTGAGGATGAATATTATAAATACCAATCTTATGCTTCAATGTTGGGTCATGCATAAATCTCTAGATGGGAGTAGGGAAGCTTCTTATTAGAGTTCATTGCATTCGCTTTTTCTTAAGTCATATGCTTATACCCACAAAGTAGAAAAATCATTTCAAATTGCATTGTAGCAAAGGAGACAATTAAAAAAACTTACAAAATTAAATTCAACTGATTATTGACAATGCATTTGTCCTAAGAAGTCCTAAAAATCTTAGAAATGCAATGTTGTTATTTTTAAATTCCATGTTAATGCCATTGCATTTTGAGTGGAGAGAAAAACATAATATTTGAATATGTTAATTGAAGAAAAATACAAGTTATGGACTCACCTGAATATAATACACTTTAGTGGATGAATATTATAAATACCAATCTCACGCTTCAATGTTGGGTCAAGCATAAATCTCGAAGGGGGAGTGAGGAAATTTCTTATGAGACTCCATTGCATTCACTTTTTCTTAAGTGATATGTTTGTACCCAAAAAGTAAATAAATCATTTCAAATTGCTTTGCAGCAAAGGATACAATTAAAAAAATTGCAAAATTTAAATTCAACTAATTATTGACAATGCATTTAACCCTAGAAGACGTAAAAATTGTAAAAATGCTATGTTTTGATTTTTAAATTCAATGTTAATGCCATTGCATTTTAAGTGGAGAGAAAAATATAATATTTGAATATATTTATTGAAGAAAAATACAAGTTGTGGACTCACTTGAATATAATACACTTTATTAGATGAATATTATAAATACCAATCTCACGCTTCAATGTTGGGTCAAGTATAAATCTCTAGAGGGCAGTGGGGAAGCTTCTTATTAGAGACCATTGCATTCGCTTTTTCTTAAGTGATATGGTTGTACCCAAAAATTAGATAAATAATTTCCAATTGCATTGTAACAAAGGAGACAATTAAAAAAATTTTAAAAATATAAATTCAAATGACTATTGACATTGTATTTATCCCTAGAAGACTTTAAAATTGTAAAAATGCAATTTTTTGATTTTTAAATTCAATGTAAATGTCCTTGCATTTTGAGTGGAGGGAAAGACATAATATTTGAACATGTCAATTAAAGAGAAATACTAGTAATGGACTCGCATGAATAGAATACATTTTAATGGATGAATATTATAAATACCAATCGCACACTTCAATGTTGGGTCAAGTATAAATCTTTGGAGGGGAGTGGGGAAGCTTCTTATTAGAGTTCATTGCATTCACTTTTTCTTAAGTGATATGTTTGTACCCAAAAAGTACATAAATCATTACAAATTGCTTTGCAGCAAAGGAGACAATTAAAAAAATTACAAAATTTAAATTCAACTCATTATTGACAAAGCATTTATCCTTAGAAGACTTTAAAATTGTAAAAATGCTATGTTTTGATTTTTACATTCAATGTTAATGCCATTGCATTTTGAGTGGAGAGAAAAACATAATATTTGAATATGTTAATTGAAGAAAAATGCAAGTTGTAGACTCACTTGAATATAATACACTTTAGTATATGAATATTATAAATACCAATCTCACGCTTCAATGTTGGGTCATGCATAAATCTTTAGAAGGGAGTGGGGAAACTTGTTATTAGAGTTCATTGCATTCCCTTTTTCTTAAGCCATATGCTTGTACCCAAAAAGTAGAAAAATCATTTCAAATTGCATTGTAGCAAAGAAGACAATTAAAAAAAATTACAAAATTAAATTTAACTGATTATTGACAATGCATTTATCCTTAAAGGTCCTAAAAATCCTAGAAATGCAATGTTGTGATTTTTAAATTCAGTGTTAATGCCATTGCATTTTGAGTGGAGAGAAAAACATAATATTTGAATATGTTAATTGAAGAAGAATACAAGTTGTGGACTCACTTGAATATAATACACTTTAGTGGATGAATATTATAAATACCAATCTCATGCTTCAATGTTGGGTCAAGCATAAATCTCTAGGGGGGAATGGGGAAACTTCTTATTAGAGTCCATTGCATTCGCTTTTTCTTATGTGATATGTTTGTACGCAAAAAGTAAATAAATCATTACAAATTGCTTTACAGTAAAGGAGACAATTAAAAAAATTACAAAATTTAAATTCAACTGATTATTAACAATGTATTTATCCCTAAAAGACTTTAAAATTGTAAAAATGCAATGTTTTGATTTTTAAATTCAATGTTAATGCCATTGCATTTTGAGTGGAGAGAAAAAAAATAATATTTGAATATGTTAATTGAAGAAAAATACAAGTTATGGACTCACCTGAATGTAATACACTTTAGTGGATGAATATTATAAATACCAATCGCACGCTTCAATCTTGGTTCGAGCATAAATCTTTAGAGGGGTGTGAGGATGCTTCTTATTAGTGTGCATTGCATTTGATTTTTCTTAAGTGATATGGTTATGCCCAAAATGCTGATAAATCATTTTAATTTGCATTGTAGCAAAGGAGACAATTAAAAAAATTACAAAATTTAAATTCAACTAATTATTAACAATGCATTTATCCCAGAAGACTTTCAAATTGTAAAAATTGTAAAAATGCAATGTTTTGATTTTTAAATTCAATGTTAATGCCATTGCATTTTGAGTGGAGAGAAAAATATAATATTTTAATATGTTAATTGAAGAAAAAAACAAGTAATGGACTTACTTGAATAAAATACACATTAGTGGATGAATATTATAAATACCAATCTCACGCTTCAATGTTGGGTCAAGCATAAATCTCTAGAGGGCTGTGGGGAAGCTTCTTATTAGAGTCCATTGCATTCGCTTTTTCTTAAGTGATATGCTTGTACCCAAAATGATGCGGAAAACCCTAAAAAGACATAGGTTAGGGACCCAACACACGCAAGGAATTAAAGAACAACTAGGAAAGCTGAATCAGAGTCTAATAACAGAAACCCTAGACCCAATATTCGAAGGAACATGAACGTAGGGTATTCAAGAAGGATATGGACGCCACACTCCAGAAAAGAAAGGAAGTGGGAGTGATAAAGGAATTGAGAGTGATAAGTTGATTTGAACGCCACAAAAAGATGTACCTCTTGATAAGTTCTTTAGTTCTTAAAAGAATCGAGGGAGAAAAACCCTTACTTTCTATTTCACTCAAAGTTGTCTGATTTCCAAAGCTTACATGGGGTGCCTATTTATAGGCTAAGATATCAATCCTAAAGAGGCACAAATTCCTACTTAGGAGAAATCCTTATTTTGGAGGAATTTCAGACAAATTCAAGCAGATACAATGAACTCCTATTTAGGAGTGAATGCTATTACTTAGTCTGACCCATTAAGTATCCCAATTATATTAATTAGGCCTAGACTCTCTTTAAAACTTGAATTTGCACTATTTGAAACTTGGTTGGCCTGAATGTCCTAAATCAACCCATTTAGTGCTTCTTTAATCTTTTTGGCCCTAGCTTGTGTGATTGGGCCTTTTGGAACGTGCAATGGACCTTTTGCATCCATTAAAGCTCTAGCTCGTGTTATTGGGCCTTCTGGAATGTGCAATGGACCTCTTGCACCCATTGAAGCTCTAGCTTGTGTTATTGGGCCTTCTGGAATGTGCAATGGACCTCTTGGATTTATTGAAGCCTTCCACCCATCATCTCCATGATTCTCATCATTTAGCCTATAAATAGGCACCCCTTGTAAGCTCTAGAAATCAGACAATTTTCAGTGAAATAGAAAGCAAGGGTTTTTCTCCCTCAGTTCTTTTTAGAACTAAAGAACTTATCAAGAGGTACTTCTTCTTGTGGCGTTTAAATCGACTTATCACTCTCAATTCCTTTCTTTTCTAGAGTGTGGCATCCATATCCTTCTTGAATACCTTAGGTTTGTGTTCCTTCGAATATTGGGTCTAGGGTTTCTGTTATTAAACTCTAATTTAGCTTTCCTAGTTGTTCTTAGATTCCTTGTGTGCGTTGGGTCCCTAACCCACGTCTTTTTAGGGTTTTCCACATCACTAAGATAGTAATCCTAAAGAGGAACAAATTCCTACTTAGGAGAAATCCTTATTTTGGAGGAATTTCAGACAAATTCCAACAGATACAATGAACTCCTATTTAGGAGTGAATGCTATTACTTAGTCTGACCCATTAAGTATCCCTATTATATTAATTAGGCCTGGACTCTCTTTTGTGTCATCACATTTTCTCCTCTCTTTTCTCTTTTATCAATATTTCTTTTCTGTTCACTCTCATTTTTAATCCTTAATTGATCCTCATAACCTTGTTGAGGTGATAATTGTACAAGAGTGATGGGTTTTTCATTCATTACAAAGGAATATCGGTTCTTGAAGTCATCATGCATAACTCGCCTATCAAATTGCCATGGTCTTCCTAATAGAATATGGCCCACATGCATAGGTACAACATCACATAAAATGTCATCATGGTACCTTCCGATAGAAAATGATATGAGCACTTGCTTATTTACCTTGACTTCACTACTCTCATTTAACCATTGAAGCTTATATGGCCTAGGATGCTTCATAGTAGGTAAATCCAGCTTCTCAACCATAGTTGTGCTAGCAACATTAGTGCAACTCCCACCATCAATAATTATACTACATACCTTATCTTTGATGAGACACCTCGTCTGAAAGATGTTATCTCGTTGCACCTCATTTTCTTCCTTTACTTGCACATTCAATGCTCGCCTAATAACAAGAGCTACTCTATTAACTGGATACTCCTCTCCATCACTTTCACCCTCTGATGATGGCATAGAATCATCGTCTGATTCACTTTTAGTTTCAACTTCACCATTACTTCTCAAGATCATTGTACGCTTATTTGGACATTGAGATGCAATATGACCCCTGCCCAAACACTTAAAACATTTAACATCTTTATTTCTACTTAGTTGGGGGTCAGAATTACCTGCCTCCTTGCTAGAACCCACATTCTTGTACTTGGATAGCTTGACTTTGGACTTGTAGTTGGTCATCTCGTCTCTTTTATTCCAATTTGGCTTCCAAGATAAGGTAGATCTTGAGTTCTGCCCAAACTGTATGGAACCCTTTCATTTGAGTTGCCTTTCAACTTTCATGGCCATGTGCACCATGTCTTCTAATTCCATATAGTGTTGCAATTCAACCACGTTTGCTATGTCCCTTTTTAGCCCTTATAGAAATTAAGCCATGGTTGCCTTCTTTATCTTATTTTACATTCGCCTGAATCATGGTAATCTCCATCTCTTTGTGGTAATCCACCACACTTTTGGTGCCCTGAGTGAGCCCTTACAGCCTTTGGTACAGCTCCCTGTAATAGTGATTAGAGACAAACCTCCTCCTTATGATAACCTTCATCTCCTCCCATGTATCAATAGGCTGGTCACGATTTCTTCTCCTAGTCAAAACAAGTTGATCCCACCAAATAATAGTATAATCAGTGAATTCAATTGCAGCAAGCTTTACCTTTTTCTCCTCGAAATAGTTGTGTCAGTCAAAAACCAATTCAACCTTCTTCTCCCATTCTAGGTATACATCAGGATCATTCTTACCTTGGAATGGAGAAATTGTCACTTTAATACTGCCCAAATTATGGTCATAGGTGCCTTGCCTCCCAAATTCTCTTTGATCCCTTTTATTGTTAGCGGTTCTGACCACAGTAGTTTGATCGTCAATTTCATCATCTTCATGGTCATAGGCACGTCTCAACTACCTTCTTGCTTTAGGAACCTCATATTCCCCATGCCTCCTTTGCAACTCTGCTATAGGATTAGATTGCTCCTCCATCCTCTCCCTCATATCATTAAATCTAGTATTTATATACTCAAATTGTTGTTGCATAGCTTTGATCATGAAGGACACATCACTAGCTCCCTCTTGAGCTGCACCTTTATCTTTGGATGTCATAGTATTACTTCTACACAAAATAATAAGATACCTCACAGAGCACTCCCTCTCGTGTTTCACTCAAAAGAAGGTGTCACACTCCCTCGTGTTTACACTCTTTATGGCTTTTTCTTAATATGAACTTTCACTCTTACCTTTTACCACTCGAATTTCTCCTTTTAGCTCTATAAAGAACTAAACAAGGTAAATCAAGAGTATTGATTTTGAACAGAATAAGATAAATGACGTAGAAATGAACAAATTGAATTTTGAACAGAATAAGATAAATGACGTAGAATTGAACAAATTGAAGAACAAGGAACAAAAAAAAAAACGAAAAAGGATATCAAGGCAAACAAATTTAATGAACTAAACTCACAAAAAAATCAAGATAAGGGTAGTTAAATTTAGAGGACAAACTTGGGTAACAAGATAGGAAAATGGATGGTAGAATTGGAGTTAAGCAATAAAACTTTGTTATTATTGTGGCCAATATGACCAAACTATTAACTTTATCAATAACTTGAATTTGATGTTTTCTTTCTTTTCTTCTTTTTCTTTTTTTTTTTTTCATTGATCCTTCTTTTTGTTTTTTTTTCCTTTTTCTTTTGCTCAACACAAAATAATAGTAGAACATTTAGATACTGCAATTGGAATTGAAATTAGCACGTTGAGAAGGATTGCAAACAAATAGACTTGTGCATTTGATTTGTAATGCACATAATAGACAAATTGAATCAAAATAAATAAATCACAAGGTAGAAAAATGAAGCGTGAGTGGATTCAGCCTAATTTAGAGCCAGGCTCTGATACCAACTGATGTGGAAAACCCCAAAAAGATGTGGGTTAGGGACCTAACGCACATAAGGAATCAAAGAACAATTAGGAAAGCTAAATCAAAGTTTAATAACAAAAACCCTAGACCCAATATTCGAAGGAACACGAACCTAGGGTATTCAAGAAGGATATGGATGCCACACTCCAGAAAAGAAAGGAATTGGGAGTGATAAGTCGATTTGAACGCCACAAGAAGAAATACCTCTTGATAAGTTCTTTAGTTCTTAAAAAAACTGAGGGAGAAAAACCCTTACTTTCTATTTCACTCAAAGTTGTCTGATTTCTAGAGCTTACAAGGGGTGCCTATTTATAGGCTAAGATAGCAATTCTAAAGAGGCACAAATTCCTACTTAGGAGAAATCCTTATTTTGGAGGAATTTCGGACAAATTCTAGTAGATACAATGAACTCCTATTTAGCAGTGAATGTTATTACTTAGTTTGACCCATTAAGTATCCCAATTATATTAATTAGGCCTGGACTCTCTTTAAAACTTGAATTCGCACCATTTGAAGTTTGGTTGACCCAAATGTCCTGAATTAGCCCATTTAGTGCTTCTTTAATCTTTTTGGCCCTAGCTCATGTTATTGGGCCTTCTAGAACGTGCAATGAATGTCTTGCATCCATTGAAGCTCTAGCTCATGTTATTAGGCCTTTTGGAATGTGCAATGGACCTCTTGCATCCTTTGAAGCTCTAGCTTGTGTTATTAGGCCTTCTGGAATATGCAATAGACCTCTTGGATCTATTGAAGCCTTCCACCCATCATCTTCATAATTCTCATCACAAAAAGTAGATAAATCATTTCAAATTTCATTGTAATAAAGGAGACAATAAAAAAAATTAAAAAATATAAATTCAACTGATTATTGACAATGCATTTATCCCTAGAAAGGTCCAAAATTGTAAAAATTGAAAAAATGCAAAGTTTTGATTTTTAAATTCAATGTTAATGCCATTGCATTTTGAGTGGAGAGAAAAACATAAAATTTCAATATGTTAAATGAAGGAAAATACAAGTAATGGACTTACTTGAATAGAATACAATTTAGTGGATGAATATTCTAAATACCAATCTCATGCTTCAATGTTGGGTCAAGCATAAATCTCTAAAGGGGAGTGGGGAAGCTTCTTATTGGAAACCATTGCATTCACTTTTTCTTAAGTGATATGTTTGTACCCAAAAAGTAGATAAATCATTTGAAATTGCATTGTAGCAAAGGAGACAATTAAAAAAAATTAGAAAATTTAAATTCAACTGATTATTAACAATGCATTTAACCCTAGAAGACCTTAAAATTGTAAAAATTGTAGAAATACAATGTTTTGATTTTTAAATTCAATGTTAATGCCATTGCATTTTGAGTGGAGAGAAAAACATAATATTTGAATATGTTAATTGAAGAAAAATACAAGTAATGGACTCACTTGAATAAAATACACTTTAGTGGATGAATATTATAAACAACAATCCCACACTTCAATTTTGCGTCATGCATAAATCTTTAGAGGGGAGTAGGGAAGCTTCTTATTAGAGTCCATTGCATTTGGCTTTTCTTAAGTGATATGTTTGTACCCGAAAAGTAGATAAATCATTTCAAATTGCATTGTAGCAAAGGAGAAAATTGAAAAAATTTAAAAATATAAGTTCAAATGACTATTGACATTGTATTTATCGCTGTAAGACTTTAAAATTGTAAAAATTGTAAAAATGCAATGTTTTGATTTTTAAATTCAATGTAAATGTCATTGCATTTTGAGTGCAGGGAAAAACATAATATTTGAACATGTCAATTGAAGAAAAATAGCAATAATGGGCTTGTTTGAATAGAATACACTTTAGTGGATAAATATTATAAATACCAATGACACGCCTTAATGTTGGGTCAGGCATAAATTTTTAGAGGGGAGTAGGGAAACTTCTTATTAGAGCCCATTGCATTCACTTTTTCTTAAGTGATATGTTTGTACCTAAAAAGTAGATAAATCATTTGAAATTGCATTCTAGCGAAGGACACAATTACAAAAATTACAAAATTTATATTCAACTGATTATTAACAATGCATTTATCCCTAGAAGACCTTAAAATTGTAAAAATTGTAGAAATGCAATGTTTTGTTTTTTAAATTCAATGTTAATGCCATTCCATTTTGAGTGGAGAGAAAAACATAATGTTTGAATATGTTAATTAAAGAAAAATACAAGTAATCGACTCACTTGAATTGAATACAATTTAGTGGATGAATATTATAAAGACCAATATCACCCTTCAATGTTGGGTCAAGCATAAATCTCTAGAGGAGAGTGGGGAAGCTTCTTATTAGAGTCCATTGCATTTGCTTTTTCTTAAGTGATATATTTGTACTCAAAAAGTAGATAAATCATTTCAACTTGCATTGTAGGAAAGAAGACAATTAAAAAAATTATAAAATTTAAATTCAACTGATTATTGACAATGCATTTATCCCTAGAAGACTTTAAAATTGTAAAAATTGTAAAAATGCAATGTTTTGATTATTAAATTCAATGTAAATGTCATTGCATTTTGAGTAAAAGGAAAAACATAATATTTGAACATGTCAATTGAAGAAAAATAGCAGTAATGGGCTCGCTTGAATAGAAGACACTTTAGTGGATGAATATTATAAATACCAATGGCACACCTCAATGTTGGGTCAAGCATATATCTTTAGAGGGGAGTGGGGAAGCTTCTTATTAAAGCCTATTGCATTCGCTTTTTCTTAAGTGATATGTTTTTACCCAAAAATTAGATAAATCATTTAAAATTGCATTATAGCGAAAGAGACAATTAAAAAAATTACAAAACTTAAATTCAATTGATTATTAACGATGCATTTATCCCTAGAAGACCTTAAAATTGTGAAAATTGTAGAAATGCAATGTTTTGATTTTTAAATTCAATGTTAATGTCATTGCATTCTGAGTGGAGAGAAAAACATAATATTTGAATATGTTAATTGAAGAAAAATACACATAATGGACTCACTTGAATAAAATATACTTTAATGGATGAATATTATAAACAAGAATCCCACGCTTTAATTTTGGGTCATGCATAAACCTTTGGAGGGGAGTAGGGAAGCTTCTTATTAGAGTCCATTACATTTGGCTTTTCTTAAGTGATATGTTTATACCCAAAAAGTAGATAAATCATTTCAAGTTGCATTGTAGCAAAGGAGACAATCCAAAAAATTAAAAAAATATAAATTCAAATGACTATTGACATTGCATTTATCCCTAGAAGATCTTAAAATTGTAAAAATTATAAAAATGCAATGTTTTGATTTTTAAATTCAATGTGAATGTCATAGCATTTTGAGTGGATGGAAAAACATAATATTTGAACATGTCAATTGAAGAAAAATACCAGTATTGGACTCCCTCGAATAGAATACAATTTAGTGGATGAATATTATAAATACTAATCTCACGCTTCAATGTTGGGTCAAGCAAAAATGTCTAGAGGGGAGTAAGGAAGCTTATTATTAGAGTCCATTGCATTTGCTTTTTCTTAAGTGATATGTTTGTACCTAAAAAGTAGATAAATCATTTCCAATTGCATTGTTGCAAAGGAGACAATTAAAAAAATTACAAAATTTAAATTCAATTGATTATTGACATTACATTTATCCCTAGAAGATTTTAAAATTGGAAAAATGCAATGTTTTGATTTTTAAATTCAATGTTAATGCCATTGCATTTCTAGTGGAGCGAAAAATATAATATTTGGATATATTAATTGAAGAAAAATACAAGTAATGGACTCACTTCAAAAGAATACACTTTAGTGGATGAATATTATAAATACAAATCTCACGCTTTAATGTTGGGTCAAGCATAAACCTCTCTAGGGGAGTGAGGAAGCTATTTATTAGAGTCCATTTTTCGCTTATTCTTAAGTGAAATGTTTGTACCCAAAAATTAGATAAATCATTCCAAATTGCATTATAGCAAAGGATACAATTTAAAAAATTTAAAAATTTAAATTCAATTGATTATTGACAATGCATTTATCCCTTGAAGACTTTAAAATTGTAAAAATTGTAGAAATGCAATGTCTTGATTTTTACATTTTATGTTAATACCATTACATTTTGAGTGGAGAGAAAAATATAATATTTGAATATATTAATTGTAGAAAAATACAAGTAATGGACTCACTTAATTAAATACACTTTAGTGGATGAATATTATAAATACCAATCTCACGCTTTAATGCTGGGTCAAGCTGAAACATCTAGAGGGGAATGGGGAAGTTTCTTCTTAGAGTCAATTGCATTTGCGTTTTCTTAAGTGATATGTTTGTACCCAAAAATTAGATATATCATTTCAAATTGCATTGTAGCAAAGGAGACAATTAAAAAAATTAAAAAATTTAAATTTAACTGATTGTTAACAATGCATTTATTCCTAGAAGACTTTATAACTGTAAAAATTGTAAAAATGCTATGTTTTGATCTTTAAGTTAAATGTTAATGCCATTGCATTTTGAGTGGAGAGAAAAACATAATACACTTTAGTGAATGAATATTATAAATACCAATCTCACGCTTCAATGTTGGGTCAAGCATAAACCTCTAGAGGGGAGTGGGGAAGCTTCTTCTTAGAGTCCATTGCATTCACTTTTTCTCTATAGGGGAGTCGGGAAGCTTTTTATTAAATATGTTTGTTCCCAAAAATTAGATAAATCATTTCAAATTGCATTGTAGCAAAAGAGACAATTAAAAAAATTCAAAAATATAAATTCAACTATTTATTGACATTGCATTTATCCCTAGAAGACTTTAAAATTGTAAAAATGCAATGTTTTGATTTTTGAATACAATGTCAATGCCATAGCATTTTGACTGGAGAGAAAAACATAATATTTGTATATGTTAATTGAATAAAAACACAAGTAATGGACTCACTTGAATAGAATACACTTTAGTGGATGAATATTATAAACAACAATCTCATGCTTCAATTTTCGATCATGCATAAATCTCTAAAGGGGAGTGGGGAAGCTTCCTATTAGAGTCCATTGCACTCACTTTTTCTTAAGTGAAAAGTTTGTACCCAAAAATTGTGTAAATCATTTCAAATTGCATTTTAGCAAAGGAGATAATTAAAAAAAATTACAAAATTTAAATTCAACTGATTATTGACAATGCATTTAATCCTAGAAGACTTTAAAATGGTAAAAATTCTAAAAATGCAATATTTTAATTTTTCAATTCAATGTTAATGCCATTGCATTTTGAATGGAGTGAAAAACATAACATTTGAATATGCTAATTAAAGAAAAATACAAGTAATGGACACACTTGAATATAATACACTTTAGTGTATGAATATTATAAATACCAATAGCACGCTTAAACGTTGGGTCAAGCATAAATCTCTAGAGGGGAGTGGGGAAGTTTCTTATTAGAGTCCATTGTATTTGTTTTTTCTTAAGCGATATGTTTGTACCCAAAAAGTAGATAAATCATTTTAGATTGTATTGTAGTAAAGGAGACAATTAAATAAATTATAAAATTTAAATTCAACTTATTATTGACATTGCATTTATCCCTAGAAGACTTTAAAATTGTAAATATTGTAAAAATGCAATGTTTTGATTTTTGAATTCAATGTCAATGCCATCACATTTTGAGTGGAGACAAAAACATAATATTTGGATATGTTAATTGAAGAAAAATACAAGTAATGGACTCACTTGAATAGAATACACTTTAGTGGATGAATATTATAAACAACAATCTCGTGCTTCAATTTTCGATCATGCATAAATCTCTAGAGGGGAGTGGGGAAGCTTCCTATTAGAGTCCATTGCATTCACTTTTTCTTAAGTGAAAAGTTTGTACCCAAAAATTGTGTAAATCATTTCAAATTGCATTGTAGCAAAGGAGATAATTAAAAAAATTACAAAATTTAAATTCAACTAATTATTGACAATGCATTTAACCCTAGAAGACTTTTAAATGGTAAAAATTCTAAAAATGCAATGTTTTAATTTTTAAATTCAATGTTAATGCCATTGCATTTTGAATGGAGTGAAAAACATAATATTTGAATATGTTAATTAAAGAAAAATACAAGTAATGGACACACTTGAATATAATACACTTTAGTGTATGAATATTATAAATACCAATAGCACGCTTAAACGTTGGGTCAAGCATAAATCTCTAGAGGGGAGTGGGGAAGTTTCTTATTAGAGTCCATTGTATTTGTTCTTTCTTAAGCGATATGTTTGTACCCAAAAAGTAGATAAATCATTTTAGATTGTATTGTAGTAAAGGAGACAATTAAAAAAATTATAAAATTTAAATTCAACTGATTATTGACATTGCATTTATCCCTATAAGACTTTAAAATTGTAAAAATTGTAAAAATGCAATGTTTTGATTTTTGAATTTAATGTCAATGCCATCACATTTTGAGTGGAGACAAAAACATAATATTTGGATATGTTAATTGAAGAAAAATTCAAGTAATGGACTCACTCAAATATAATACACTTTAGTGGATGAATATTATAAATACCAATCTCACGCCTAAATGTTGGGTCAAGCATAAATCACTTAAGGGGTATGGGGAAGCTTCTTATTAGAGTCCATTGTATCCGTTTTTTCTTAAGTGATATGTTTGTACCCAAAAAGTAGATAAGTCATTTCAAATTGCATTGTAGTAAAAGAGACAATTAAAAAAAATTTAAAATTTAAATTCAAATGATTATTGGCATTGCATTTATCCCTTGAAGAGTTTAAAAATGTAAAAATTATAAAAATGCAATGTTTTGATTTTTGAATTCAATGTCAATGCCATCACATTTTGAGTGGAGACGAAAACATAATATTTGGATATGTTAATTGAAGAAAAATTCAAGTAATGGACTCACTCGAATATAATACACTTTAGTGGATGAATATTATAAATACCAATCTCATGCCTAAATGTTGGGTCAAGCATAAATCACTTAAGGGGTATGGGGAAGTTTCTTATTAGAGTCCATTGTATCCATTTTTTCCTAAGTGATATGTTTGTACCCAAAAAGTAGATAAGTCATTTCAAATTGCATTGTAGTAAAAGAGACAATTAAAAAAATTTTAAAATTTAAATTCAAATGATTATTGGCATTGCATTTATCCCTTGAAGAGTTTAAAAATGTAAAAATTGTAAAAATGCAATGTTTTGATTTTTGAATTCAATGTCAATGCCATCACATTTTGAGTGGAGACAAAAACATAATATTTGGATATGTTAATTGAAGAAAAATTCAAGTAATGGACTCACTCGAATATAATACACTTTAGTAGATGAATATTATAAATACCAATCTCACGCCTAAATGTTGGGTCAAGCATAAATCACTTAAGGGGTATGGGGAAACTTCTTATTAGAGTCCATTGAATTTGTTCTTTCTTAAGCGATATGTTTGTACCCAAAAAGTAGATAAATCATTTTAGATTGTATTGTAGTAAAGGAGACAATTAAAAAAATTATAAAATTTAAATTCAACTGATTATTGACATTGCATTTATCCCTAGAAGACTTTAAAAATGTAAAAATTGTAAAAATGCAATGTTTTGATTTTTGAATTCAATGTCAATGCCATCACATTTTGAGTGGAGACAAAAACATAATATTTGGATATGTTAATTGAAGAAAATTCAAGTAATGGACTCACTCGAATATAATACACTTTAGTGGTTGAATATTATAAATACCAATCTCACACTTCAATTTGGGTCAGGCATAAACCTCTAGAGGGGAGTGAGGAAGCTTCTAATTAGAGTCCATTGCATTCGCTTTTTCTTAAGCAATATGTTTGTACCCAAAAATTAGATAAATCATTTCTAATTGCATTATAGCAAAGGAGACAATTAAAAAAATTATAGAATTTAAATTCAATTGATTATTAACAATCCAATTATCCCTATAAGACTTTAAAAGTGTAAAAATGCAATGTTTTGATTTTTAAATTCAATGTTAATGCCATTGCATTTTAAGTGGAGGGAAAAACATAATATTTGAATATGTTAATTAAAGAGAAATACATGTAATGGACTCATTTGAATAAGATAGACTTTAGAGGATGAATATTATAAATACCAATCACACGCCTAAATGTTGGGTCAAGCATAAATCACTTGAGGGGTATGGGGAAGCTTCTTATTAGAGTCCATTGTATCCGTTTTTTCTTAAGTGATATGTTTGTACCCAAAAAGTAGATAAGTCATTTCAAATTGCATTGTAGTAAAAGAGACAATTAAAAAATTTTAAAATTTAAATTCAAATAATTATTGCCATTGCATTTATCCCTTGAAGACTTTAAAAATATAAAAATTGTAAAAATGCAATGTTTTGATTTTGAATTCAATGTCAATGTCATCACATTTTGAGTGGAGACAAAAACATAATATTTGGATATGTTAATTGAAGAAAAATTCAAGTAATGGACTCACTCGAATATAATACACTTTAGTGGTTGAATATTATAAATACCAATCTCACGCTTTAATTTTGGGTCAGGCATAAACCTCTAGAGGGGAGTGAGGAAACTTCTAATTAGAGTCCATTGCATTCGCTTTTTCCTAAGCGATATTTTTGCACCTAAAAATTAGATAAATCATTTCTAATTGCATTATAGCAAAGGGGACAATTAAAAAATTACAAAATTTAAATCCAACTTATTATTAACAATCCATTTATCCCTAGAAGACTTTAAAAATGTAAAAATGCAATGTTTTGATTTTAAATTCAATGTTATTGCCATTTCATTTTTAGTGGAGGGAAAAACCTAATATGTGAATATGTTAATTGAAGAAAAATTCAAGTAATGGCCACACTTGAATATAATACACTTTAGTGTCTGAATATTATAAATACCAATCGCACGCTTAAACGTTAGGTCAAGTATAAATCTATAGAAGGGAGTGGGAAAGCTTCTTATTAGAGTCCATTGTATTCGTTTTTTCTTAAGTGATATGTTTGTACCCAAAAAGTAGAGAAATCATTTCAAATTGTATTGTAGTAAAGGAGACAATTAAAAAATTATAAAATTTAAATTCAACTAATTATTGACATTGCACTTATCCCTAGAAGACTTTAAAATTGTAAAAATTGTAAAAATGCAATGTTTGATTTTTCAATTCAATGTCACTGCCATTGCATTTTGAGTGGAGACAAAAACATAATATTTGGATATGTTAATTGAAGAAAAATTCAAGTAATGGACTCACTTGTATAGAATACACTTTAGTGGTTGAATATTATAAATACCAATCTCACACTTTAATCTTGGGTCAAGCATAAACCTCTAGAAGGGAGTGAGGAAGCTTCTAATTAGAGTCCATTGCATTCGCTTTTTCCTAAGTGATATGTTTGTACCCAAAAATTAGATAAATCATTTCTAATTGCATTGTAGCAAAGGAGACAATTAAAAAATTACAGAATTTAAATTCAACTGATTATTGATAATCCATTTATCTCTAAAAGACTTTAAAAGTGTACAAATGCAATGTTTTGATTTTTAAATTCAATGTTAATGTCATTACATTGAAGTGGTGGGAAAAACCTCATATTTGAATATGTTAATTGAAGAAAAACACAAGTAATGGACACACTTCAATATAATACACTTTAGTGTATGAATATTATAAGTACCAATCGAACGCTTAAGGTTGGGTCAAGCATAAATCTCTAGAGGGGAGTAGGGAAGCTTCTTATTAGTTCCATTGTATTCATTTTTTCTTAAATTGATATCTTTGTACCCAAAAAGTAAATAAATCATTTCAAATTGCATTGTAGTAATGGGGATAATTAAAAAAATTATAAAATTTAAATTCTACTAATTATTGACATTGCATTTATCCTAGAAGACTTTAAAATTGCAAAAATTATAAAAATGCAATGTTTTGATTTTTGAATTCAATGTCAACGCCATTGCATTTTCAGTGGAGAAAAAA
>JAIRCJ010000110.1:0-251028 GCA_020883675.1 Bruguiera gymnorhiza
TTTCAAAAGGTTTTCTAGGTTGAAGTTCCCAACTTCACCCTAGGATCTACTAGTTTGTGATACTGAGAGGGGGTGAATCAGTATCACACAATTCACAATTCGCAGGAAAGTGCAACTTCAATCTCTTCTTAACGAACTCTTTCTCAGATTCGACTAAGGTAGATCTATTGCTACCTTACTAATCACAATAGTCCCAAAGTCACCTTTCAGACACCTTGCCAATAGACAATTCGGATTTCTTGTTTAGGTCTTCGTTAGGTTATGGGTTTGGCTGATACTTTAGCTGCGTTCACAACTCAATTCAAAACACAGAACGTAAAGCAAATTAAGGACACACAGATTTACGTGGTTCGTCAACGTGACGTACATCCACGGTGGTAGGGACTCTCCCTTACCGAGACTATCCACTATACTTGAGAATTCCAGTTACAATGGATGTCTAATCTTCTGCTCCTTTCACTATTGCAATTACTAAGCAAGTACAATACAAAGAGTGTCACTTAACTGGTGTCTACCTTCGTCTAGCTTGTCTTGCCTCTGTTGAATTGAAAGGCTGCTCCCGCCGCTTAGAAGTTCCCGCAACGTCCTCTAATCCCTCTCTGAGAAATCTTTAGAAATCGTTGAGTTTCTTTTCCGATGCTTCGCCAAAATTCCTTCTCTAGTTTGTCTCACACAGCTCCTGCTTCAACCGTCTCAAGGTTTCAGCAGCTGCACTCAAGGCTTCTGGTCGCCGTTTCACGTCTCACGGCCCTTGCTCCCACGCTCTTGATCAGTCACGCCATTGCACGTTCTGGTCTCTAACGCTCCTGGGTCTGCCTGTTTCACGTCTCTTGGCCTGCCTTACACTCACTGGTTTTCTTGGTTCACGTTCTCTTGGCCTGCCTCACGCTCTGTCTAGTCTGTCTTCTCTTCCGGGTGTTCACACGGATACCAGGCTTCTGTTCTTCTCTTCCGGTGGTCTGTTCTTCTTATTTCTCCTCTGCTGGTTGGTGCGTTTCTGGTTTGGTTGCAGGATGTGTTTTTGGTTTGCTTATGTAGGAGGCGTTTCTTGCTTTGCCTGCAGATGTGGTTTCCTGGTTTAGCTGCAGGAACGGTTTTCTGGTTTGCTTGCAGGACGGTGTTTCTGGTTTGCTTTGCGAGGGGTTGACCGTTCTGGTTTGCTCTCCCGGTTGGTGCGTTTCTCGGTTTGCTCTCCTGCTGAGTGGTGTTGTTTCTGATCTCATTGCTGTTTCTGCTCTCTTCCTTTTTGGCCGGTTTGCTGTAGGGTTGCCTGTTCTATTGCAAGTTGTGTTGGCCTTTGCCCTAGTTTTGTCTTCCAAGGCCTTTATATACTCTCTTCCATAAAACCCTAATAGGGCTTACATGGCGGATTTACGTTCTTGCCCTTACGCGGCCAGATTTACTTTCTTGCCCTTCCATGTGACTTTACTGCCCTTCCATATGACTTTACTCTCTTGCACACTTAACCCTAGTTGACAACAATTACAACCCATACAAGGCTGTGGGAACAACAATCTCCCCCTTTGTAATTGTTGGCAACATTCATAACAAAAGCCATTATGCAGCAGTCTTTCATAATCTTCTTGGAGTAACAATCCAGAAGCAGATGGATTACAACTCCCCCTAAATATGCACTCCCCCTTCCTTAACAACTCCCCCTGCACTGTTGCTTCTCTCCCCCTTTGCCAACCAATTACAAATTTGAAAAACTTGCAAAGTAGAGATGGAGGATTCACCTGAACTTCAAGCTTGAGGAGGCATTTTGCACAGACAGACTCATTCTGTGCTTTTCAAACAGCTCTGTGGACAAAGGTTTAGTTAGAATATCTGAGATTTGATCTTTAGTACCGACATACTCCAACTGAATTGTGCCCTCTTCCACTTGATCCTTGATAAAGTGATACCGGATGTCAATATGCTTGCTCCTTGAATGTTGAACTGGATTCTTGCTAAGATCAATTGCACTTTGATTATCACAAAGTACACTCACTGGTAACTTCACTTCAACACCCAAATCGGCCAATTGTCTTTGCATCCATATCACCTGAGTACATGCTGCACAAGCAGCCATATACTCAGCCTCCACTGTGCTCAAAGCAACATTGTTTTGCTTTCTACTTAGCCATGCAACACACTTTGAACCCAAGTAGAAGCTGCAGCCACTGGTTGATTTTCTATCATCTGTGCTTCCTGCCCAGTCTGCATCAGTGTATGCTCGTAGTTTTACAGAATCCATGGCAGGATACCACAAGCCCATTTCCAGTGTCCCCTTGAGGTATCTTAGGATTCTTTTCACTGCCAACACATGAGATTCCTTAGGATCAGCTTGGAATCTGCTGGCGATGCACACAGCTTGCATGAGATCAGGCCTTGATGCTGTAAGGTACAGAAGGCTCCCTATCATCTTCCTGTATTCTGTAGGGCTTGTACTCCTTCCTTCCTGATCTTTTGTTAACTTGCAGCCCACTGTCATAGGGGTACTGACAGGTCTGCTATCCTCCATGCCAAACTTTTTCAGCATCTCTTTGGCATATTTTGTCTGAGAAATAAAAATACCTTCTTCACATTGTTTTATTTGTAATCCAAGAAAGTAAGTCATTTCTCCAATCAATGACATCTCAAATTCCTCACTCATCTTCTGTGAAAATTCTTGGCATAGCGCAGAGTGATCCCCTCCAAAGATGATGTCATCTACATATACTATGGTTATCAGTTGGCCTTTCTCTAAGTTGAACACATATAGGTTATTATCAACTGTTCCTCTTTTGAAGTTCAACCTTCTCAAATACGCGTCCAGCCTGCTATACCATGCTCTTGGGGCTTGTTTAAGGCCATACAAGGCTTTCTTCAGCTTGCACACATGTGTCTCATCCTCACTGATTTGTACTCCATCAGGTTGTTCAATATACACTTCTTCCTTTAGGAGCCCATTCAAAAAGGCTGATTTCACATCCATCTGGTAAACTTTATACCTCTTATGTGCTGCCAAAGCTAAGAACATTCTGATAGTTTCCAACCTTGCTACTGGTGCAAAAGTTTCATCAACATCTACTCCTTCTATCTGAGTGTAGCCTTTGCAAACCAGCCTAGCCTTGTTCCTCACCACCTTGCCATCCTCATTGTGTTTCTTTTTAAACACCCATTTTGTTCCTATGACATTCTTGTTAGTGGGTCTTGGAACTAGCTCCCATGCTTCATTCTTCTCGATTTGATCTAGCTCCTCATTGATAGCTTTGATCCAGGCTTTGTCTTGTGCAGCCTCTTCAACAGATTTAGGTTCAACTTGTGAGAGTAAAGCAGTAGCTCCCACAATTCTTCTTCTTGTTGTAACTCCTGCTGATGGGTCACCTATTATCTGATTTCCTTGATGAGCACTGGTCCATGTCTTCTTTGTCTTTCTTTCTTGCACAGTCTTAGTTGCAAGAGAATCTCCTTCTTCATCTTCAGACTCACTCTTCTCTGAGTCTGAACTTACTTCTTTTCCCACTTCTTCATGTTGGTCAGATTCTTCATCTATCTTGAAGTCATCTTCTTCACTATCCTCAGCTTCTCCATTATGCGTTGTTTTCCAGTTTTCATCTATTCTCACATCACTGGAAGTGACCACTTTTCCCAGTTTATGTAGAAAAACTCTATAACCTTTTGTCTTTGCTGAGTATCCCACAAAGATGCCTTCATCTGACCTAGCATGGAATTTTCCCAAGTTTTGCTCCTTGTTCTTCACAAAACATGGGCTGCCAAAGATTCTAAGATACTTGGCTGTTGTCTTCTTCCCACTCCATAGCTCATATGGAGTCTTATCAGTATTGGGCCTTAGTGAAACTCTGTTCAATAGGTGCACGGCTGTAAATGTTGCTTCTGTCCAAAATCTTGTGTGAAGCTTGGATTCCAGCAGTAGAGTTCTTGCCATTTCAACCACAGCTCTATTTTTCCTCTCTACCACCCCGTTCTGTTGAGGAGTTCTTGCTGCTGCCATCTGATGGTGAATTCCATGCTTCTCAAGGTAATCTTCAAAAGCTCCATTTGTGAATTCAGTGCCTTGATCTGACCTCAATACTTTGATCTTCTTTCCACTCTCATTTTCAGCCAATCTTCTGTATCTCTTGAAGCATTTCAAAACTTCTGACTTATGTGTGAGGTGCATGATGCAGGTCCTTCTAGAATAATCATCAACAAACAAGATGAAGTACCTCTCACCATTCAACCCTTTTGTTCTCATCGGCCCACACAAATCAGTATGCACAATGTCAAGCACTGCTTTAGAACTGACCTCTTTGGTCTTATACTGCTTTCTGACCTGTTTTCCTTTAGAGCATGCTGAGCAGACATACTCCCTCTCTCTCTTAAGGTCTGGAATGTCTCTGATTGCATGAGTAGTGGTCAGCTTCCTCATGTTCTTCTGTGTTAAGTGTCCCAGCCTCCGATGCCAGAGTTGATTTTCTTCTTCTTTTGTAAGTAAACAGCTGTTTGTCTTGTCCTCATCAATTACATATAAATTTCCAGCTGTTCTTTTCCCAGCTGCAACAGTATTGCCTTCTTTACTCTTTACTTGGCAACCTGTTTTTGTGAATATCACTTTATGGTCTTCATTGCATAGTTGGCTGACAGATGCTAGATTATATCTGAGTCCTTCAACATGCAGAACATCTTTCAGCTTTCCTTTTCCAATATTTACTGACCCTTGACCACTGATGTTGAGTGAATCATCATTGCCAAACTTGACTCTGCCTTCTCTTGACTTGTTTAGCTTTGACAATTTACTCTTGTCTCCCGTCATGTGTGAAGTGCATCCACTGTCAAGGATCCACTGCTTATCCTTGTAGTCAGCTTTGAGTGCAATTTCAGCTATATTAGCCACCTCCCTTTTAGCTTTATATTCCTTCTTTTGAATTGGCTGGAAGATAGCTTTCTCCTTTTTCTCAGCTTTGACTACACCGCTTGTTTTCACTATGCCATTGAGTGCCTTCTCTTGCTCAGGGAGAAGTGTCATGCATCTCTTGGCATTATGGTCATCCTGCCCACACCTTTCACACTGTTCCAAGTCTCCCAATATAGCAAACTTGTTCTTTGAAACCACTGGTTTGGGCTTCCACCAACAATCCTTGTCAGTGTGTCCTTGCTTTTTACAGTATGTGCAAGAACTCACGACAGGTGTTCTCCTCTGAATTTTGTATTGTCTCCCCCTGTATACAGCATCATATCTTCTCAAGTTGGAGACATATACTGGCCTTCTCCACCAGCAGTTACTTGCCTTATGACCCCAAACTCCACAATAAAGATAGTGACCTTGAAACTGCCTCTTCTTGGGTCTAATCACAGCTTGTTTTCTTTTGTTCATTACTTGCTGTGTAGGCAACGTGGCTGGCTTCTTTGCTTGTGTGGCTTTCATTTCAGCTACCTTTTTCTCCTTCTTCTGTTCAGCCATAGCCCTTTGCTGGCTGATCTTCTTTTCTTCATTTTTGTTTGCCACCCTAGGTTACTTCTTCAAATCCTCTTTATTCTCAGTTATCTTCTCCTGAGTCACAACCTTCTCTTTCAACTTCTGTGGCACATTCTTATTATCTTTAGGCAATGCAGCCTCAGATTGCTGCACTTTCTCTTCATTCTTCTTTTCTCTTGCAGAACTTGTTTCTCCTATCATTTCAAGCTTCTGCACGTTCTCTTCACTCCTTTTGAGTTGTTGCTGAAGTCTCAACAACTCTATCTCCATTTCTTCAATTGTTGAAGTCCTTGAGCCAAGCTCCATAGTAAGGTCTTCACATATTTTGATATGTTCTTCAAATCTTCTCTTCAAGTCAATATGTTCAGCCCTTATTTCATCCTTTTGACTTTCAGCTTCCTCAGACTTTGCTTCAACTTGTTTTATGTGGGCCTCTAACCTTCTTATGGTTCTGCCCCTTCTGATTATCTCCTTTGAAGCTACTTCCAACTCAGCTTCAAAATCTGGTTCTTCTTCATCAACCTCCTCTTCCTCTTCAGAGGTTGAACTACCACCTTGAGTTGATGCCATAAAGGCATGCTCATCTGATGAGTCTACATCTTCCTCCTCATCGGCTTCTTTTGTCTGGCTCACATAACTCTTGAATGAGCCTCTCTTCTTCTTCTGTGGGCTAGCAGTCTTCTTGCTGGACTTCCTTGACTTGAATGATGGTCTTTTCCATTTTGAATTCTGCTCATCATCACCATCCTCATCTTCATCATCAAGTTTCACTTTGCACTGAGAAGCAAAGTGTCCAGTCTGTCCACAACGATAACATCTCAAGGACAACTGTCCTTTTCCCTTCTTAGACCCCCTTTTGAATTTTCTTGTGAAGTATACCAACACTTCACCTTCACTTTCTTCCTCATCATCATCATCATCCTCGCTGGATGATTCTTCCTCTTCTTTTATCTTCAAGTGTTTCATAGCTTTGAAAGCTGCCTCCTTTGATACCTTTGACGTTGAGGAGCTCTCAGTTGACTTTATTCTCATCTCATATGCAATGAGATTGCATTGGAGATCATGCAGAGACATGGAATTGAGATCTCTACTCTCCTCTATGGCTACCACCTTTGAGGCAAACCTCTCAGGCAGAATTCTCAGAATTTTCTTCACAATAGATGAGTCCTTCTTGTTCTTCCCATGACTTCTAAGATCGTTTACAGCATCAATAACCCTGGTGAAGAACTCTTGGACTGTCTCATTTTTCTGCATTTTGAGAGATTCATATCTCTCCTTGAAAACTTGAAGCTTGGCCTCCTTCATTCTGCCATCACCTTCATAGACTTTCTGCAATCTGTCCCATATCTCCTTGGCAGATTTGCAGTCTATAACTTTAGCATATTCAGCATCTGTCAATGCTGAAATGATGACATTTGAGGCCTTCCCATTTATCTCAAACTGTCTTAATTCCTCTGGGGTTGGATCTTTACCTTCTTCTGGAGGCTCAAAACCCTCCTGTACAGATTTCACCACGTTCATGCCCATGGTTGCAAATACCACCTGCATTCTCGCTCTCCACATATGGTAGTTGGTTCCGTTGAAGATTGGAACCTTCTTGCTGTAAGTAGTGCTGGTGTTGGTACCGGCGTCCATTTCTCAGTATGCTAAACAAGTTAAAACTTCTGGAGCTCTTCAAACTAGTACACCAAGCTGTTAAACTTTATCCTGGTGAACCTGTGCTCTGATACCAATTGAAGTTCCCAACTTCACCCTAGGATCTACTAGTTTGTGATACTGAGAGGGGGGGTGAATCAGTATCACCACAATTCACAATTCGCAGGAAAGTGAACAACTTCAATCTCTTCTTAAAAGTGAACTCTTTCTCAGATTCGACTAAGGTAGATCTATTGCTACCTACTAATCACAATAGTCCCCAAAGTCACCTTTCAGACACCTTGCCTAATAGACAATTCGGATGTTCTTGTTTAGGTCTTCGTTAGGTTATGGGTTGGCTGATACTTTAGCTGCGTTCACAACTCAATTCAAAACACAGAACGTAAAGCAAATTAAGGACACACGAGATTTACGTGGTTCCGTCAACGTGACGTACATCCACGGTGGTAGGGACTCTCCCTTACCGAGACTATCCACTATACTTGAGAATTCCAGTTACAATGGATGTCTTAATCTTCTGCTCCTTTCACTATTGCAATTACTAAGCAAGTACAATACAAAGAGTGTCACTTACTGTGTCTACCCTTCGTCTAGCTTGTCTTGCCTCTGTTGAATTGAAAGGCTGCTCCACTGCCGCTTAGAAGTTCACCGCAACGCTCTCTAACCTCTCTTGAAGAAATCTAGAAATACGTTGAGTTCTTTCCGATGCTTCGCCAAATTCCTTCTCTAGGTTGTCTCACACAGCTCCTGCTTTCACCGTCTCAAGGTTTCACAGCTTGCACTCAAGCTTCTGGTCTGCCGTTTCACGTCTCACGGCCTGCCCCACGCTTCTGATCAGTCACGCCGTTGCACGTTCTGGTCTCACGCTCCTGGTCTGCTGTTTCACGTCTCTTGGCCTGCCTTACACTACTGGTTTTTCTGGTTCACGTCTCTTGCCCTGCCTCACGCTTCTAGTCTGCTGTCTTCTCTTCCGGGTGGTCTCACGGATACCAGGTCTGTTGTCTTCTCTTCCGGGTGGTCTGTTTCTTATTTCTCCTCTTGCTGGTTGTGCGTTTCTGGTTTGGTTGCAGGATGTGTTTCTGGTTTGCTTGCAGGAGGCGTTTCTGCTTTGCCTACAGGATGTGTTTCTGGTTTGCTTGCAGGACGTGTTTCTGGTTTGCTTGCAGGACGTGTTTCTGGTTTGCTTGCAGGAGGTTGCACGTTCTGGTTTGCTCTCCCGGTGGTGACGTTTTTGGTTTGCTCTCCTGGTGGTGTTGTTTCTGATCTCTTGCTGTTCTGCTCTCTCTTCCTTTTGGCCGGTTGCTGTAGGGTTGCTGTTTATTCAATTGTGTTGGCCCTTTGCCCTAGTTTTGTCTTCCAAGGCCTTTATATACTCTCTTCCATAAAACCCTAATAGGGCTTACATGGCGGATTTACGTTCTTGCCCTTACGCGGCAGATTTACTTTCTTGCCCTTCCATGTGACTTTACTGCCCTTCCATATGACTTTACTCTCTTGCACACTTAACCCTAGTTGACAACAATTACAACCCATACAAGGCTGTGGGAACAACATTAGGTATTCTCTTTGGAGGTTGAGATTTGTAATGTATTTAATAAGTTTTACAAGGGTTTTTTGGTCTTTTGTACAGGTGCTTACTTATTTGGATTCTGGTTTGGATTATAAAGAAATAGAGGTTTGGAGTTCATTAGTTTAAAGAAGCTCTTCATCTAAGCAATAAGAAAAGTCAAAATCAGAACTTGAAATATTTAAGAGTATGACTTCCAATTAAAAAAATGGTTTTTAGTTTTAGGTGTAGTTCTTGGATTTTTTTTGTTAAGTTTGCAGTATTTGGAGGTGTGTCCTTTCTTCTGACACTTGAAACAAGTAAGGCCTTTGTAAAAAGATTTAAAGGTAGATGACTTTGATCTTAGTTTAGACTCAGATGTTTTCGTTTTCCTAGGTTTGAAGTAATAAGTTTGCTTATCCATTCGCTTTTGGGACCTTTTGCAAGTGTGGTAACATTTGGTATTAGCATACTTCTTCCTATTAGGCTTAAAAAGTTTTGGAATTCCTAAGTTAAATTGTTGGCAAAATGTTCAACCTTAAAAATGGCATTGTTTCATTTCCCATTTAAGGTGTTTCTGAAGTGTGAAATCTTGACAGATCTTGAATCCTTCTTATGGGGTAAAACTGATCAGTTCTCCATAGGTTAACTAATCATATGAAATTGAATTTTCATAGGTGGTTTTGATGGTTTGTTAACTTTTTCTCCCAAAAGGGTTAGAAATCTTGCAAGGAACTTTTCTTTCCAAAAAGGATGGTTAGAGTCTTCTCTAAGTATAACTCTGATAAGGAAAGTATTTTTATAGTTTTGAAACTCACTAAGTTTCTTACACCTAAGATTTGTAAGTAACTCAACATTTTTATCTCTAAGATGAGAAGGGTTTCTAATGAAATAAAGGGAAGTTGTAAGGATAAGACATGTTACAGTATTTTCGATAGGGTTACCTGAGCTATCTAAGATGGGTACATTGTCTTCTGTTATTTTGATGTCTTTAAGGATTTGATCTTGTTGATCATTAGTAAGATGGTAATCCTACCATCCTTTGAGTTGTGTTGAAAATTGTACTATTAGAAGTTTAACAACAATTTTGTTTGGAGTGTTGTTACGGGTTTTATAGATATTTGCTGTCATAATCATTTGTTATGAAATCCTAAGGATGTTGCATTCTAACATGCCATCAATATTTCATTCATAAATGGAAGAGGCATTGAACTTGTATTGATTGAATATATTTGGTTTGTTTTTGAGGTTAAGATCTAGAACTGTGAGTTAAGAAATGGGTTTTGGCTATGAAATATGGTTGACTTAAGGTTTTAATACCTACAAAGGTAGTTCACAAGGTTTGAAATGAAAATTTTCATCAAATTTGCTGGAATCTATTTGGGATTTATTTTGCAAAGTGTTGACATACTTTTTTGTAAAAGAAAAGGATGGTTCAAAAGCAACTAATTTTGCTTTGATCTCTTGAATGAAGGGATTAACAGGATTTTAAGGATTTTCTAATTTAGAGGGTTAAATGAGATTGAAAACAAGTTGTTTAACCTTTGTGATTTTTGGTTTTGTAACAATTTTTTGGATGGTATACTGTTGAATCTAATTTCCATTTGGTTTAGCTAGGTACCAATGGTATAGAGATAAGTATTTAAGAAATTATTTTGTTGAATGATCATTTTGGAATGTTTTTCTGGGTTAATTTATTGGGGAGATTTATAAGGTGCAAAATCAACAGTATTTTATTGATGGGTAACTTTACTTTTTTTGAGAAGAGGGTGTTCAAACTTTGTGACTTGATCATCATGAGTAATCCATTCTATGGACTTACTGTGAGAAGTTACAAGGTTTGCAAAGTTTTTGGAAGAAGAGTTTTCAAAATGAAATTTTTTGAAAGGACAGATGTAATCTATTTGAGGGTTATAGTTGAAAACCAATTAAAAAATAACATGTGTTTTTTGTGAAATAAGAAAAAAATATAGTAATCCTTTTGGATTTCTTTTCTTTTCTTAAGAAAATGTTTGAAAAAATAATCTTTTTTTACAGTGTTATATGATGTATAAAAATCATTATGTAAGAGTTGTTTTGTCAGGTTCAAAAGTATTTTTAGAATTGTTTTTGAACAAGCAATTCATTTTGGATTTTTTCTATTGGCTAAAGGTGTTGGAGAGGTCAGGGGTTTGTATAGATAAGATAAGGAATATTTGTATAGTAATTTGCTGTTTGGAAGGAAGTTCTCGGAATGTTGAAGGTTAAAGATCTTGAAAGTTTTATAGGTAGGTTTATGGTAGATGGGAGGTTAGAAACATGTCCTATGTTTCTTATAGAGGAAGTGGAATTTGTATCAATAGATCTAAAACTTATAGATTTCCTATTAAAGGTTAGGACAACTTTTTTGTCTTAGAATTGGATTATTTTGGAAATTTCTATGTTTGGTTTAAGTTGTTTTAAAGGTTGAGATTTAACTACTCCTTCGAGGATCTAGTCATAAAAAAGGGCAATGTCTTTCCATTGGATGAATCTAAGGATGATAGTGTTTGAACATGATAGGTTTATTTGTTAAAAAAGGATTTCTCCTTTTTAGGATTAAAATTTGTATTTGGATGCAAATGCAGAAATCATTGATTTGTAATGAATTTTGTAAATCAATGCAATTGGAATAGAGTCTTCTAGTATATTGTAATTATAGGTTTTAATTTGTAAGACCATGCTTTGTAGAATGTTTTTACTAAACAAAGAAACAATTAGATTTGGATAGCAATTGAAGGAAATAGATCCAAAATATAAACTAAACTCTATTGTAAAAAGGAGAATCTTAAAAATTTGTAAATCTAGTATTTCTAAGAACTACTAGAATAAAGGTGCTTAAGCCTTCTTTTATGAATAATTGATACCTACTTGTACCAGACTAATATAAATGTATTTGTAAAGAATTTTGAGAATGAAGATGAATAGTTTCAAAAGGTTTCGAAAGCTACATATCTCTTTTTTTTTAGTTTTAATGGTGAAATTGTTTTCAAAAACATTAAATTTTGAAATTTTGTAAATGGAATCTTTTCACACTTTCAGAATTTTCCAATAATTAATTCCTCTATTGAAATCTTTTAAAATAATCTCATTGGTGTTGGCTATTGTTTGAGATTCAAATCACTTTGATGTAAAGGTATTGGAATAGGAAGTAGTTTTACAAAGAATTGAGTTCATATTTGTGAATTGAAGTTTTACACACACTCAGAAAATTGAGGTTTTACATAAACTCAAGAATTAAGGTTTAGGTACAGTAGACTTCCTATAATCCACCAACTTTTAATGGTCATATAGACATCCTAGTGACTCACACACGTCTTAGTAAATAACATAATGACAAACGAGCTTTAAGTATAACACACTCGGAAGGATAATGTGATTGATACCATAATGCAGAAGTATGCTTTACACCATAATACAAAAATGTATTTTACACCACAATGCAAACATATGAATTAATAAACATGTAAAGTGTATCATATGTTTCAATGCAATTAAAACAATCAAGAAACACTCTAAACAAAATTGTCACTAAACTTCTAATAGCAAAATTTTCAAGACAACCAAAACATCCAAACCTAAATCAGGATCAAAGCCATCTACCTTTAAACCCTTTTATAAAAACCTTATGTATTTCAAGTGTCAAAAGAAAGAACAAACCTCTAAATATTGCAAACTCAACAAAAAAAATTCTAAGAACTACACCTAAAACTAGAAACCATTTCCAAATTGGAAGTAATATTACAAAATATTTATAATTATAATTCTAACTTTTTTGATTACTTAGATGAAGAACCGCTTTAAATTAATGAACTACAAAGCTTTACTTCTTCAAAATCCAAACCAAGATTCAAAGATGTAAACACCTTTACAAAAGACCAATAAACCCTTATAAAACTTATTGAATATATTATAGATTCCAACCTTTAAAGAGAATACCTAGAAAACCTTTTTTAAATTATTAAGTTCTTCATAATATTTTTCTTGAATTATTACTCTCTATCTTTTGAATAATTGTTAAGAAATTAAAGTCATTTGTTCTTATTTTGTTTTAAATAAGATTCCCTCCTTAATAAATCTTTATTTTAAAACAAAATTATCATTTTTATTCATATTTTTCTAATTAGAAAACTACATTTCACTATACATTCGTGGAAGTAATGATAACTTATTTTTACTCAATTTCATTTCAATAGTGTATATTGTTTTGTAATAAGACTGTGGAATAGTTTTGTTAAAATTGACTACTAAAATGGTAGATTCAGAACTAACAAGAATATTATTTATTGAACTTCTAGATTCTATAATATTAATGTATTAATGCTTTTGTGAAAGAAAAACTATTTCCACATTACCTTTATCATATTGAATAATTTAGATAAATTTTATTATATATGTTATTTGTTTAGGTAATTAAATATTTTGTAAATTCAATTTTTTAGGAAGTATCACCTATGACTAGTTTAATAATTTAGGAGTTTTTACGAAATGTTTATTAGACTCAATTTCTATCAAAAGAGTTCAATCCCAATAATTTTATTATTTGGTATCACAAATTTTAAAATACAAGAATTCAATTAAATTATCATTGTAAAATAAAATAATGTGTTAAAATTAATTATTTTTACCTAAATGAGTGAAAATTAAGTAAAGTTTGATTTAGTTCATTTTAGCATTTAAAAAAGAATTTAGTTACATTTATTTATTTAAATATTTATAACAAAGTAAACATTAAAAGAATAATTGAATTACAATTTATTTAGTTTTATTTTATTTTATTTTTGCTATCTTTATCTATGGATGTGTAGTTTTTGTTGTCTCTAATATTTTACCACCTCTTAAGTAAAAGAAAGCTATATGCAAAAACAAATTATTCCTAAATTTTTATAAATTTTTACAATTGAATTCTAAATTTTTTTACATTTCTAATTAAATTTTACATCTTTTAAATTCATTTCAAATCATTTTTTTAAATGAAAAACAATCAAACAATTAATAATTTTATGTTTAATCAATGTATAATTTTTAATAGTTTTAACCATTATTTTGTCAAAAGAAGTCTAATTTGATACAAATTTTAAAAATACAAAATTCAAATGAAAATGTAAAATAATTTAAAACTTAATTATAAAATTTAAGAATATTTTTTTATATATCCCATAAAAGAAGTTATATTAAAATATCTTTTGGTCTTGAAAGAGCATGTGTATCACAAATGTGAGCATGAGTGTTACAAATGTGATGAAATAAATATAAAGAATCAATTTAATTTTAAATTTAATTTATAAATTTAATAAATATCGAATAATAATATAAATTAATAAATATAAATTTATAATAGAAACTGTTGCCTATATTGGCAGTGGTTGTCTAGTGTTATATATTATTAAATGAAATCTACACCGTAGGTTTAAGTATTGTCCACTTATACATCCTTTTTTTTTTCTCAAATTTTCTCACCTCTAGTATTTAGTTTACTTCGTCATTTCTCCATAGTTGTCATCTATTGATGAGAACCATACCGATGATGAGTGAAAGGTTTCAATGGATAGGTTTCAATGGATGTAAGAGGTCCATTGTACAATCCAGAAAGCTCAATAATATGAGATAGAGTCTCAATAGATGTAAGAGGTCTATTGCACATTCTATAAGGCCCAATAATACGAGTTAGAGTTTCAATCAATGCAAAGATCCATTACACATTCCAAGAGGCCTAATAACACGGGCTAGAGCCAGAAAGATGAAAGAAGAACTAAATAGGCTAATTAAAGACATTCAGGCCAACTAACCTTCAACTTGTGCGAATTTAAGCCTGAAAGAAAGTCTGAACCTTATTAATATCATTTGAGTACTTAAAGAATTAGGACTGAGTAATAGCAATCACTCCAAATTAGGTGTTTATTTTCTGAGTAAGAATTTGCCCTTAGATAGGAATTCCTCCTAAATAAGGAATTGTCTTAAGTAGGAATTTATACATATTAGCCTATAAATAGGCACCTTTTGTAACATCAAACTATAAATATCAGACAACTTTGAGTGAAATAAAAAGTAAGGGTTTTTCTCCCTCGGTTCTTTTAAGAATTAAAGAACTTATCAGGAGTTACTTCTTCTTGTGACGTTCAAATCGACTTATCACTTTCAATTCCTTTCTTTTCTGGAGTATGGCGTCCATATCCTTCTTGAATACCCTAAGTTCGTGTTCCTTCGAATATTAGGTCTAAGGATTCTGTTATTAAACTTTGATCTAGCTTTCTTGGTTGGTCTTTGATTCCTTGTGTGCGTTAGGTCCCTAAACCACGTCTTTTTGGGGTTTTCCACATCAGTTGGTATCAAAGTCTGGCTCTAAATTAGGTTGAATCTACTCACTCTTCAATTTTCTACCTTATGATTTATTTATTTCTGGCTAGTTTGTCTATTAAGTGTATTACCATTCAAATGCACTAATTTGTTTGTTTGCAATCCTTCTCTTTACTTGTTTGTTAGAGATCAGAATTATCAAAAATGTGTTAATTCCAATTCCAATTGTTGTGTCTGAGTATTCTATTATTGTTTTGTGTTGAGCAATAGAAAAGAATAAAAAAAAAACAAACAAAAAAGAAAAAAAAAAAGAGAAAAAGAAGGAAGAAGACATCAAAATTCAAGTTATTGATAAAGTTAATAGTTTAGTCATATTGGCCACAATAATAACAAAGTTTTCTTACTCAACTCCAATTCTGCCATCCATTTTCTTGTTTTGTTATCCAAGTTTTTCCTCTAAGTTTAACTACCCCTTTGCTGATTTTTGTGAGTTTAGTTCATTTGATTCATTTGCCTTTATATCCATTTTCCTTTTTGATTCCTTATTCTCCAATTTATTCAATTGTACGTCATTTATCTTATTATGTTCAAAATCTATATTCTTGATTTACTTTATTTAGTTCTTTATAGAGCTGAAAGGGGAAATCCAAGTGGTAAAAGGCAAGAGTGAAAGTTCATATAAAGAAAAAGTCATAAAGAGTATAAACATGAGGGAGTGTGACACCTTCTTTTGAGTGAAACACATAAAGGAGTGTTTTGTGAGATATCTTATTATTGTTTTTATAAGTAATACTATGACATCCAAAGACAAAGGTGCAACTCAAAAGGGAGTTGGTGATGTGTCCTTCATGATCAAAGCTATGCAACAACAATTTAAGCGTATGAATACCAAATTTGATGATATGAGGGAAAGGATGGAGGAGCAAGCTAATACAACAGCAGAGTTGCAAAAAAGGCATAGGGAATATGAGGCTCTTAAAGCAAGAAGGTAGTTGAGACGTGCGTATGACCATGAAGACGATGTAGAAGATGATGAATTTGACGATCAAACTATTATGGTCAGAACTACTAACAATAGAAAGGATCGAAGAGAATTTTGGAAGTAAGGCACCTATGACTATAATTTAGGCAGTATTAAAATGACAATTCCTCCATTCCAAGGTAAGAATGATCCTGATGTATACCTAGAATGGGAGAAAAATGTTAAATTGGTTTTTGACTGCCATAACTATTCCAAGGAGAAAAAGGTAAAGCTTGCTGCGAATTTATTGATTATGCTATTATTTGGTGGGATCAACTTGTGTTGACTAAGAGAAGGAACCGTGAGTAGCCTATTGATACATGAGAGAAGATGAAGGCTATCACGAGGAGGAGGTTTGTCCCTAATCACTATTATAGGGAGTTGTACTAAAGGTTGCAAGGGTTCACTCAAGGCACCAAAAGTGTGGAGGACTACCATAAGGAGATGGAGATTACCATGATTAGGGCAAATGTAGAAGAAGATAGAGAAGTAACCATAGCTCAATTTTTGCAAGGGTTAAATAAGGACATAGCAAACGTGGTTGAATTACAACACTATGTGGAATTAGAAGACATGGTGCACATGACAATGGAAATTGAAAGGCAACTCAAACGAAAGGGTTCCATACGTTTTGGGTAAAACTCAGGTTCCACCTTATCTTGGAAGCCAAATTGGAGTAAAAGGGACAAGATGGCCAATTATAAGACCAAAGTCAAGCTATCCAAGTACAAGAATCTGGGTCCTAGCAAGGAGGCAAGTAATTTTAACCCCTAACCCAAGAGAAATAGAAATGTTAAATGTTTTAAGTGTTTGGGCAGGGGTTACATTGCATCTCAATGTCCAAATAAGTATGTAATGATCTTAAGAAGTAATGATGATGTTGAAACTGAAAGTAAATCAGATGATGATTTTGTGTCATCATCAGAGGGTGAAAGTGATGGATAGGAGTATCCGGTTAATAGAGTAGCTCTCGTCACAAGGCGAGCATTGAATATGCAAGTAAAGGAAGAAAATGAGGTGCAATGAGATAATATCTTTCAAACGAGATGTCTCATCAAAGATAAGGAATTTAAATGTGTATTTCATGACAATAGCCCGAGTGGATTGCCACCAAAGAGAGGAATTGAGCATCAAATTGATTTCATCCCTGGTGCATCCATTCCAAACCAACCAACATATAAGAATTGAAGAACTTATTTTGAAAGGATATGTGAGGGAAAGTACGAGTCATTATATGGTTCCTATCCTACTTGTACAAGGAAAGTTGAACAAAAAACATGTCATGTGGATCAAATTCATTCAAACCTTTCCCTAAATCATCAAGTATAAACAAGGTAATGATTCGAGGACGAATCCTTTCAAGGAAAGGGGGAATGATGAGAACCGTACAAATGATGAGTGGAAGGTTTCAATGGATGCAAGAGATCCATTGCACAATCCAGAAGACCCAATAATATGAGCTAGAGCTTCAATGGATGCAAGAGGTCCATTGTATATTCCAAAAGGCCTAATAACAAAAGCTAGAGCTTCAGTTGATGCAAGAGGTCCATTGCACATTCCAAAAGGCCTAATAACACGGGTTAGAGTCAGAAAGATGAAAGAAGAACTAAATGGGCTAATTAAGGACATTCAGGCTAACCAAACTTCAATTGGTGTGAATTTAAGTCTAAAAGAGAGTTCAAACCTTATTAATATTATTTGAGTACTTAAATAATTAGGACTGAGTAATAGTAGTCACTCCAAATTAAGAGTTTATTTTCTAAGTAAGAATTTGTCCATAGATAGGAATTCCTCTTAAATAAGGAATTGTCCTAAATAGGAATTTGTACATGTTAGCCTATAAATAAGCACCCCTTGTAACATCAAATAATGAATATCAGACAACTTTAAGTGAAATAGAAAGTAAGGGTTTTTCTCCCTTGGTTCTTTTAAGAACTAAAGAACTTATCGAGAGGTACTTCTTCTTGTGACGTTCAAATCGACTTATCACTCCCAATTCCTTTCTTTTCTAGAGTGTAGCGTCTATATCCTTCTTGAATACCCTAGGTCCGTGTTTCTTTGAATATTGGGTCTAGGGTTTCTGTTATTAAACTATGATTTAACTTTTATGGTTGTTCTTTAATTCTTTGTGTGCATTGGGTCCCTAAACCACGTCTTTTTGGGGTTTTCCGCATCATCTGTGCTCCCTCCCTTCCATCTATCTCATCCCTTCTAGTTTTTCAGACTTTGTAGCGCCCTTGTTGTTTGTGGCTTTTTTTTTCTCGAGTTTTATTCTTGTTTCCTCCTTTCTTCTATATTCCTTTAGACCTTAAAACCATGATTTTGTACGTCAAAAACTGTTATGGCTTACCATTAGGTCTCAGAGGGTAAGAGAAGAAATTAGGGGGTGTGGTGAGGAAGGGACAAAGAGATCAAAGGAAATAGAGAGATTATAAAAACAGAAACCCTAGACAACTTTGAACCTGAAATTATTAAACCCTAGAAAGTTATTAAACACTAACAAATAAGAAAGCAAATAAAAATTAATATTAAAATTCCAAAATTTGAACTTGAAGTTATTATACTAAGATGCTTAATTAAGTTAAAATATCTTAAACAAGTAAATAGATTATAAAATTAAAATAATTGATATTATAGCATTGATTGTAGAATAATGGAAGGTATCTTTATAAAGTATTTTATATCAGACTCCTCCATTAAAAAAAATCACTCCTAAATTGATGATGAGAAATTAATGTCTTTCGTATTAAATATTTCAAGTACACCTAATTTCTCAAATTTACAAGCTTGCTCCTTTCCACATGAATCTTCATTTGATTAATTAACTCCATCAATAGGTACATCATAATAGGATTGAATTTCTTTATCTTAATAAATTTAATAGTATTTGGCACTTGAGGCAAATAATCAATATGATCCTAAGATCTATGGGTATAGGCTAAGATTTAACAACATGTTTCTTTGTAGAATTAATATTGACACTAATCTCTAACTTTTGATGGATAGAGAGTTCAATCTCACAAATAATTGCTACTTTTCATTCACAAGCACCTTTAGAAAAGTTATAAAACACTATGAATTATTGATTTTTGAATTAATGGAATACAAGAATCAACAAGATAAATTTCTTCTACATGAATCCATATCCATATGCTTGGTGGTAAAATTAATTGGTTATGACACACCATGATAATTATCACCACAATTTTCACAATATCAATTTAATATTTGATTGAATTAATATAAAATCGCATCACAATAATTAGACTTAAATGATATAATTTTAAAAAATATTAGATAAAATATAAATACAAATATGAAAATATATATACTTTTAAATACAACAATAAAATATATGTTAGATACAATACACACATATGTATAAATATTTTAAAAAATTAAAATTTCTTCAGCATATAATTTACAAAATATTATTATGTTAAATAGTATTTTTGTTAACTTTATAAGAATATATTAAAGTTATATGCAATGTGATAATTGAAAAATTTTAAATTAAAGTATCTAATATAATTATTTGAATAAAAGATATTTATTAATTAAAAATTTTATTGTTATGTTGATTGGGTTACAAAGACAACAAAATTTTGCACTCAACACTTACATATTCTCCTCATGTTTCTAAGAAGTAAATACTTCATCCCCTATTTATAACCCAAGAACTGGATTTTCTTCCTTACCTTATACATGTCTTTATCATGTCTTGTTAACTATACCTTATTCAAAAGCTAAATTCCCTCTAAGAAACTATTCTTTTTAACGTGTTGCTAAACTTATGTAGCAAATGATATTTTCATTTTAATGAAGGACTTTGTTTTCATTAAAGACCTTTTTTTTGTGATAAATTGGATTTATTTTATTTTTTTAACAAAAAAGAGAACAAGAAAATACAATTTTAATACATTAAAAGTTGGGTTTTCTAATACATAGTTAGGTTTTCTTGTTTTTTATTTTCTTCGGTTAGGAAAAAATTGATATTATAGGAATGTTAGTAATTACTCATACTAGTCCAACTCAATGTCATTCATTACTTTTTTTATTCGACCACTCCCACAAAAAGGATCCATCAACCTCACAATGATAACTCTAATTTTATTAAAATATTAAAAAAATTATAAATTAATTATTCACTCAATGTTAAATATTACAAATTACAAAATTATACTAAGATAACTCAAAAATTAAGGAAATATTGATGTGTGAATTTATCATATTTATTAAAAAATACATTTTTATTTGTGTTTTATTTAAATAAAAAATAAAAAAATTAAATTATGATTATTTAAAAAAAAACAAAAAATGCATTTAAGAGTAATTTTTCCTTTTAAAAGAAAAAAACAACAAGAAAGGAAAAAAAAATATATGGGTATTTCTTTTTAAGCTAAAAAGGTAAATTTGAAATTAACTTTTTCTTTTCTAAAAAAATAAAAAGAGAAATTTAAAATTAATTTGTTTTTTTAGAAATTAGTTTTTTACTATTTTTTAATTATAAGTATTTGTATTATACAAATTTTGAAAATATATAAAAATTAAATAAATTGTAATGAATGCTAGTCTATTATTGAGAAAATTAATTAAATTAAATATATATTAAAATTTTAATTTTATTAAAATATTTTAAAAAATATAAATTAACTATTAAATTGATTTTAAATACTATAAATAGGGAAAATTTACCAAAAGAAAATGTTAGTATATTTTTAAAATTAAATATTTCATTAATTTTCTCTCAATTTCTAATATATATAATTTACTATTCTCTTATTCTCTTATTCTCTTAATTATAATTTTAAAAATATATATATTTTTATATCTATATGGTATTGCATCAATATGCATGGCCATGCATCATAGCTAAGGATGCAAGTAAAATGGAGCAATTTTATAATTTTTGAGTTAACTAATATTTTGCAATTAAATATTATAATCACCATATTATTATTCTCTTAACTAATGTTTTGGTCGCATAATTAGTTACGAGTGTGACTTTCACATGTCGTAAGTTTGCATATGATCACAATCATCTTCTCTCTCACACACACATTTTCGACACACAGAGAGAGGGGTCAGTCAAAGACAATGTTTATCGTGATAAAGGACTTGCTTTTATCACCGTAGGCACTCACAATAAGACGAACAACTTGATTGGCATTGAATTTCTGGCAGTATCACATGCCAATTGGATGGCTTTCCGTTTATTAGGGGTGATAAGAGTTTGAACCCTAACTCCACCACAAAAGCTAGCTCAAGAATGGAGGGTTGATCCAACCCTTATAAACAGCCCAAAGACCCTCTCAGGAACTGATGTGGGACACATCATTCCCGACCCCTTTAAACTGCACGTCCCCGTGCTGCCTCATCGGCACGGTGGCAGGGAACCTTTGTACACGCGCCCACCAACCCTGTGAGGTTTGGCTCTGATACCAACTGATGCGGAAAAACCCCAAAAAGACGTGGCTTAGGGACCCAACGCACACGATGAATCAAAGAACAACCAGGAAAGCTAAATCAGAGTTAATAACACAAACCCTAGACCCAATATTCGAAGGAACACAAACTTAGGGTATTCAAGAAGGATATGGACGCCACACTCCAAAAAAGAAAGGGATTGGGAGTGATAAGTCGATTTGAACGCCACAAGAAGGATAACCTCTTGATAAGTTCTTTAGTTCTTAAAAGAACCGAGGGAGAAACCCTTACTTTCTATTTCACTGAAAGTTGTCTCATATCTTGATTGTCTGATTTCCAAAGCTTACAAGAGGTGCCTATTTATAGGCTAAGATAGCAATCCTAAAGAGGCATAAATTCCTAGTTAGGACAATTCCTTATTTAGGCAGAATTCCTATCTAGGTACAAATTCTTACATGGAAAATAAACTCCTAATTAGGAGTGACTACTATTATTAGTCCTAACACTTTAATTACTCTAATGATATTAATAAGACCTGGACTCTCTTCCAAGTTTAAATTCGCACCATTTGAAGCTGGGTTGGCCTGAGCATCCTGAATCAGCCCATTCAGTACTTCTTTAATCTTTTTGGCCCTAGCTTGTGTTATTGGGCCTTCTGGAATGTACAATGGACCTCTTGCATCCATTGAAGCCTTCCACCCTTCATGTCTACAGTTCTCATCAAGGGGGCGAGCAGTAGTGCGGGAACTCAAACTCAGACCAACACAAAAAGAAAAAAAATATCGAATCACCAACTAAACTATTATCTCATCTAGGATATCACGATCAAAATCCCTATTTGTTCATATGACCACAACCGTTGCCAGCGCATAGCCCCAGCAACTATATATATATTTCTGCTTTTTGGAGCCTTACCTTTCGTTCCGAAACCATTACGTAGGTCGACAGTAACGGATGTTTGGATATGTAATAGATAAAACGAGAGTAGGTAATGAATTTCACAGCCCTATTTTGGAGTCGCCAAAATTTCCCAAGAATTTTCCGGTACTGGAAACAAAGAGATGGTAAACGTGCGGAGAGTCTTGCTTTGTCGATCGTCCATAAATCATGATGTATATTCTTGGAATTGGACTAATAAACTACTGTGAATGGCCCATCCACGTCCAAAGACACGGAAGACGTTCGCAACGAATGGTGCACGCACGGTGGTCCAACTTGATCCCAACTTGATCCTCGGACAGATATGTACTAGATAAACATGCAAAATAAAATTAAGATAATTTTACTGCATAAATTTGTAATATTTTTATATTATATAAACTGCATAATAAGATATTGAAAAGGAATGAAATATTTACTTATTAGCAATATAAGGTAAATATATCAGTATTTAGTATAAAATTTTATTGGTATTATAACTCAATAAGCCCAACGACTAAATTTTTAATATCAAATTCACTCTAAAAATACAATTAATTTAGTAACTTCGAGATAATTACTCAAATATATTAAAAAAAATCAAAGTTTTTTCTAATATATATATTTAAAATTTTTCTTGCACATTTTTAAAATAATTAAAAAATTACTCGTAAAGTCAAAGAAAATATATAACATAAAGAGTTAAATATTTGCTAAAAGTATTTTTTCAATACAAATAAATTATTTTTTAATTATTTAATTGAAATATTAAAATTTATTAATTTTTTTTATTTTGTATACATATAACAAAACCTGTAAAATCTTTTAAAATAATTCAAATAATAGTTTATTGTAAAATTGAAAAAGATACTATATAAATGAAAATTTATTTATTTCACTGGACAACTAAAAAATTTTAATTGTTTTGCCCACTTCAACCAGAAAAATCTGCTATAGTTCATTAGAATCCACCTAAAGCACATGAAATAAGAACATCACGCTCTTGTTTTTTTTTTTTTTTTTTATAACCGGTCAAATATTATTTTAATCAAAATGAGCCACAAAAGGTGATCACCGAAGAACATGCACAGAGTACCCAATATCAAACCTGCAGCTCAAGTAACGAAATTTGTATACACCCAAAATCAAGAGCCAGTGTTCTCGAGGTTGTATCAGTTAACCAAAACCACTCAATTCAACAATCAAAACTATACGTCAGAACCCTTATACCCAAAACTGATATATGAGAAAACCACAACCAAGAAGTGAAACAACACAACATCACACCGTGATATTATGCAGTTAATGTTAAGTATGAAATTTGAGATAACTTATGCATGCTTAAAATCTTACAAAGTGTACTGGTAAAAGTACTCCATCCCCATGAAGTCGTGTACGAAATTATGGATCATACATTTAAGGAACAAAATACATAGATTGCCATTCAACGATTTTTTCACTTTGGGTGGATAAATAGAGATGTTTGTTTAAGATTCAAAGCAACCAGCCAGGCAGTAAGCTACCCTAAGATAAAGCCAATTACAGCCAGAGCCAACATACAATTTGCAATCTTACTTATGCCCTTTTAGTCGAAGACACAGTCAAATTCACAAATTGGGTCTTCTCCTTCGCCATGTGCTCTTCCACAATTACCTTGTACCTAGAGAAGACCTCGTCGATTATGGCTTCCCCGAAGTGGCTAACAAGCAAGGGCTCAGCCACAGCTCTAATGCATTTTGCAACATTGTACCCACCGTCTTTGAATCCATCGGGCACATTTAATTCATCAGCATAAGCATTCCAGTTCACTTGAGAAATTTCCAAGCTATCAATTGTGAAAGAGCCTTCTTTTTCAACTTCGGATTTGACTTCCAGCGGAGATGGGGTGTAGTGAGGAATGTTGAAGGAATCAAATTTCTCTTCTTCTATGGTTCCCTGCATCGTAAACACAACTAAAAACATTAAAAAAGGAGTCCAACCCGTATTGATGACGATACCTTTTTTAGCGTGTTGGTGATAAAAAGTTTTCTTTTTTTTGTAATCAAATTTCATCCACCTGCAAGACCATTTGATTGAGGGCCTTGGCCAAAAGCTCCCATATGGAGCAACACTCTTTGCTGGAAGGATCATCCGCCCTCCTCCCGAGAAATGTCAAAACCATCCGCCCTCCGGCCACCACTTCCTCCGACCGGCACTTCAGAAACAACGAAAAATCCCTTTGAAATTGGCTGTAGTAAGCCCTGAGAACGCCCGGTGGGCTGCTGCTGGCCATATAAATATTCCCTCTGTTTTCCTCCAGTCCTTCGGGAACCTAATTATCAATGAACGATGCAACGCGAGTCACGTATCACATTCCCAAAATGCAAATGCAAATGCAATTGCTAGCAGTTAATAAAACTGATGCAAACTGCATGTTAGTGCTAGAAACTGTCTTTCGATGGGGACCGTTTTGTTGGTACGTGCATTTGCCGCATGTCCAGAATACCTATAAAGACGGCTAAAGTGCAATTATGCAACAAGCGCGGCATGTCGAGATCCACGATAGTAAAACAATTTGAACAAGGGTGAATCGACTCACCTGGGACAGCCACATGAGACTGTAAGAGGAGTGGACGAAATGCATGCTGTTGATGGGGAAGAGCCTGTCGTAGAAAGAACCCGGAACTCCCGTGAAAAGGCACGGCCCAATTCCGGGTCCCAATTGCTTCCTCATCTCCTTTCGGAATCCTGGCAAGGACCTGAAAATGGTGTTGAAGTCGTTGCATGGAAGGTCGTTCAAGAACAGCTGAAACTCCGGCGACGGACGGCCCATCCTTTTGCATATCTGATTGACTACTTTGATGAGCTCGGATGCCACAAGCAAAGTGTTCGGTCCTGAAGAACACCCCAGGTCTGCGATGGGCAGGCATGCAGGAAAGGCGGTGCAGTACAGATTGGTAATGGCTTCCTCGCAGATAGGCCGTGTCATGGATATCGCCTTTTGCTGCACGTCCCAAATTCAACTCAATTGCCATTTGTTTTTCATCCAGATATGTCAAATTTTCAGTCACTCTCGTTTGAGGTATTAAGAGACTCTTGCAGAATTTCGAAACAACTATGTCACGTCTTTTAAAAAAATCCACATCTTCAGAATTTTATAAAATTTGAAACAGAAAATTTTTTATATTCTATTTAAAAAAAAAACAGATTTGTTATATATAGATATAGGTTGTTAGTTTTTTAGTTTACATTGTGGACTAGATTCATTATAGAATCTTTTCCTCTTTTTTTTTTTTAACGGATATAGAGGATACCTGAAGTAGTGAATTTTCATACAAAGTAGACAACCGACCACACTGACAGCTTTTCGTGTTGCCACAAGTCACAGGCCAACAACCCAATCCTTGTTATTTTCCAGGGGCGGGTCCAAAACTTTATTTGGATATTTTTAGGTTTTAGTTCAATTATTTTGATGAAAATATTTTTTAAGCATCTTCAATTAAAAAAATACTCATAAAAATTGTAAAATGTAAAATATATTAAAAATATTATTATTATCAGTATTGTAGTTAAATAATATATTTAAAATAAACTATAATTTTATAAATATCATAATTTATTTTGAATATTTGACGAAAAATTAATCAAAAAAACTAAATTTATAAAATTTTTGTAAATTATATTTTTATTTAATAAAAACAACTTTTTTTCAAAGAGAAATTTTTTATCTTTAATTTTTGAATTAAGTGGAACAGAGTTTATTTTTTAGTGGGGGGCAAAAAAATATTTCAATGGAATAATTTTAAAATTGTATAGCAACTATTTAACAATTTTCAATTCCAATGGAGGCGGATAGATCCGCCGCCTGTTTTGTTCACTTGTTTTCTTCGCGCCGTCTGCTCGCTCCACGTTCTGCGCCCTACTGACCAAACGTAATACCTTTTGTTTTTAAGAAAAAAATCAAAGTTAAAAAAAAAAAAGCATTATTGGAGGACTACGACGAGGGTAATTCCTTTTTCCTTTATTTGTCTTTATAAATGATATTTTATCAGTCAAATTAAGTTTTACTATAAAATTTATGCCTCGTTAATTAATTAAAGAATATAAGAGGTTAAAAGAGCTTAGTTCACATCCCGTCATAGGATCAGCGGTAGATGATCTGGCAAGATTTGAAGCTAAAAGTACCCAAAACTTGTTTCTGACTTCAGCCACGGTGGTGTGTGCCCTCAAACGTGCTTTCCATCCCATCTAAACCAATTAGGCCACATCATTTGACATAAAAGGTTAACCAAAATATTAATACCACCTTTGGTATTATTGTTTCTGTGATACCCCCACTTAAGCTGTTGCCGGAAGTTTTCAAAAGAATGGCTCCACAACAACTTCAACTTCTAGGAAATCACCTCCCCAGTTCCGCACTCCCACCAGTCTTAGTTGACGTTAGCAGCCAATCATTCACCAAATCAGAACTAGAAAGAGCTTGGCCTTTGAATTCTTCCTGTTTTGTGACGATGGCATTTTAAAATTTCCACTAATTCAACAGCCAAATGTACTATAAAACGCAAAAAAATGAAAAAGAATGACCGAAGAACAATAATTATTTTAGTGGCAATTATCTTTAATAGTCAAATTGAGTTACGCAATGTTGCCCCGACAACAGACCAAACATAATTTTATGTCCACATGTCTCTACTCTTCATTTTGTTACCTTGATTAGTACTTGTTGCAACTTGCATACTTTGGGTTGTTGGGGGGTTAAATCTAATTGTGACACATCTTAAGTCTGCAAAATGAAACCCACAAATCCAAATAAAAAACAAGGTTCTCAATATAATTGGAGTTGAATTTCTAAAATTTGTAATTTTACAACTATTAAATTTACGTTATTATTAGATTAAAATTATTATAATAGAGAACTTAGAATATGCCTAACCTACAGCATTTTTGCGGAGGAGGGTCAATAACCCAATATTTCATTGCAACTTTTCTCTTCTTTGGTAGGTATCTTATATGTATATAGTGATAATTTGAGGATTCTTATTAATAACTACATTTTAAATATTGAAAACTAAACTAATGGAATAAGAAACCAAGGTTCATGCTTTATATTTAAAAGGAGATGGTGAGTTTTCATGGTACTAAGAACCGTATTGAAGGTTGATATTTCATGCCTGAAATGCAAGAGGAAGATTATTAAAGCAGTGTCCTCACTTGAAGGTATGTATATATCATGCATACTTCTCTGTTTTACATGCGATCCTTTATTTTCCATCCCAGTTAGGTCAGATTTCACTTGTGCTTAGGTCAATTGCTGTACATGTAAAAGACACAGGAACTACAAATTTCCCCCCATGTTCCTTTAAACCTTTACAGCCATATGTTACCTTTAATCCTAGCGTTTGCGAGGATCAAATCTTACATCAAATAATTACATAAACTCCGCCTAAGCCGGAAGCACCGAAGAAGCCCGAGGAGAAAAAGTCTTCGGACACGAAGCCTGAGCAAAAGCCCCTGATCCATGACCCACACTCCTGTCCCCAGAGCCAGCGGATAGTTGTTGTGCCGATGGGTCAGTCCTAGCCCAACCCAGTCCCATCGGGCTCTATCTCGTGACATGTCTGACAATGCCCGAGGAGGGCGAACCTTAAAAATAAAACAAAAAGGGTCCTTGAAACCTCCTGTGGGTTAGCTATTTAAAATTTTATAATGGAAGAAACGACTCTAATTATGAGGATGAAGGTGTATAATTTATGGAAAAAAAAAAAAAAACTGGTAACTCATGACTAGCCTTCTAATGGATCAAAAAAATAAATCAATAGAACAAAAAAAAATTCAATTTAAAAATTTTTTAATACAGTTGATTTTATTAATTTGTTTGAAAATATTATTCATTTGGTATTCATAAATTATAAGTTTTTAAAAATTTATATTATTAATATTATGTTCAATAATATATATATTATGTCATTTTATATAATTTAGGGATCTATTATGAATCTTATTGATTTTAATAGATTTTTTGATTACATACTTTATATTTAAAGAATGCCAATAATAATAACAATGTCAATGATATGCCTATACTTACACAGAACGAAGAAAGATGATACTGCTTGAATACATTTAAAAAAAAAAACTGGGTATCCTATTGATTGATCATTAATTTCTGTTTTTTTTTTTTTTTTCCTTTTTGGGGGTCAATATTTTGGCCGGGACAGTGCGTGCCGTGCAATAGTCTTCTGTCCGCATTTCAGAGAGGATGCCTTCAATTGGAAAGAAAGCAAGAGGACAAAAGGTATCTTCGCTGAACGAATCGTTATCCATTTTGAAAAGGAAAAGAAAAGAAAATCATAATGCTAGGACCATTTGTACACATGGTTGCCAAAGGAACATGCCACCTGCTTAAAATATATCTGATTAAATGCATGGAACGTCCAGACCTAGCCACACCGAGAAATAAAAATCCAGACACTGCCTCTCGACTTGGAGGATTGATAGGCTCTGAGCCGAACCAGCAAGCTACAAGAAGGGCCTGCAATGCCTTGTATTTCGTCAATCCAAAGCCTTTAAGGTTATGGGACACCCACTTCTGAGTCTATTATTCAAAAAATTATTCAAATAAAACTGAATGAAATATTATATTATCAAATTTTAATTTCATTTTATTTAATATTTTTTTATTAGATGTCACAGATTTTGAGTAGGGAAAATAATTTTTTTCTATACATTTGACTTCTGTTCAAATTCTACCGAGTAAAAATCTCACGCAGTAGTGGGACACAACATCACTATATCATTTTTGGTGCGCCCCATATTGTTTTCCAGTTCATACTTTGTAGAGAGTTTGTGTGTTGTCTTACCTTGATGCCTTTGTAGTATCTGGTGCCAGGAATCATGACAGGAAAGGATGACATGGCATCCGAAACAGCAGTGCAATATCTTTCAGTCTCTCGTAGCAAGGGAACCTCTGCAGGTATATTCTTTCCATAAAGCGTCATTGTGCAGTGCAAAGTCATAAGCAAAGATATCCATTTTTTGAAAGCTTAACAGACATAGAAATAAAGCCAATCATAGAAATATTTTAAATAATATGAAAGTAATATTTAATTTAATATATAGATATCAAAATTCTATTATTTTATGTGTGTAGGAAAACTCCAATATTTTTGTGCACTATTCTTTTTTATTTGATTATATTATCAATTAAAAGGTTAATAGGTCTATCTTATACCATCCAAAGTGAGAGTTAGTAGTGGTTCCGCATGCTTCTTCTAGCATTAGTTAGGGTTCAAATTCCTATAGTCATGCTTCTATATAAAACATAAAGAGAATTAAGGTGAACAAACTAATGAGTTTTAGATTCGATATATCATATTTAAATTTAAAGAAACTCATTCAAAGCAATCATTACAAGAAAGTGATGGATCATCTTTTTAAGAGAGGATAAATAGAAGCAATGAACACCTTCTGATCCAAACTGCAATTCAATTCTTACGAATATTTTTAGTTAAAAAAAAATAATCATAAAAACTTATGTATTTAACATTTTATAGTAGATATTTTCTCCCACTTTACGCAGTTTTGTAAGTTTTTCAAGAATGTACAACGCAAATTTTAAATATATGTCCTAAAAAAGATTTTGATTTTGTTTTCTTTTTTTTTAAATCCATTTACTTTGAGTGATTATTTCAAAATTACATAAATTAATTGGGTTCTTAGAGTGATTTTGACATTAAAAATTTACTATTGGGCTTATTAGATTACAATGCAAATAAAATTTTGCACTCAACACTGACATATTCACCTCATGTTTTTTATAAGTCTCCATCCCTCCTCTATTTTTTATTAAGCAGTTTATATAGTATAAGAATATGACAAATTTATACAGTAAAGTTATCTTAATTTTATTTCTCATGTTTATCTTGTACATATCTGTCCGAGGATCAAGTTGGACCACCGTGCATGGGCCATTCGTTGTAAACGTTTTCTAGGTCTTTGGACGTGGACGATCGACAAAGCAAGATTCTCCGCATGTTTACCATCTCTTTGTTACCAGTTCTGGAAAATCCTCTGGAAATTTTGGCTCGTCCAAAATAGGGCTTCGTTCACATATGAAATTCGTTACCTACTCCCGTTTTACTCAGAGTTATCTATCTCATATTCAAACATCTGTTACCGTCGACCTACGTTGTGGTTTTGGATCAAAGGGTAACGCTCTAAAAAAAACAAAAAAAAGTATATATATATCTATATATATATATTTGTTGGGGGTATGCGCTGGCAACGGTTGTGGTCATATGAACAAAAGTATATATATTATCTTAATTTTATACTATATGAGACAATAGTTTAGTTGGTGATTAGATATTTTTTTTCTTTTTGTATTGGTCTGAGTTTGAGTTCCCGCACTACTGCTCGCCCCCTAATAAACGGAAAGCCATCCAATTTGCAAGTGACTTACTGCCGGAAATTCGATGTCAATAAAGTTGTTCGTCTTATTGTGAGTGCCTACGGTGATAACAACAAGTCCTTTATCACGATAAACATTGTCTTTGACTTGTTTCTCTCTCTCTCTCTCTCTGTGTCAAATGCGAGTAAGAGAGAGGATGATGGTGATCATATGCAGACATACGACATGTGAAAATCACAATCGTGGCTAATCAGGAGACCGACCTTTCAATTGAAAACACATAATTATTGTTTAATAATAACATGGTGATCATTGTATTTAATTACAGAACATTAATTAACTCAAAAATTATGAAACTGCTTCATTTTCCTTGCCTCCTTAGCTATGATGCATGGACACCAATATTGATACCATATGATATAGATATTTCTGAAAAAGTTAAAATTAAGGTTAAAAGAATGACACGAAAATAATATATATATTGACGTCATCTCTATAACTATGTTGAAATTGAGAGAAATTTTTATAAATATGTTTTGACTACCTCTAATTTTAAAAATATACAAGTCTTTGATTCAAGTTTTAACTTTTTTTAGTAAATTTTCAATGTTTATAGTATTTGAAACCAACTTAATAGTTAATTTACATTATTTTTTAATATTTTAATAAAATTAAAATTTCAACATATATATAATTTATTTAATTTTTTTAATTATGGGATAATATGTATTGTAATTTCTTTAATTCCTACTAATACTTGTTTCACTAAATCATCAACAATAAAATTTCAGTTCCAATTAATATGTTTAAAACACCAATTAGCACTAAAATATAAGAATTTAGAGACTTTATTAAAAATTTCTCTCAATCTCCTGGGACGTTTCTCTCGTATTCTCCCTAGGATCAAACAAGTGAAAAACCTAAACGTATCTTGGGGGACATCTAAATTAGCACAATGCAAATGCTATGACCACAAAGATCTAAATTTTCTCTCTATTTTTTTATAAAATATATTATTATGCAGTTTATATGGTATAAAAATATGACAAATTTGTATGGAATCAAACCAAATTATCTTAATTTTATTTGTCTTGTTTATTTTGTACATATCTCTCCAAGGATCAAGTTGGACCACCGAGAATGGACCACACAGTGCGAACGTTTTTGCACGTCTTTGGACGTGGATGGACCGACCATTCAGAGTAGTTTATTTGTCATTTCCATGAATAGACATTATGATTTATGGACAACCGACAAAGAAAGATTATCCGCACGTTTACCATCTCTTCGTTACCAATAAGGTGAGTAAGATTTCAACCTATAGAATGTGTAAGTGTATTTACATAATTAATATATAGACGAGGGATGAAGTATTTACATATCAGAAATATGAGCAGAAGATGTCGCTTTGAGTGCAAAATTTTAGTGCCATTTTAACCCAATAAGACAAATGGCAAAATTTTTAGTGTCATAATTACTCTATGTACACAATTAATTCATGTAACTTTGAGATAATCACTCAAAGTAAGAGTATTCAAAAAAGAAATGAAAAAAATTGAAATCTTTCTTAGTATATATATTCAAAATTTTTTTCATTTAAATTAATGTTGTTAATTCATTGATTGATGATTATTTTAATTTTATTAATTACAAACTATATAACCAAAATTTCACTTTGAATTATTTTGATATTTTATTTTATTTTGTCATTAAAAGGACAAGAAAACACTTAAGCCCTTCTTGTGTTTTATTATTTTTTTTTTACTTTGCTTTGTTATCCTATGCATACTTTTTTTTCGGTTATGTTTTCTAATATATTCACAATTTTATGGCTTACACTTGAATTGATCTTATTTTTATTATTATTTTAATCTTATGAATTTATTTTTAAATATAAAATTTTTTTCTTGTGTGAAAATATTTATGTTTTTTTATGTAATATTTTCACTATCTATCAGTAAGCTAATATTGTAAATGATTCATCAATTTCAATGTCTTATGTATATTAAATAACTAAGTAAATAATAAATTACAATAATAATTATTTGCAAATAATTTTGGTTACACATATTTCTAAAAATTAAAAAGCTACTTGAAGCGAAGGAAGATGCCCAACATAAAGAGTTAAATAGGTAGTTTTTTAAGATGGGCATTTTTTCAATCAAAAAAGAAAAAACATCATAAGAATATTAGTCATTGTTCTTGTTGATCTAAGTTAATGATTACCTATTTCTTTTTAAATTCAATTTCTTTTATAATAAGGACTCACTATTCTCATAATAATAATTCTAAATAAATCTCCTTCAACTCAGTTATGACATTTTAAATTTAAAAATTTATTAGTGTACTTGTCTTAATTCCTTTTATATTTCAAAAAGGAGAAAATTAAAGGGATTTGAATTCGAATTAAAGTTAAAAGAAATATATTAAAACATAGTAAAAAATAAAATTAAATTAATACTTATTTGATTTTTTTAAGTCACTTATTTGATGTTAAAAATCATCAATTACACTCAATTTTACTAATTCTTGTATTCCAACATATTTGATTGTGTCTATCTTTCATGTAGATCTAAGCAATGAATCTACAAGTAAATTCTTAACATAAAGTGTCAATGCATAGTGTAAAGTCATAAGCAACGTTATAAATTTTTGGAAAGCTTATAGGACACAAGAAATAAAGGCAATCATATACCATGGAGATAAAAATTTATTAAATAATATTAAAGTAATATTTAATTTAATGTATAGACATCAAAATTAACATGCCTATCTTATACCACTGAGATGAAAGTTTGACGATAATTCAGCATGTTTTTCCCAGCTTTAACTTGGATTTTAATTCTTATAATCAAACCCTCCTTTAAGGTGAATGAACCAGTGAATTTTAAATTCAATACGTCATAGTTGAGTTGGAAAAGACCCACTTGAAGGTATTATTGTGAGACTGGTAAATCTTCCTTATAGGAAAGGATGTATCAAAAAACAGCCAATGACTCCTAAATTGGACTACAAGAATGATAACTAACATCCTAAAATTCTTTTTATTATTTTTTTCTGAGCGACAAAAAAAATGCATATCCTAAAATTCTATCTATTTAACTCTTTATGTTAGACATATTCCCCCATTTCACACAATTTTTTAATTCTTTTAAGCACGTGTGACCAAAATTTTGAATATATATACTAGAAAAGATTTTGACTTTTTTTTTCTTTTTTTGAATACTCTTACCTTGGGCAATTATTTCAAGGTTAGGTGAATTAATTGTGTCCTTAGAGTGATTTTGACATTAAAATTTTTTCCATTGGGCATATTGGGTTAAAAAGCCAATAAAATTTTGCACTCAACACTAACATATTCTCCTCATACTTTTGATAAGTAAATACTCCATCTCTCATCTATATATTATTATGCAGTTTACATAATATAAGAATATTTGTACAGAACAAAAGCAAAATTATCTTAATTTTATATGTCCTGTTTATATTGTACATATCTCTCCAAGGATCAACTTGGACCACCGTGAAGGGACCATTCATTGTGAACATTTGCGCATTTTTGGATGTGGATGGGCCATTCATAGTAGTTTGTCATTTCCATGAATATACATTATGATTTATGGACAACCGACAAAGAAAGATTATCCACATGTTTACCATCTCTTTATTACCAATAAGGTGAGTATGATTTCAACCAGTAGAATGTGTTTGGTGTATCTACATAAATAATATATAGTCGAGAGATGGAGTATTTATATATCAGAAACATGAGCAGAATATGTCGGTTTTGAGTGCAAAATTTTATTGGCTTTTTAACTTAATAAGCCCAACGGTAAAATGTTTAATGTCAAAAGGATACAATTAATTTACGTGACCTTTGAATAATCACTCAAGGTAAGAGAATTCAAGAAAGAAAAAAAAAATCAAAATTTTTTCCATTATATATATTCAAAAATTTTTACGTTTAAATTTATATTATTAATTCATTGATTTATAATTGTATTAATTTTATTAGTTACAAGTTATATGAAATGAATTATTTTGATATTTTACTTTATTTTTTCATTAGAAGGACAAGAGAACACCTAAGGTCATCTCGTGTTTTACTTCATTTTTTTTTTTTTTACTTTGCTTTGTTATCTTGTGTATATTTTTTTTTGTCTAAATTTTCCAATATATTCACAATTTTATGGCTTACACTTGAATTGATCTTATTTTTTATTATTATTTTAATCTTACAAATTTACTTTTAAATATAAAGTTTTGTCTTGTACGGAAGTATTTACACCTTTTTTATGTAATATTTTCACTGTCGGCAAGCTAAAGTCGCAAACCATTCATCAATTTTGACGTGTCATGTATATTAAATAATTAAGAATTGCAAATAATTTTGGTCCCACATACTTGTAAGAATAAAAAAACTGCCTGAGGAGAAGGAAGATGCCCAATAGAAAGAGTTAAATACATAGTTTTTTAAGATAAACATTTTTTTCAGTCAAAAAAAAAATCATAAAAATATTAGCTATTATTTTTGTAAATGTAAGTCAAACGTCACCTGTTAATTTTTTAATTCAATGTTGCCTGTAATAAGGACCCACTATTCTCACAATAATAGTTCTAAACCAATTTCCTCCAACTTAGCTACGACATTTTGAATCTAAAAACTCATAAGTGGACTCATCTTAATTCCCTTTATCTTTTAAGGAGGGGCATAACTAAAGGGATACGAATTCAGATTGAAACTGAAAGAAATACATCAAACTACCACTAAACTTCCATTTCAAATAGTATAAGATAGGCGTGTCAATTTTTTAATAGATGATATAATCAAATAAAAAAGAATGGTGTACAAAAATATTGGAGTTTACCTTAATCTCTGCTTATGACTTTGCAATCAAATGTTTGTGTCACATCAATGTTCGTGCCCATGCATCATAGCTAAGGAGGTAAAGAAAATGGAACAATTTTACAATTTCTAAGTTAACTAATGTTTTGTAATTAAATATTTTGATCAACATGTTATTATTAAAATATAAATATGCATTTCTAATTGAAAGCTCTTTGGTTTCATGATTGGTTATGAGTGTGATTTTCACATGTTTCAGTGCTATCAACAGCATGCCTCTACGCCTCCCATAGTCGCCTATAAATCAATCCCCCAGGTCAGGGATCTTCATCTTCAACAACATATCACCTTCTACACACTGACATAGGCAGATATACAATACCTATGGCAAAGGTACGATGTCTTAATTAAGTTTCTTTTGACAGAGAGAGATATTCTAATTTGGTGCAAGTGCACCTATACATAATTTTATACTGCAGGTGCAGGCTAATGCGGACCCTGTCGTCAAGATAGGGCCATGGGGCAGAGATGTTGACGCCGACAATTGGAGCTTTCAGATTCCAAATGATGGGGATATTAAGGCCATTACAATTGCCACCGAGGCTGTTCTTGATTCACTTGTCTTCACTGTCCAAGACGCAAGTGGAGCAATCGAGATCCTTAAATATGGCGGTCCCGACAGTACGGGTGCTTCTTATCAGGTGACGTCATTTACTTAGATTTTGAAAATATATAAATATTTGATTTAAATTCTAATTTTTTTACTAAAATTTAATGTTTAATATTAACTCAAGAGTTTTTTTTTTTACTATTCTAATATGATTTACTCAATATACTCAATTATAATCTAACATATATTTTAATTTACCTATTTTATAGTGATAATTTGTTTACATATGTTTAAAATTCACACAATATAAATACTCATACTTAAGGAAACTAAAAGAAAAAAAATAATTTTAAAAAAGAATAATTTTAAATTTCTCTTTTGTTAAGAGAAAAAAATATTTGTAAATTTAACTTTTTTAGAAAAAAATTCATAATTGAATTCTTTTTTTAATTACTCACAAATTTAGTTTTTATTTTTTAATATAATTTAAATCTCTTGTTATTTTTTTATTTAAATAAAATATAAGTAATTTTTAATAAATATAAAAATCTTATAAGCGGCGCAATCTTGATACTAATATGTATCTCTCAGCTGGACTTCTCTGTCAACGAGTATTTGACATCAATTGCTGGAGCATATGGGTCATGGAACGGTGCCGATTATGTCACATCTCTGACATTTATCACAAATATAGGAACATATGGACCATATGGCTATGACTACAATGTAGAATCTGGAGCCACTGGCGTTGTCAAGTTCTCTTTTCCGGTACTGGAGAATGGTAAAGTCGCTGGCTTTTATGGATATGCTGACAGCTACATTGACCGTATAGGATTTTATGCGAAGCCGGTATCATCCCAGTCCGATCCTTAAATCTCCTTGAAAGTTCAGATTTGAAGAGTCAGTGTACAATTATATTGTATCTCCTATATTGCAGGTGCAGGCTGGCGGTGTCATTAGTGTCGAACCTTGGGGCAGAGAAACTCCTTCCAGCAATGAGACCTTCGAAACTTCGACAGGTAGCAACATTAAGGAGATTATAGTTGGTCATGGTGCTGTCATTGATTCCCTTACCTTCACCGTGCAAGACGCCAATGGCCAAGAGAAGACGGTAAAGTTTGGCGGCAACGGCGGCGATCCTTCCAAGGTGAGGGCTTTTGTTGTGCGTGAATATATTACGGTAGATACTAGATATACGACACAAACCCAAGAGTTTGTTGCTTATTATTTTAAAATTGAGCGTCTCTTTCTTGAATTCTCAATTGAATGTGCCCTTCGTATCCATCACTTATCGAGTGCAAATGTATGTATCCAGGTGGAGTTTGCTTCCGGGGAATATATAACAACAATTTCTGGAGCATATGGGTATTGGCATAATCAAGACGGCATTTATGTCACAGCAATAGCATTTACCACAAATTTGGGAACTACTTATGGACCTTACGGCCACGAGGAAGATAATCCAAGTGGGGTCACTACGGACACCGTGAAATTCTCTAGCCCTCCAATGGAGAATGCTGAAATCGCTAGGTTTTTTCCATTTTCTGATAACTATATTCAGAATATAGGAATTAATGTAAGGCCCAAATCAACTGATGTGTGAAGTTGAGTGTGCTAAATTAAATAGAGCAAGAGTCCAAGTCAACAAGTCTATGTTGGTTTAATATATCACTAAATAAGGACTCTGATGTAATGTGCATGGAGTGAATTGAAATGGGAGTGTGCTTGTGTTCTGGTCATTATGTATTTGAATAAATCTTGTTTGTATTTGAAAAATGTACAAGACCGTGTACCATGAGTATCTATAAATCCATATTGTTAACTTTGTATCTTGTATACTTGTTGCCCTCTAATGCAATTCAAAGTAATGTGAATAAGGTCTCCAAAAAAATTCGACAATTTTAAATTTTTATGATAAACAAATTCAATTTAATATACTACCAAATTTAAATAAAAAGATTTTATGAAAAAAATAAAAAGAAATAGTATAAATAAAGAGTTCATCGTATGACCAAAATTTTGAATACATATACTAGAAAAGATTTTGACTTTTTTTTCTTTTTTTGAATACTCTTACCTTGGGCAATTATTTCAAAATTAGGAGAATTAATTGTGTCCTTAGAGTGATTTTGACATTAAAAATTTTACCATTGGGCATATTGGGTTAAAAAGCCAATAAAATTTTGCACTCAACACTAACATATTCTCCTCATACTTTTGATAAGTAAATACTTCATCCCTCATCTATATATTATTATGCAGTTTATATAGTATAAGAATATTTGTACGGAACAAAAGCAAAATTATCTTAATTTTATATGTCCTGTTCATATTGTACATATCTCTCCAAGGATCAAGTTGGACCACTGTGAAGGGACCATTCATTGTGAACATTTGCGCATTTTTGGATGTGGATGGGCCATTCATAGTAGTTTGTCATTTCCATGAATATACATTATGATTTATGGACAACCGACAAAGAAAGATTATCCACACGTTTACCATCTCTTTATTACCAAGAAGGTGACTACGATTTCAACCAGTAGAATGTGTTTGGTGTATCTACATAAATAATATATAGATGAGAGATGGAGTATTTACATATCAGAAATATGAGCAAAATATGTTGATTTTGAGTGCAAAATTTTATTGGCTTTTTAACCCAATAAGCCCAAGGGCAAAATTTTTAATGTCAAAAGAACACAATTAATTTATGTGACATTGGAATAATCACTCCAGGTAAGAGTATTCAAGAAAGAAAAAAAGAATTTTTTTTTCCATTATATATATTTAAAAATTATTACGTTTAAATTGATATTATTAATTCATTGATTTATAATTGCATTAATTTTATTAGTTACAAGTTATATGAAAAAATTTTCAGTTTGAATTATTTTGATATTTTATTTTATTTTTTCATTAAAAGAACAAGAGAACACCTCGTGTTTTGCTTCCGGGGAATATATAACAACAATTTCTGGAGCATATGGGTATTGGCATAATCAAGACGGCATTTATGTCACAGCAATAGCATTTACCACAAATTTGGGAACTACTTATGGACCTTACGGCCACGAGGAAGATAATCCAAGTGGGGTCACTACGGACACCGTGAAATTCTCTAGCCCTCCAATGGAGAATGCTGAAATCGCTGGGTTTTTTCCATTTTCTGATAACTATATTCAGAATATAGGAATTAATGTAAGGCCCAAATCAACTGATGTGTGAAGTTGAGTGTGCTAAATTAAATAGAGCAAGAGTCCAAGTCAACAAGTCTATGATGGTTTAATATATCACTAAATAAGGACTTTGATGTAATGTGCATGGAGTGAATTGAAATGAGAGTGTGCTTGTGTTCTGGTTATTATGTATTTGAATAAATCTTGTTTGTGTTTGAAAAATGTACAAGACTGTGTACCATGAATATCTATGAATCCATATTGTTAACTTTGTATCTTTTATACGTGTTGCCCTCTAATGCAACTTAGAGTAATGATAATAAGGTCTCTAAAGAAAATTGATAATTTTAAACTTTTATAATAAATAAATTGAATTTAATGCAATATCAAATTTAAATAAAGAGGTTTTATGAAAAAAAAAAAGAGAAAGAAACAATATAAATAAAGAGTTTAGGAGAAAGAAAAATTAAATATAACAATTTATAAAAATTCAGAACCAACTTTTTTTTGTCATGATATTACTTTTGAAAGTTGAATTGACTAATTAACAATATTTCTTAACAATATTTAATTGTAATATTAATATATATATATATATGTTTAGTGCACATATTAAAATCCTATAAACTTGTCTAAAATAGTACAAATAATAATTTAGGGTTAAAATAGAGAAAGATAATATATAAATGAAGGTTTGTCCATTTCATTAAACAACCAAAAATTTACAATTGTTTTGCCCTCCTCCTCTTGCCCAAAGTAAGGGAATCAATGAAAACATCATGACTAGCCATAATCTCCTTAATGTTGCTACCTTTCCCAATCTCGAAAGTTTCTTCACTTGACAAAGTTCCTCTGCCGCAAGGGCATAGACTGATGACACTATTGGTCTGCACCTATAATATATATATATATATATATATATATATATATATTTATTTATATATTCATACTTACTCTTTTTGAAATTAAGTCAAATTCATTATAAATTAAAAATTAAAATTCAAATAGAATTTTGATAATTAAATATTATTTGTTATAATATATATATATTATATTAAAATTAGATATAATGTAATATATAATGAATTAAATATTTCATATTATTATGTGCCTGGTGAGTAGGTTTTTATATTTATATTATTTATATATATATTTCTCTTATTGATGTATAGTATTTTATCAAATTAATAACATAAAAAATTATTGTGTAATTGTATAATTGTCTAACAGTAATAGTAATATTAGGACTATTGGATTTCAACAGTGATATCAAAGTGGGTATTTTTTTTTGGATTGAGAGAAAACGTATAAATTTTGCGGGAGCTGCTGTAGAGTTAACGAAGTTGCCACAGAAGTCGCCGGAGTTATAAAAGTCATCGGACTGCCGGTTTTTGTCATTAAAACCGTTGCCAGCTGTGGTCGGAGCATCGTCGCCGAACCCAATTGATCCGGGAGATACCATGAAAATCAATTTGAATAGGGAGGCCAACATCATACTCAAGAATCATATAAGATCATAGCAACCACCAATTACCACTAGGTGCCACCAGCTGCTACTGCTAAAGAATCGCTATCTGCCATTGCTAAAGCACCACCACCAACCACCATGCATTGTCGCACGTGCAACCAAGAGTTGCTTTTTGCCTTGTTGGAAGTCATTTCCTGCACCACTGGACGCTGACAAACCCAAATATGGCCTCCACACCCATTAAAACTGCCTAGAATGTTGTAGAGCTAAAGAAAATTCGAAGGTTTTGCCACCGTCTTCCATCATCAAAGAGCTCTCTCTAGCCACCACCAACACATGAAACCTTCATCGTGGCAGTAGTTAATGATGGCACTGAGGAGAAGAGAAAAAAAAAAAAAAAAGAAAATCAAAGCTAGAATCACAAAACATAAAAATTTGGGGTCAAAATAAAAAACTAATAAACATTGAGGGTCATATAAAAAACTAATATACTTTAAGGGGTCAGATTACAATTAATAAAAATTAAGGGACCAAATTAAAAAAAGTGACAGGAAAAGGAAAAAAAAGAAGGAAAAAGTAGAGATATAATTTACAAGAGATAATTATAGAATAGTTGAGAAAAACAAAAAGAAGATTATGGATATGAAGAAAATTTTAAGAGTTAAATTGAAATTTAAAATTATAAGTTATTATTAAATCCTATTTAAATATTAATTTTTAATTTGTAAGAAATTTAGATTAGTTTTTTACATCTCATCTTAATTATAATTCGGTCATACAATTATTCACATCTACTTCAACTTGATGCAACTTTCAAACTTTAATCATCAATAGTATTAATAGAATTATCAGAAGTTTCCATGATAGTTTTCCTTAATTAATCTTGACTAATTTCTACTTGGCTTTTGAATTTTTAAGAACCTTGTAGTACACAACCTTGAATAGTAAGGTTTGGGATTTCATTCTCTATGTCACTTTATAATACATGATTTCTATAGAATATAATTACATGACAATTTCACTACCTTCTTTATCACAGGGAAAAATTAAGTTAAGTTATCTTTATTTCTTAATTTAATAAGTCCTTAACTTTAAACTTTTTAAGTTTTTAACTTCATAAGCTATTATATCCAAATCTTATAAATTTTATTGCTCGATATAATTTTTATATATTTCATTAATTCAAACTTTATTTGTTATAATTTACATATTAGATTAGAGTTAGATATGATATAATATGTAAAAATTTGAATATTTCAATTTATTATATGACTAGTGAGTATGGTTTTATACTTATGTTATTTATATGTACTTATCTTATTAGTACATAATATTTTATGAGATTAATAAAATAGGAAATTAGTATATAATCTTCTAACAGTTATATTAAAATTATTACACTTTAGCAGTAGTATAAAAGTTATTACGCTTTAACAACTCATTATTAGGTCTTAGTCTATGTATTTCATTTGTTATAGATATCTAATAAGAAATATTTAAATAATAAATTTTAAATTATAATTCTAATAATAATTAATTTGATTAATTAATTTAAATTTAAATTTTAAAAAAATAGTTAAATAAAATTAAAATTCATTTAATTATTGGGTATGATTAGTATCTTAATAAGTTTAGGAATTTTTAAATTCAAAATTGTGTTGAAAAGATTTAATAAAATTAAAACTAAATTATTGACTAAAGGGTGAAATAAATTTTATTATTACATATTAATCATGACAAAATTCATAATTGAAATTTTAATTAATAATATTCATATAATCAACTATATGTACCAATATTGAAAAAAGAAAACTTACTCAAATAAAAAATTTAATATTTGAAATTAAATAATTTAGTTGAGAGAAAGTAAAAATAAAAATAATAAAAATATATAAATCAAATATAATTAATTTTATAATATGAAAAAAATAATTGATTATATATTAAAATTTTAATTTTAGTAAAATATTAAAAAATATTACAAATTATTTACTGAATTAATATTAAATATTATAAATTATGAAAATTTTATTAAAAAAATTTAAAATTAAATAAACATCATTAGGTAAATATTTATTATATAAAAAATTAAATTCACTAATTTGTTATTAATTCCGATAATACTAAGTATATATATGTAAATATTTCAAAATTTCGATACTTAAATTTAAAGATGAGTTTATGATGATACTCGCTCTGTATAAAACCCATTGTGATCAATATTGTTGATAGCATAACCATAAAGACCAACAATTTTAGTATTCTCCGGTAGAATAAAAAACTTGACAACTTCAATGGCCCCACCATCTCTGTTGTAGTCACAACCATAAGTCCATATTGTCCCAAGTTCGTGAAAAACATTAGAAATAATGGCATCTTTCCATGCCCTATCTCCACATGCTCCAGTAATGGTTGTTAAATATTCATTGACAACATCATCTTTCGGCCAGGCACTAGGTTTGGGCTTTGTTGATTGGCTTACAGATCCCTTGGGCTTACTGGAGTTTGCTGGTTTCTTTGCTAGGGTCTGTTGGAGTTTTGTTGAACCCCTTAGTCTTGAGTTTGAAGAGAGTGGGCTTTTGGAGGTCGGAGATGTTGTTGGCTTGTAATTATATGTTGCTCTTGTATGTATTTGGGCCATAAGCTTTCCTTATACATAATTTATGACTTGCAAACTTTTATATAGTGTGTCGTGTTAAGGATGGATACTACACTCTCCTCTTATGGGCTGAAACGGAGAAGGTCTCTATAAGGACTGGTAATGCTCTTGGGTTTAAAAATAGATGCTACTCTAAGAGTAATTTTTAAGGTCTTAATTAAAGGTCAACAACTGAAGACTTTTTATGAAAATCTATTAAGTTTGTTCAAGAGCTCAAAAAATTACATTAATTTATTTTTTATTTTTAATTTCATGTTAATTTATGAAATTACATATTTAATTATATATATATATTAGAATTTTTTTCTCTACAAAAAATTTTCAAGATTTTCAATGTACATAGTTTAATAATAGGTATTACTTTTTAATGAGCTTTAATTTTTATATATTGGATGTGCACATACACATTTGACCAAATGGTTAGTCTAATTATTCACACTTATACCCAAATCTCTTCCATTATATCAAAGTATGCATAACCACTTTCATAAAATATTAAAAGTAATGTGCATATCAGTTACGTTTTAATTTGGTAATTAAGAGTCTAATTATTACATTTTAATTTAAATATATCTGTAAAGGTTGATTATTAAGATATAACAAACTAAGTATAAATAAGTTTTCATGATCTTATTTTTGAAGGATGCATTTCAATCACAACATATCTTTGTTTATCAATTTAGAACCATGAAAATTTTGTATAGATCCAAAAATATCCCTTGAGCATGTATCAGGCTCTATGGAAGGCAAAACATAACGTATGTGAATCAACCCTAAGATATGAAGCTCATTCAAGATAAAAATAGTCTGCAAGAAAACAATCCCGAAGGAAGCCAATTTTAGAAGCAACAAACTATGACGAATACATAAAAAAAAAAAGATATTTATTAAGCATCACAGAAAGACTTGGATACGAAGTGGGCAAGTTCGTAAGCCAATAGTCATCTATGTCACAAAGAACTATCCATATCAAGAAAAACGACAGAGAGGGAGCCACAAAAGAAAACCCATCATGCTAAAACAAAACAATTCAAAACTTGTCTTGAATAATTGAACCCTTTAATAGGAAAAAAGGGAGAATTGTAGCTTACCAATTCATATAATTAACTAGTGTGTAACCATTCCCTCACAGATCATAGGCCCTAAAGAAATAAGAACCAAAAGTTTCATTTCAATTGCTAGATATTACTCTAGCTTGATTGTATTTAACCTTTTATGGAGCCTACTACTTCGAGAAAGTTAGTTGACTCCAATACTATATGTGGTCATTTAAATATTATATTATATACAATATAGACATTTTCACCTTCTCTTTGAACCTCTTCATCTTTTTGTAATTCTTTAATTTTTTGTAACTACTGACTTTTAAGAAATACTGAGAAATTTAAGTGCTAAATTGATATTACTTTTATCTCTTTTATGACTATTCAATTTCTTGCAATTGCTAACATTGAATAAATTTGGCATGTGAAGGAATCCTTGAAAGATAGTTAATAGTTAGGAAGTTAATGATTCAAGAATTGAACCAAAAAAATGATAATAAAAAAGGAAGTGTGGAGAAGTGTGCCACTTGTCACACTAATATCATAGGCTTACTATATATATCAAGAATAATTAATAAGTTGCAAAAAATTTTTTCAAGAAGCCACTGTCCATGCTTTTAAAAGCCATTTCCTATGAAGGAATAAATCATTTGTAAAGGAATCAAAATTTTTGTCTAAAATTTTGATCCGTATCATTTTTCATAAAATTATTAGCTTAGATTTAACTTATAATTAGCTTTTTTTGAAGAAACTACTATATATCGTTAAGTAATATTTTAGTAGTTAAAAAGTTAAATATTTATTTTTAAAATTTTAAATTTTAATCTTGATAGGCTATAAAATTATAGCAACGAAGATAGTTGTCCTTTTTACAATTTAATTTTGTAAATTATAATCAAACAATGTCTAATATGAGTTAATCTTGTTAAATAAAATTTACAAATAGGCTAAAAATGTTACTCTTTTGGAATTTGTCATTAATTGCCGACATAGATCCAAATATGGCATACTATTAGCAACTTATGCATACGTGCAAAATTTTTTTCTCTCTCCTCATGATTGACCCTTTTAATTCTTCGCTTTCTCTCGCATCATATTTTCTTTGTTCTTTGAAAGCACAAGAAACTTTCTCACTTTTCTCTTTATCTTTAACAAACGCCTCTCTCAACCTCATTTTTAGTGGCATAACCAACTCCCACCAATTATTAAGTTATGATGTATAAAATTTGATATAAAAAAGGAGCAAAGAATTGAGAAGAAAAGCTAAAATAATAATAATAATAATAATAATAATACTAAAGTATTGGTATTGTAACAAATATAAAATTCAAAGACTTTATAGACAGACTTGAACATCGGTTAGCATTTCTAAGCATGTGCCTTATTTTTAGTAAGCTTACCATGGTCTCATGTTAATTTTTTAAGCAATTTATTTTGTTTAAACTTCTACTCCTCTCATCCTAGCAATTGCAAATATCTTTAAGCTTGGTTTCCTCTTTTGACATGACAAAGAGCAAAAACTTGTGAATTTTTTGAGTGGATCAATCCCCCCATCTTTTCAAGGACACACCAAATTATTCTAAGACTATTAAGAAGGGCAACCAGTGCTGAGAATGCAACAATTAAAGAAAGAAGGTGTGCATGTATTTTGATCTTCCTTGTTCTCACATGAGTGTTATCCCTAATTGTAATTGAAAAGAGTAGTAAATAGGGGGGAGATATAGGTTGGGTAGGAGGTAGTGTTAGCATTGGAAAAAGGGCCCTTTGTTTTGTTCATGGTGGGAAATAAGAAGTAGGTCATGTTTTGTAGATGTTTAGGTTGGTTTAAGATGGTTCACATTTTGGAGGTCCTCTTTGTAATTGCAATATGCTTGCAAGGTCCACATTTACATTTTGGTTTTTGTAAAATCTGGACTTTCTCATGGAAGGTTTAAGATTCATTTCCTATGCAATGAAATCTTCAGTGTACACTGAAACTTGATTAGCTACAATTATAAAATGTAATTGGGGCAAGAAATAATATATAAACATGAAGATGGAACCATTTAGGCAACATTGGCAGTTTGCATTCAAATTAAAAGACTATTGTCATATAGATTTTGCATTATTGGTATACTAAGTTACAAATTGCTTCCAATAAAAACAAAATTCTTTAAAAGCAAAAGATCCTAACTACCTAGCACAAAAACAAAATGGAACTTATGACAAAGTGTTCAAACTAAAATAGAACTCCCTGAATCAGTTGTTAATGTTTGACTCTTAAGTACCAACACCATGCATCAAATCTATTGTAGAAGTTGATCCATCAATATTATTAATGTCCATTCTTATCCACTAGTACCTTTCATCTAGCAATTGTTGATGATAGATTATAGTAGGACCCTTTCTCAAAATGGGAACTTGGGCGATGGCCTTTTTTCTGTTTTTGAGCTACATTGCATAAATTAAGAAAAAAATATAAACCACTATGTGTAAAATGAAAAATATTAAAATATTTACTAATAAAAGTGATAACATTTACTGGTATGGCCATCTTGGGAGGAGGAGGAGGAGTTGGTTCATTTTTGCAAGTCTTTTGGTTATGACCTACTTGATGACATTTTTTGTAAGTCAGAATAATATCTCTCTTGAATAGTTACCAATGTGACTATATGCTTCATCATTAGTTTTGATTCTTTGTATTTTTGGCCTACCCATGTTTATTATCACAAGTGGTAGATAAATTGGATCTTTTGCCAATTTTAGCCCAATAGTGTTGCACTTGAATAGGATTCATCATCACTAAGTATAACTCCAAATACTTCTACTTATACCACCTATACAAATAATTAATAGGTGCTTTATCCGTATTTAGAATAACAGCTGTGACTTGGTAACAAAGTTTCCCTGAAACATCTTATGACTTGCAAAAACAACTCCTTTTTTGTAGGTCAATCGTATACCTTACCCCCTTAAGAAAAACTTCATGCCCATTAACATAATAATAATAATAAATAAAAAAACTTCACACTCAAAGTTATCTTGTCTTCCCCAATTTAGTTTCCTTCTAATTTTATAACCAAGATCATCCTTCCATTTGTTGTATACATCTTTATTAGTCCTCAATCTTTTTATCACGATCAACTTGATGTTTCAAGCATTGATACAATACACTTGATTCTACCCCACACAATCCTTTCATTAGATGCTTCACATAAAATGTTGTCAACAATATCACACTTCAAGTCAGTTTTGAAGAATTAAATGAAAGAAATATGCATGTGTGTGTGAGATGCAATCAACACGGCATACCGAAGCTCAATAAGGTTCTCTAGGTTGGAATTTGCTGGCAAAGATTCCAATGGGTATCCATCCCAACAAAGATATCTTAGTTCATCAGGAACGGCACTAATGCCTCTTTCATGTATGATGTCTCCAAACTTATGCACTTAATTTTTTTGGTCCCCTAACAAACAAAGGGCAGCAGAGAAGACGTAAGTCAAGATACAAGTCAATTGGAAAACATATATTAACACATAGGTTGCCTTCATATGCACCGATTAAAAAAATCATCAACCATAAACAAAGGTTTATGACTCTCAAATCTTACAGAATTTCTCTGAATACTTGGTAAATGTCTTCATGATTCCACAGCCAATGAAGTTCACCTGGATCTTCTGATTCTTCTCGCACAATTTTTCTACCCATTTCTTGCAATAAATGATGCAATGTTACCCCCTACCCTCATTCCTATCCACATTCTTATATAAAGTTATAAGAGACTTATCAGCAAGAACACTTAATTCAATTTCTGTTGAAAAACGACAATTATTTGGTAATTTTATAACAGAATCCTTATTCCAACCTTTCAAACAACAAGCAATCCAAAGAAAGAGCTCTTTCAGTGCTCCTTGTCTAAGCTGGAAGTAAGTTAATTCTTAGTACATATCTTGTATTTTCCTTATTTAGGAGCAGTTTTTCAAATTTCTTTAGGTATGTTCCCACTCTCTTTTGGTTTCATCCAACAAGAGGAACCCAACACCTTGAGAGCTAAAGGAAACACCTTTAGCATAACAGACAACCAAATTGACAATTCTCTCAAGATCATCTGTTCTAACATTATCTTTAAAGGCGTGCAAACTAAATAATTGAAGATCATTAGGGTTTAATAATGTCTCCACCTCATATACAACATCGACAAGGGGTTTAAGCAATTGTTCATCCTTGCTTTTGATGATGATTCTACTTCCTGGAGTATGCCAACCATGATCCCCAGCTAAAATATTCAAGTTGCTTCCTATCATCCACATCATCAAGGACAAGCAAAACCTTTATACTATGAAGCATATAGAAAAATTGCCCATATCAGGCATGTTGATTGTTTTTTTTTTTCCTCCAAGACCTCAGAAAGATGCTTTTTTCCCAAATTTTCTAATCCACGCTTTTCGGATTCTTCCCTTATAGTTGCAAGAAAGCAGCATCTTTCAAACCGACATTTAATCTGGCCAAAAAGTGCTTTGGCCAGAGTATCTTCCTGATGCCGCCCATGCCCTAAAGTCTAGGGATAAAAACACTACCTGACGACTCACTGCAAAATAATGTTCGGAGTTGCTCAATGCGGGGACCTTTCCCACTAGGCTGCTTGAAGGACTTGGCCACATCTTTTGCAAATCTTTCCAAAGCGATGCACGATTCCATGAACTATGGCCGACTCTGACCTACCAAGTACAAAAAGTTTACATATTGAAATTAAATGAAGTTGGTCGAGTGAAAAATCAATTGTAAATACAATGAAATACATCATAAGANAAGAGCTCTTTCTGCTCCTTGTCTTAATCGCGGATAGTTAATTCTTAGTACATCTTGTATTTCCTTATTAGGAGCATTTTTTTCAATTTTCTTTAGAGTACTTTCCCACTCTCTTTTGGTTTCATCAACAAAGAGGAACCCAACACCTTGAGAGCTAAAGGAACACCTTTAGCATAACAGACAACCAAATTTGACAATTCTCTCAGATCATCTGTTTCTAACATTATCTTTAAAGGCGTGCAAACTAAATAATTGAAGATCATTAGGGTTTAATAATGTCTCCACCTCATATACAACATCGACAAGGGGTTTAAGCAATTGTTCATCCTTGCTTGTGATGATGATTCTACTTCCTGGAGTATGCCAACCATGATCCCCAGCTAAATATTCAAGTTGCTTCCTATCATCCACATCATCAAGGACAAGCAAAACTTTATACTATGAAGCATATAGAAAAATTGCCCAATATCAGGCATGTTGATTGTTTTTTATTTTTTCCTCCAAGACCTCAGAAAGATGCTTTTTTCCAAATTTTCTAATCCACGCTTTTCGGATTCTTCCCTTATAGTTGCAAGAAAGCAGCATCTTTCAAACCGACATTTAATCTGGCCAAAAAGTGCTTTGGCCAGAGTATCTTCCTGATGCCGCCCATGCCTAAAGTCTAGGGATAAAAACACTAACCTGACGACTCACATGCAAAATAATGTTTTCGGAAGTTGACTCAAAGTCGCGGGACTCGCTTTTCCCACTAGGGCTGCTTGAAGGACTTGGCCACATCTTTTTGCAAATCTTCAATGCGATGCACGATTCCATGAACTATGGCCGACTCTGACCTACCAAGTACAAAAAGTTTACATATTGAATTAAATGAAGTGTGGTCGAGTGAAAAATCAATTGTAAATACAATGAAATACATCATAAGAAAAATGATGCAGTACCTGCAATCCTTTGTGGCCCATCCAGATGGATTGGCGGCTTTAGTCAAGGTAGCCCTCCATCTTTGCAGTCTCTCTATATTTGAGTTGAAATTGGCCTCATGTCTAACAAATGCATCTGCAAAATTCCCAACCTGTTTCCTTACATCTGACAGATCTATGTGATAGAATACCAAGATGACCTTTTGCCCTCGGGTGTCAATAAATTCCATTATCTTGGCTAGTTCATCTAAGCAACATCTGGGAGAAGCATAGCCTCTAGGGAAGACAACAACGGCAAACATGGACTCTTCAATGGCATTCAAGAGCCCCTGTGAGATCTCTTCTCCTCTTTCGAGTTCATTTTCTATAGAAGTTCTGATTAATTTTTGACACAAAGCAGAGTAGAGATGGATTATGAAGCTGCAACGGGCGTCATCGCCCGTGAAACTCGAGAAAACATCGTGTTTGAATAAATAGGTAGGGAGAGGAGCAGAGCAACTGGTGGAAGCCATGGAAAAATGTATTGCTAGACAAGCCTTGCCATCCGTACTCTCTCTCTATATATAGGCTCCATGTTTCAAAGAATAAAAAAGAGAAATACCTGCAAATTTCCATGAAGTTACCTGCGCGCTGGATCTCATCATTGTAAAAATAAAAAGGAAAAAAAAGGCTAATTAGTTGTCAGGTTTGTCATTTATATAGAAAAGATCATCTAGTAAAATAAGTAAATTTGGGAGAATAGTTAGTTTTTTATTTAAAAAAATAAAAGGAAAATTTAGAAATAATTTTTTTCTTTGTTAAGAAAAATAGATGAATTTGGAATAAAGATTTTATCTTTTCGAAAAAAATCAAAAGGAGCATTCATTAGTAGACTTTTTTACTTTTTTTTATTTTTTTAATTTATAAATTTGTGAGAAATTACCAGATAAGTAAATTAAAGTTTTCTCTCATTTTAACAATATATATATATATTAAGTTGAAGCATTGTACACAAAATAAATATCTAATAAAATATTAAATTAATAAAATTTGAGTTATATTTCTAATAACAATTAATTTAAACTAATATGCTTTTTAATTTAGATTTTAAAAAATAGCTAAGTAAAGTTGAAATTGATTTTATTATTGAAAATAATAAGTATCTTAGGTAATTTAAAAATTTTTAAATTTAAAATTGTGTTAGAAGAATTTAATAAAATTAAAATTAAATAATTGTCTAAAATGTGAAGTGAATTTTATTATTGCATGGTCTATCATAACTAAATTTATAATCAAAATTTTAATTAATGACATTACTATAATTAACTATAAGTATTAATCTTAAAAAATAATCATTCAAATAAAGAGTTAATATTTAAAATTAAATAATATAGTTGATAAAATAAATAAAATAATATGTAAGTCAAATGTATTTAATTTTATAGAATAAAAAAGATAATTGATTGTGTGTTAAAATTTTAATCTATTGAAATATTATCAAAACTAACAAATATATTATTAAATTAATCTCAAATAATATAAATTATAAAATCTACTAAAAACCCTAAATTTAAGTAAACATCATTACACAGATTTTTTTTACTTGAAAATTTGCTCAAAATTGCTAGATTTTATTTCAAAATAATACATGGTTCAATAAATATTTTATATGTTAAGTGATAATTAAAATAATAACTATAACTATCATTTTATTAGTCACAAAGTAGATTAAGAATGAATTAAAAAGAAATTGTAAGCTTGTACCACACCTTTTTGTTGGAATTCAATGACATAAATAATGATCCAAAAAAGAAATAAAGTGTAAAAATATAAATTAAAAATTTTATATTTGTAAGGAAATGAACTTAAAAAAATTTATAATTAAAAATATATATCAAAGAATCTAAAGGTTTATCATCATCCTTTTTTAAGTTTATAAAAAGAGGAGTTTATGACCAAAAATTATGTATCAATCTTAGTATGATAAAAGTCATTAGTAAGTATTTATAAAGATTTAGATGAAAATGACTTAAATTGTTAATAATGTTTTCCTTTTTGTGAAAAAAATTTAAAAGTAATTTTATTCTCTTGTTTAGGAAAGTAAAAAGAGATATTGTATGTAGCTTTTTCTTTTTTTTTTTCTCTCTTTTTTTGAAAAAATAAAGAAAGGAGCTTGGGATTAAGAATTTTTCATCAAATTTAGTATGATGTTGGTCCTCATCGTGTATTTATCAAAATTTAAACTAAAATGACATCAATTGCTAATAGATTTTTTTTTTCCTTTTTGAGAAAAGAGAAAATTAGAGAATAATTTGTTTTCTTTAACAAAATAAATAGAATAATTTGGATGAAGTTTTTTTGTTTATTTTTTTCTTTTTAAGAAAACATCAAAAAAATTTGGAAGTACTTTTTTCTTTTCTTCTCTTTTACTTTCCTTAATTAGGAGAAGTTGTTCTATAAGCAAGATTGATAAGGTGGCAAAATGAGAGCAATTGAGACTTTTTTCATTTTTGACAATACTAATATATATATATAGATAAATATAAATTTATGACTGCACACAGGAGCTTATTAAATTTATCTATACTATAATATTCAACAAAAATGTACTGTAACCATTTATATATAGTAAAGTCATATGAATACTATCAGTTTAATGCATCCCATCTATGAGCTTAAATATTGCATTATTACAAATGTACATTTTTAATATCTTTAACGCATGATTGAAGTTAACCATGAAAAATATAAATATATATTTAGTTATAACATGCTAAATTGGCAATCTCTATAGTAAAGTTCATTTATAAATCATAAACAAATTTCTATAACCTAATACTAATACATTGTCATTTTTTTATTAAAAAATAAGATATATTATATAGAATAAAAATAAAATTATCATATAAGAAGTCTATCAAGTGTTAAATAATAAAAAAAAAAGTTCTTGAGGGGGAGTTAAGGAGGAAAAGTAAGAGGAAAGAATCTTGTTATGAGAAGTATATGTAAAGAAACCACTTGAGTTTGTTACTCTTGTAACAAGCTGAGTATGGTTAACATTTATACTTTAGTTTGAATAAGAGTGTTGTAAATATAGTAAGTCATCATATGATTGCATATATATAGTAGGTAGATATAATTACTTGATTATAAGGTTAATCATAAGGCTGATTATAGTATTTGATTTTAAGAGAGATTGATCCTTAATTTGTATACACATAGACATCTCGTATTATGAACGAATATATAATGAAAGAGTTTTTTCTTGCACTTCCTTTGATATTTTTCAAAAACATTTTTATTTTGGGAAAAGATAGGTGCACAGAAGGAATGAAGGATTGACATGACATGTGTGACTTATAATTAAAAAATAAAATTTTATTTTTTGAAACTTGAAGTTTTTTACTGAAAAACACATGATGTACAACAAAAATGATACAATGTAAAACAAGATATAAAATGAATTTTTTAATAACTAGTTCTTCATTGTATGATAGTTGTTATACATCTTAATACCATTGTTGCACATCATAATATCATATGTTTTTAGATAGGAAACTTTAAATTTAAATACATATGTATTTTTAATATGTGAGGCTCACATGTCACATCATTTTGTTTGACTATATTCTTTGACCATATAGTTAGACACTTTTATTTTTTACTATTTTCAAGGAATGGATTTATACATATTTTGATATACTCCTAATCATGGCATGTAGGTAGAATTGCATTTATATCTTTTTTGCAATCAATTTTGATGAAAAATTTTCAATTATATGGATAGAATTTAATTCAACTGATTTAGTAATTCAATTATACCATTAATGTTTAGTTTGTTTGGGATACCTAAATAAATGAATGTAACTGAATTCTTTTTTAAATGCTAAAATGAATTAAAGTAAATTCTACTTAATTTTCACTCATTTAGACAAAAATAATTAATTTTAACACATTATTGAATTTTATAATGATAATTCAATTGAATGCTTGTATTTTAAAATTTTTCCTATCAAATAATAAAATTATTGGGATTGAACTCTTCTGATAGAAATTGACTTTAATAAACCTTTTGCAAAAACTCTTCAATTATTAGCTTAGTCATAGGTCATGGTTCCCAAAAACATTGAATTTAAAAAATATTTAATTATTCAAACAAATAACATCTCGAATAAAATGTACATAAATTATTCATTATGATAAAGATAATATAAAAATATATTTTTTTTTCTAAAAAGTATCAATACATTAATATTCTAAAATCTAGAAGTTCTACAAATGATATTCTTTTTAGTTATAAAGCTACCTTTTTAATAGTCAATTTTGACAAAAATATTCCATAATCTTATTGCAAAATAATAAACACCATCAAAACAACATCGAGTAAAAATAAGTCATCCTTACCTTCACCAGAGCATAATGGAATGTAGTTTTTTAATTAATTAAAAATGATAATTTTGTTTTAAATAAAGAAAAGTAGTAATTGAAGAAAAATATTATGAAGAACTTAACAATTTAAAAAATATATATATATTTCTTTCATTGGTTATATATATAGTTATAAATTTAAAGATAATAATATTAGTGTTATTAAATCACAAAAACAAAGTTGGCATATATATATATATTAATATATTAGGGAAGAATATAAATTTAAGTATATTAATAAAACTATGAGAGTCCCCCCTTTTAAAATATTAGAAATAGATTCCAGTTTAATGATTATTAGCCAAAAGGATATTAAAAATATATAAAATTAAAACAATAATACAAATATAACATTAAATATTATTTCCTAACAAATTCAAGTATTAGAAAATAGCATTCCATAACCTTCTAAACAATTAATAATTACATCTAAATGGATTAAGTGAATAGAATATTAATAATGTTTTACAATAAATGAAAATAATGATAACAATATATCAAGCAAGAGAAAACTTAGATAAAGCCATAACTAATAATTTACTAGTCAAATTTACTATTATATTAAGAAGATGGTAGGATAATTATTTAATAGATAATGAAAGAAAATAAGCCAAAATATCTAGAGGATTTTCCAGAATTGGTAACAAAGAGATGGTAAATGTGCGGAGAATCTTGCTTTGTCGATCGTCCACGTCTAAAGACATGGAAAACGTTTACAACGAATGGTGCATGCACGGTGGTCTAACTTGATCCTTGGACAGATATGTATAAGATAATTTTACTGTATAAATTTGTCATATTCTTATACTATATAAATTGCTTGATAAGAAATAGAGGAGGGATGGAGTATTTACTTATCAGAAACATGAGATGACGGCTAAATTTTTAATGGCAAAATCACTCTAAGGACACAATTAATTCATGTAACTTTAAGATAATCACTCAAGGTAAGTGTATTTAGAAAAAAAAAATCAAAATCTTTTCTTGGATATATATTCAAAATTTTGGTTGCACATTCTTAAAAAAATTATACAACTACATGAAGTGAGAGAAGATGTCTAATAAAAAGAGTTAAATACATAGCTTTTCATGATAATTTTTTTTTAACTGAAAAAAATTATAGGAATATAAGTCATTATTTTTACTGTTCGAGTCAGAAGGTACTCATTGCTTTTTTTATTCATCCTCTCTTAAGAGGAGGATCCACTTTCTTGTAATGATTGCTCCAAGTGAGTCTCCTCAAATTTAAATATGACATATCAAATCTAAAACTCATTAGTTTGCTCGTCTTAATTCTCTTTATGTTCTATATAGAGGCATGGCTATAGGAATTTTACCTTATCAAATGCTAGAAGAAGCATGCGAAACCACCACCAAACTCTTACTTTGGGTGATATAAGATAGACCTATTAACTTTTTAGTTAATAATATAATCAAATAAAAATGAATAGTGTACAAAAATATTGGAGTTTCCCTACACAAACAAAATAATAGAATTTTTATATCTATACATTAAATTGGATATACCTTTCATATTATTTAAAACATTTTTATCTTCATTGTCTATGATTGCCTTTATTTCTATGTACATTAAGCTTTCTAGAAGTGGATATCTTTGCTTATGACTTTGCACTACACATTGATGCTTTATGGCAAGAATTTATTTGCATATTCATTGCATAGATCTACAAGGAGAATAGACACAATCAAATTTGTGGGAATAAAAAATTACTAACATTGAGTGCAATTGATGATTTTAAATATCAAATAAATGACTTCAAATATTAAATTCGATAGTACAATTAATATAGTAAGCAAGTGAATAGGATAAAGGTGAAACGACCATTAATGTAGCTTTCCTTTTCACATGTCATATGCTTGCATATGTTTCAGTACTATCAACAGCATGCCTCTGTGCCTCCCATGGTTGCCTATAAATTCGACCCCTTAGGTCAAGGATGTTCATCTTTAACAACATATCAACTCTCACACACTCACGGAGGCAGATATACAATACCTATGACAAAGTTATGATGTTTTCTTCAACTCATAAAGTCTTAATTAAACTCACTTTAATTCTATATTGTTCTTTTTCTAAAGCAACTCTTTCTTTTCTTAGTTTTAATCTCTTTTAATCTAACATTTCTTGCATACTCAAAGCATCTTTCAATTTGTAAATATGAAATATATAGAAGCTGAGGGGCAGTTAAGGGAGACCCATAACTTTGCCATTATATATTATACATGCTATAATATAACTAACCTATCATTTAGCCTAGTGGAAAGTATTTGGGTTGTTTCGATGCTCATGCATGGTATGTATTTCTAAAAATTATTTTTTTATTTTTTTCTCCCTTTAAAAAATTTGACCCCATTAAAAAGTTATTTTAGATTCATCATTGAACCTAGGTCAACTGACTATTGTGATAAAAGAATAAAAGAGAAAAAACTAGCTGTCGAAGCTTTAAACTTGTTCTCGGGAAGTATTAAATATGTTCTCTAGAGCACTTGTGATGATCGATCGGTTGACCTATTGGCTTGGTTCAGATGATCGATGTAGCTTCAATCAACCTGATGTGTCAATCGTTGGACGGTGCACTTGGCAATTTCTGAATTCTGAAGGGGTTTGCGAAGTGGAGCAGAAACACCAAAAACAGGTGATCAAAAGGTTAATACTTGATTGATTCTTCTTGTATTCTTAAACTCTACTAGAAAAGAGATCTATTCTCAAAGAGAACTTATCATAGATAGTTGATAAATGATAACTAAATAATTCACTAGACCATTTAGATAAAACTTTATTTATACTAATTTCTAACCTTAGAAAATATTGAGTAATAAGTAAACAACTAAAAATAATTAGGGGTGTCAAAAGTCAATCTGACACGAGCCGGAACGAAACAAGACATTAGTTGAAAAGCTAATTGCTTTGCTTAGCACATCATTCCTTACGTCAAAAAAATAATTGTTGAAGACTTTGTGAGGAAGAGTATAATCCAAATTATGTCATTAGGAGCTCAAGTTCCTGTAGATTTGTTAGCATAGTCATTTCACGCATTATCCAAATAATGTTTGTTATCCCTCAGTGTTTTGTTGTGGCTATATCTCGTATATTCAGAAAAGGAAATGGACACTTTTTTATGGAGAAAGAGGAGAAAACTGTGTAGGTTGAGTATGGGAAATTTATGCAAAAAAAGTCACTGTTAAGAGGCCTTGCATTCGAGGTATTATTTGCATTCCGTTGGCCAACAATATGAAGCCTAATGTTAGAGTAAATAATTGTGGAAGGCCCTGGCTTGCATACAATGAGTTAAGCTATGGGCACTAATTGACCGTAAGGGTGGGGGTTAGAGTGGATTGAAAAGTAGAAATCCCAGACAAGAGTTCAAGGTGGCAGGGAGGAGGGTAAGAGGCGTCGAAAAAGATGTTGGGGAAACAGTAAGAGGTAAATTACTCCATGATTTAACTAATTATGTTAATTAACAGTCTAATAACATCAGTTAAACTTGTTGCAATTCACAATTATTGAGCGGTAGTCTTGTTTTTGTAGTGCTTCACACCAGGTCATTACTGTAGATTTGTAATTGAATGGTAGAGCCAAAAAGGTTGTTGAATAGCGATTGTTGCTAAACAGGTAGGTAAGTAATGTTGTAAGGTGAAATGGTTAAAGAAAGAGGTTGGAGTTGAAAATCCTCTTGGATTCATCACTGTTAGGTAAATAAAGGAAAAAGGATGTAACAAATGGCATTGGATAGTTTGCTAAAATGCAAGCAATAAGTGCATAGAATGCAAAAGGACTTTAATAGAATGCCGATGAGTATCGTCCTAGGGCAATACGCTGGGAGAAAGGGCACAACGTGTGTCCAGCTTGAAGTGGAGGGATGAAAATGCTAGTAACATTGTAGCTTAGTCTAAAGGAAACCGAGTGATTAGAGAAAGGATTGATATGATGCTTTTGATTGAATCTTGGCAGAGTAAGTTCCTACAAGCCCAGTTGTGCCGCCTTCCTTTCGTTAATTCAGATAATTGCTCACTACTCCTACAACTTTTTGATGTTTCTCCATGCAACAAGAGACTAAGGCCATTTTGTTTTGAGGCTATGGGCTTGCTCCATAATGACTTTGAAAGAATTGTGCATGAGACTTGGGACGAAAGCACTATTTCTGTTCCTTTAGCCCTCTCAAAATTTCAAACAGGAGCCTAGGAATGGAAAAAGAAAATTTTTAGCGATATTTTCGAACAATAAAGGAAATTATTGAATAGATTGGTAGGCATTCAAAAGTGTTTCTTGACCTGTGATTCTCTAAGACTACAACTGTTGGGTTTATTCGTCCCTTCCTATATAGATATATAACCCAAATGTTTTGATGCCATAACCCAAAAATTATTAAAGTGAGTATAAATACCCCTTTGGCTGAAAAAACAAAAGGAGAGGAGAGAGCCGTCGGCCGTGAGGAAAAAAAAATAAGGCAGCCATGAGAAAAGAAAACAAAGGAAAGAGGGCTACCAAAGGCAGGGTTCTTTGATCTTATGTTGGAAAGGATATTGGTGTCCAATTAGCTTGAAACTTGGATGGTTGATAGAGGGCATTTGGTTCTTATTTCTGAACGGTAGAGATTGGATTTCGAGCACAGTAAGTCCTGCTTCTCTTCAGTTTTCGTAGGTCTATACTCTGAGCAATTTTCTGTGTGCAGTTTTGATCAACCATGTAATTGGAAGATTGTTTATGGTCCGATCGAGCTGATTTTTGGTCAGTAGTTGGAGGACACATAGATCTTGTTTTTGGAAGGTTGGATTGGGTTTCCGTGAACTGCAAGGGCAGGTTTTCCATTCAAACCAAAGCCTCTTAATTCTGGTAACTCTCTGCTCTCTCATCTGTGGCAGAATTGGTAAACCATGTGTGGATTATTGATCCGTGGTCCGATTGAGTTGAAATTTAGACAGCTGGTAGGGGACATCTGGGGGTTCATCTTGAATGGTTGGATTACTGCCTTGAGGTCTACTTGTTGTGTTGTAGTTGACAGCACGTAGTTGGCCTGTCATGCTTAACTCATTAGTCTCTCGTTTAGTCCAAATTGAATTTTGTTTAATTTGTTTAATGTAATTGAGGTTGTGCACCTCTATTGTACTCATTTGATTATAGTGGAGTTGACCTCTGGTTCGGAGTGTCCGTGGTTTTTCCCTTTTTTTTGATTTGAAATGGTTTTCCATGTAAAATTGGTTTGTTCTCTTGCGTGGTTTATTTGCATTGCCATTTTTGTTATTCAATCATCTCCTCACAGGTTCAAGCAAGTGGGAGAAGTTTCTTGGGCTATTTATACTCCACTGCACCCCCTTCTCCCATCAGAGTGGTATTAGAGTTAGGTTGGTTTATTTGGCTTGTTTGAATGATGGAGTTGAATGTGAATAAATTGGTCTGTTTGAATGGCACGAATTATCATATATAGAGGAGTAAAATGAATGATCTCCTATTTGTGAAGAAATTGCATTCGCCAGTATTTGCTATTACGAAACCTGAGTCTAAAATTGATGAATAATGAGAATATGAGCATGAACAAGTTTGTGGTTTTATACGGCAATTTGTTGATGATAACATTTATAATCACATTTGCAATGAGATATATGCATGAACTTTGTGGAGCAAACTTGAGACTTTGTATACTTCAAATTCTGGTAATAACAAGTTGTTCTTGTTAAAGAAAATGATGCAGTTGAGATATAATAAAGGGAGTTCAGTTGCTGACCACTTAAATGAGTTTCAGGGTCTCATTGATCAGCTATCAGGCATGGACATTAAGTTTAATGATGAAGTTCTCGGGTTATGGTTACTTGCTACCTTACTTGATTCTCAGGAGATTTTTCGAATGTCTCTCGCTAATTCTGCCTCTGGTGGTGTTTTATCAGTGGAACTTGTAAAGGGTGGTGTGTTGAATGAGGAGATGAGAAGAAAATCTTAAGGTTCATCATCATCCAAATCAGAGGTTTTAATTACTAAAAATAGGGGGAGAAGTCAAGAAAAAGGAAATGGTAAAAATGGTAGAAGTAAGAGCCAAAGCAAGTCATGATCTAAGTACAAAAATGTCCAGTGTCATTATTACGGGAAGATGGGTCACATTCAGAAAAAGTGTTACAAGTGGAAGAGAGAAAATAAAGATGACAGTGATAGGCACAAGAAAAAGAATGTAAGTAATGATTGTATTGCTACTGCATCCACTTATGGTACTGGTGACCTCATTATTATTTGTGATGAGGATGTGATTAATTTGACATCTTATGAGACTAATTGGGTCATAGATAGTGGTGCTTCTCTTCATGTTACTTCAAGAATGGAATTCTTCACAACATATACTTCTAGTGATTTTGGAGTTTTGAAGATGGGTAATAACAACTTAGTAAAGGTCATTGGCATTGGTGATATTTGCTTAAAGACCGACAATAGAGTACAGCTGACATTAAGGGATGTTAGACATGTCCTTGATATCTGTTTGAATTTGATTTCGACGGGAAAACTAGATGATGAAGGTTTTTGCAGTACCTTCAGTGATGGCCAGTGGAAGCTTACTATAGGCTCCTTAATTGTGGCATGAGGTAGGAAATGCTCCAGTTTATATTTCATGCAAGCTATTATCTTTAAAGATGTTGTAAATGTAGCAGAGAATGATAATTCCATTGAATTATGGCATAAGCGACTTAGTCACATGAGTGAAAAGGGGATGAATTGTTTAGTAAGAAAGAACCAACTTTCAGACATAAAGGGTGCAGTTTTAAAGAAGTGTCCTCATTGTTTTGCTGGAAAACAAAATAAAGTTATATTTAAGAGTCACTTGCCTTCAAGGAAATCAGAATTGCTTGAATTGGTGCATTTTGATGTATGTGGTCCTTTATAGGTACACTCACTTGGTGGTGTTCTTTATTTTGTGACTTTTATTGATGATCACTCAAGGAAGCTTTGGGTTTATGCGTTGAAGACTAAAGATCAAGTCTTTGATGTATTTAAACAATTTCATGCCTTTGTTGAGAGACAGATTGGTAAGAAGCTGAAATGTATCCACACTGATAATGGTGGTGAGTATAATGGTCCATTTGATGAATACTGCAAAAAGTATGGGATCAGACACCAGAGGACACCTCCCAAGACACCACAGTTAAATGGTTTAGCATAAAGGATGAACAGAACATTGATTAAGAAGGTCAGATGTCTTCTCTCAAATGCAAAATTACCTAGATCCTTTTGGGGTGAAGCCTTGAATATAGTGACACATGTAATTAATCTGTCTCTTAGTGCTCTGCTACAAGGTGATGTTCTGGACAAAGTTTGGTTTGGTAAGGAAGTATTTTATGACCATTTACGAGTCTTTGGCTGTAAGACTTTTGTTCATGTCCCTAAAGATGAAAGAGGGAAGTTAGATGTGAAGACTCGGTAGGGTATCTTTCTTGGTTATGGTGAAGATGACTTTAGGTACCGTTTATATGATCCAGTTGAGAAAAAGCTTGTAAGGAGTAGAGATGTTATGCTCATTGAGGATCAAAACATTAAACACATTAGGAAGTCAACTTCTCAAGTTAATGATAATCCCGCTGATATTATTCCATTTCCTTAAACATCTTTAAATGATCTGGTTGATGTTCATGGTGATATTCAAGAACATGATGAGAATGTTCAACAGGATCATAATATGCAGGGTGCAAGTGATATTAATGCTCCAATAGAAGATCATCCGCACAAACCCTCACCTCCATTTCAGCCACAAAGGTCCAATAGAACTCCAGTGCCTTCTACTCAATACTTTCCTAATGAGTTTGTGATGTTAATTGATGGGGGAGAACCTGAGTGTTATACAGAAGCAGTTGAAAGTGAGCACGGGCAGTATTGGATGAATGCTATGATAGATAAGATGAAATCCTTATATGATAACTCTGCTTATGAGTTAGTAAAGTTACCTAAAGGTAAGAGGGCTTTGAAGAATCAGTGGATTTACAAAATAAAGCAAGAAGAAAATACTTCACGTCCACGATATAAAGCCAGATTGGTTGTCAAAGGATTTAGTCAGAAACAAGGCATGGACTTTGAAGAGATCTTCTCATCGGTAGTGAAAATGTCTTCCATTCGAGTTATGTTGAGTTTGGCTGCTAGCCATGACTTAGAGATTAAGTAGATGGATGTGAAAACAACTTTTCTCCATAGTGACTTAGAAAAAGAAATTTATATGGAACAACCATAGGGATTTAAGGTGGAAAGAAAAGAAGATTATGTGTGCAAGTTGAAGAAAAACTTGTATGGCTTAAAACAAGCTCTGAGACAATGATATAAGAAGTTTGAGTCTGTTATGGGGGAGCAAGGTTATAAAAAGACTACTTCTAATCATTGTGTTTTTGTTCAGAGATTTACTGATGATGATTTTATCATTTTACTACTTTATGTTGATGATATGCTTATTGTTGGTCATAATGCTACTAGAATTAACAAGTTGAAGTAAGAGTTGAGCAAGTCCTTTGCCATGAAGGACTTGGGACCAGCAAAAAAGATCCTCGACATGTCAATCACTCGGGATAGAAAAAAAAAGGTTGTACCCGTCCCAGAAGCAGTACATTGAAAAGGTACTTCAGAGATTTAACATGGATAAGGCTAAAGTGATAGGTACTCCTCTTGCTACACACTTTAAATTATCCATTAACCAATGTCCTTCCACAGAGAAAGAGAAGGAAGAGATACAAAGAGTTCCATTTGCATCAGTCGTGGACAGTTTGATGTATGCAACAGTATGCACAAGACCTGATATAGCTCATACAGTTGGTACAGTTAGTCGATTCCTTTCAAATCCCGGTAAAAAGCATTGGGATGTAGTGAAGTAGATAATGAGATATTTATGAGGCTCTACTGATTTGAGACTTTGTTTTGGGAGTGATAAGTCTATCCTTATTGGATTTACAGATTCAGATATGGCAAGTAACATTGATTCCAGAAAGTCTATTTCATGTTATGTGATTACTCTTGTAGAGGGAGTAGTGAGTTGGTAATCTCGATTGTCCACTACAGAGGCAAAGTTTATTGCAATAACTAAAGCGTCTAAAGAGTTACTTTGGATGAAAAGGTTTATGAAGGAACTTGGTTTTCAACAATCAAATTATGTGTTGTATTGTGATAGCCAGAGTGTTATCCATCTTGGTAAGAATCCAACTTTTCATGCTAAGTCAAAACATATTAGCATGCGGTATCATTGGATACGGGATGTGCTTGATTATAAACAGTTGGCACTTGAAAAGATTCATACAAATAATAATGTTGCTGATATGATGACAAAAGCATTATCAAGATGGAAATTTGAGTTGTGTTGTATATTGACTGGGATGGTCAATATTTCTACATATTCGGGAAGGGGAGAATTGTTGGGTTTATTGGTCCCTTCCTATGTGGATATATAACCCAAATGTTTTGGAGCCATAACTCAAAAATTATTAAAGTGGGTATAAATACTCCTTTGGCTGAAAAACAAAAGGAGAGGAGAGAGCCATTGGCCATGAGGAAAAAAAAAATAAGGCAGCCGTGAGAAAAGAAAAAAAAAGGAAAGAGGGCTGCCAAAGGCAGGGTTCTTTGATCTTACGTTTGGAAAGGATATTGGTGTCCGATTAGCTTGAAACTTGGATGGTTGATAGAGGGCATTTGGTTCTTATTTCTGAACGGTGGAGATTGGATTTTGGGCACAGTAAGTTCTGTTTTCTCTTCAGTTTTCGTAGGTCTATACTCTGAGCAATTTTCTGTGTGCAGTTTTGATCAACTGTGTAATTGGAAGATTTTTTGTGGTCCGATCAAGCTGATTTTTGGTCAGTAGTTGGAGGACACATAGATCTTGTTTGTGGACGGTTGGATTGGGTTTCTGTGAACTACAAGGGCAGGTTTTCTATTCAAACCAAAGCTTCTCAATTCTGGTAACTCTTTGCTCTCTCATCTGTGGCAAAATTGGTAAACCATGTGTGGATTATTGATCTATGGTCCAATTGAGCTGAAATTTAGACAGCTGGTAGGGGACATCTGGGGGTTCATCATGAATGGTTGGATTACTGTCTTGAGGTCTACTTGTTGTGTTGTAGTTGACAGCACGTAGTTGGCCTGTCTTACTTAACTCATTAGTCTCTTGTTTAGTCCAAATTGAATTTTGTTCAATTTGTTTGATGTAATTGAGGTTGTGCACCTCTATTGTACTCACTTGATTATAGTGGAGTTGACCTCTGGTTCAGAGTGTCCGTGGTTTTTCCCTTTTTTTTGATTTGAAATGGTTTTCCACGTAAAATTGGTGTATTTTCTTGTGTGGTTTATTTGCATTGCCATTTTTGTTATTCAATCATCTCCTCACAGGTTCAAGTAAGCGGGAGAAGTTTCTTAGACTATTTATACTCCACTGTGCCCCCTTCTCCCATCAACGACAACCGAAGGCTCAGTTAAATTTAGAGTATAACGCCATTCTAAATAGAGAAGAGCTCTACTGGTGCTGGTGCCGAAAGTCGAGAAGGGATAAACTTTTTCTTGGTGACCTCAATACCAGGTTCTTTTCAAGTTACCTTCATCACGGCTACCTGGCACATCTGGCAATGGAGGAAAAAAGCCTTTTTTTTTTTTTTTTTTGTTTCATGAAGACACAAGTTCTACTTTCCACAATGTTCGTGAAGTCCAGCTAGAGGCTTATTAGGTTTATAAAGCTTGCGCGTCTGGTGGTGCATCACATATTCAATTGAAGCATGAAAAGCCTTAGCATCTGAGCTTATACATTGGCAGCCCTCATAGCTTGAATGCCTGAAAGTTAATGTTGATGGAAGTGCCAAGGAGGTGCTGGGTCTGGTTGGGTCCGGGGGTGTAGCAAAAGCTAGCAACGATCGATGGGTTTATAGATTCTCCGGTCATGCGAGTGTTTCGATGGCAATTGGAGTTGAGTTATTGTCAATTTATAAGGGGCTTTAAAAGAGTCATCATAGAATCGGACTGCCTCATTGCCTTGCAAAAATTGACCTTAATTGGCAGGGAGAATGATTCTTAACGCCACATAGTCGCTGACTGTTTGAGACTTCACAAATAGCAATGGGAGTGTCGCCTTCGGCATACATTGCGAGAAGAAAATTTTTGTATTTCGTGGCTAACTTAGGGTGCAACAATGAATGTCCCTTCACCTTGTGGGAGCAACTGCCTGAAATTGAAGCTTTAGTTTGGGTTTATCTTACGAGGGTTACTACCTCAGGGGAGGCTAGCCTGATTTTGTAACGTTATTTCTTTTGTTCTTTGTTTTTTTTTTCACTCATATTTTGACAAACTAAAAAATAAATATATAAATTGACGTTATTAATAACTAGAATGAAGATATTAAATGATTTGATATTAATATAGAACAACTACGTTACTATTATGAATTAAAGTAATGAAAAAAAGAAATAACGTAATAAAGTATGAGGAGGCAACATATTAAAGGTTTTTTTTTTTTTCAAAAAATTATTGTTGCCAACAATATTAAAATAACTATTCTTTAAATAAAAGGTGTACAAAAACATATACAATTTGTAAAAATGATATCTTCTACAGTCAAGTCAATTGTTAATATTATGATGATATAACTCATTATCATGAAGTTTATTAGGTGGTAAGTTATGCAAAACATATTATTGAAATGACTAACATTGCAACAAGACTTAAGAACTTGAAGTTAACTATGGATTACACTTTCTGGTGGAGTTTATTCTGCACTTATCATCTCTTGAACATACTTCTTTTCAAATAACCTATAACACTATAAACAATGTGTGAAGAGTTAGTAAATTGTTTAGGAAGAAACAAGATTGAAAAATCAAGCAAGATAATCCATATGTCCTATAAGAAAAAATGCTGGAAATAGAAGCCAACCATTTCAAGTGAGGAAATGCATATGCAATGCTCATCAAGTTAAAAAGAAGTAACAAAAAAAATGTAAGTGTCATTTTTCGCAAGAAAACTAGATATTATCAAAAAAATTGCCTGATACAGAAGGCTTAGCTTAAAAGGAAAAATAAATTTAATATTCTAATATGTTTTAAATTAAGGTTAATTGAGATTTCTCACAATGCTTGGTGAATTAACTTCAATGCTATGATTCAAGGATTCATTGTGATCTCAACTACAGACTCAACTTTTTTTTTTTTTAATTGATAGAAAATGGTAAGAAGCCTTCAATTGAAGTCATAAGGTTTTTATCACTTGGTCTTGGATATTAGCTATTGTTCAAACCTATTACAAATATTTTATGTACCTTCATTTTTTTTTTATGAACATTATTTCAATTATTAAATTGGATGGTTCTTGGGATTAAGGTTAAGTTTGGATTTGGTAATTTCAGTTAATATATGAAAGCTGACATTATTGATACAAGTATTTTTATTGATGAATCATATAAACTGAAATTTGAAATTATGCACCCTACAAAAGGAACCAAGTTGCTTCCAGAGAGAAGTAATATGCCGATAATCACGAAGGAGGTGTAGATTAGTTGCTACCTGGCAATGGCAGATTGACATAAGGAATACAAGCTTATTTCCCTACACCATCTCTCCCAATTAGACATTAGCATGCCTTGTCTCAATTTCCACAAAAAGCGCTGGATGCATTTAGGAATCAGAACACTCTAGAGCCTAACATACAGAACCTGGTAATTAGAATCCCTCAGCATGCTCTCATATGTTGATTTGACAGAAAAATGCCCATCAGAAGAAGGCATCCACCCAACACCATCCTTTGCATCAGCTTCATCCGGTAAATGATATGCTGCTAACTTGGCAAGCACTAAGGGTTATGGCATGACGACCCATATAATTTGCACACATGCACAGATTGATCAACATTTAAATTAGACTGATCCAATTTAGTAAATAATTTATCTACCTTCGCATTAATTTCTGTGATAGCATCAATCTCGTGCACTTCTACTGCTCTTCTTGGAATTGATCTTTCAGCAGACCACTGATAATAATTATTTGTCATTTCCTCCAGCAAGTCATTCGCCTGATCACAATTGACTGACTTATCAATTTTCCTCCGACAGTAGCATCAGTAGTCATACGAGTTGAATGGTTCAGCCGATTGTAAAATGTATGCTCCACCAACCATCGAGGAAGTCCATGGTGTGGGTACTTCCTCAAAAGATCCTTGTAGCGCTCCCATCCATCATACAAGGTTTCCATCTCAAATTGTCTAGAAGTTGTGATGTTGTTCCTCAACATTGCTGTTTTCGCTCGTGGGAAATATTCAGCCAAAAAATTTTAAGCTAAATCATTCCATGCCAATTTAGTATCTACAGGAAGGGAATGCAACCAACTCTTAGTTTTATCTCTAAGTGAGAAAGGCAACAAATGCAACCTGATTGCATCATTTGATACTCCATTGTATTTAAAAGTGTCACAAATTTCCAAAAAAATTTGCAATATGAGTGTTAGGATCCTTGTTTGGCAACCCATCCAAATGGACCGATGTTTGAATCATCGAGATAATCTGTAGCTTTATTTCAAAATTATTGGCTTTAATGGGAGGGGTGGTTATGCTTAAGGTCACGTCATTGATTGACGGTTCAGCAAAATCCCGCAATGCCCTTATATAAGCATTTGCAATTCCACCATTTGCGAATCTAATTCTTTCACGTTCCTCAATTCCTTGCTGATTTCTTTGTTCATGGTGATCACCCATGTTTTCTTGCTTTCTTGTTCTCTTTTCAGCTTCTATTTTGTCCCTTCTTTCTTGATTTAATTTGTTTGTAGGTGAGTTCAATTTCTAGATTGTAAGGCAATAATTCCAAGCACAAAACACAGCATAGAGTTCTTGTTGAGACGTTGACCACTTCTATCTTACTCCACTTAACTTCTCACTAAAGAATTCAATGGGCTTCCTCTCTTGAGAAAAAAACAGCTCTTATGTCAATCCTGCTTGAATCACATTAAATCTCAAAATTTTTTGTAAAGTTAGGTAGAGATAAAACAGGTGCAGTAGGCAATTTTCCCTTGATCAATTTGAAGCTATGATCAACAACCTCTCCCCATTAAAATTTGACCTTCAAGCAATCGGTAATGAGTGTCATGATAGTGCTAAAATTTTTGATAAACTTGCAATAGAAAGTTGCTAGGCCTTGGAAACTCCTTACATCAGTTATGGTTTTCAATTTTAGCCATTCTCTAATAGCTTCGCCTTCTCTTCATCCAAATAAATTCCCTCATTACTTAAAACAAATCTTAGGAATACTAGTCTATTTGTTAAAAATTCACATTTCTTTAGGTTTATAAACAGCTCATTTTTTCTCAACACAACTAAAACGTGTCTAATATGATCAAAGTGATCCTTTAGATTCTCACTATAAATAAGAATATCATCAAAATAGATAATAACAAAGTGCATGAATGTACTTGGCACATTAGATAAACCAAATGGCATGACTAGCCACTTATATAGCCCATCCTTTGTTTTGAAAGTTGTCTTCCATTCATCTCCTATACAAATTCTAATTTGGTGATATCCACTCTACAAATCTATCTTAATGAATATTTTAGCACTGCTCAATTAATCAAGCAAGTCATCAAGCCTAAGGATGGCAAACTAATACCTCATGGTTATTTTGTTGATAGCGCAGTTGTCCACATACATCCTCCAACTCTCATCCTTCTTTGGAAACAGCAAGGCATGCACGACCCAAGGACTAATGCTCTCTTGTATGTGCCCCATTTGTAACAGCCCTTCTCCTTCATGATTTCATGCTCCTTTGGACTCATACAATAATGTGGCAGATTTGGCAAACTAGCTCCAGGAATAAAATCAATGCAATGTTGAATATCTCGCATTGGAGGTAATCCTGTTAGTTTTGCCATTACATTATCAAATTCTGCAAATAAGCCTTGAACCTCCTTTTAAGTGCAGATTGTATGGCTTGCTCTACTCCTTTCACTATTAGAAAAGTACAAATTTTGGCACCTTTCATATCCTCTACAAACTCATCCTCTCTAAGAGTCACGAACAGCAATCTCTTATCCTTCACTATTGGTAAAGAGCTCTCTTGTTGTTTTGGAACCACAACTATCCACTTGCAATCCCAAGTGAAGGTGTCCTTTCTTTCGTGAGTTGCATCAACATCAAACTACCATGCCCTACCTAGTAACACATGGTATGCTTCTATCTCCACAACATCACAAAGAACTTCAGATTTTTAAGGCTTTTCCAAAGTCAATGGCAAATAGCATTGTTATGTAATGTTCATGGTAGGCCCCTTCTTTATCTAACCAATGCTATATTGGGTGAGATGTGGCTATGTTTTAAGATTAAGATGCTTAACAAGGCTTTGTGAAACTAAGTTCTTACAACTGCAACTCAATCAGAAACTTACACACTTTTTTAGCTACAAAACATTTACCTTTAAAGATTTATTTGTGTTGTGTCTCATTAGGTTATGTTAAATCAATAGGTTAGTTTAAATTCATACCACTTCCTCATTTTTTTTCCTTGACCAATTCAAAGTTACCATCCTCCTTGGTTGTTTCTTGCTCATCAAAGTCCTCCTTATACTTACATTAGGTGACATTGGCAAATTTGCATCTAAGGCAATCACTCAATCTATACCTCATCTCATTGCAGTTGAAACATCAAATTCCCTTTGTTATTTATTGCTTCTCTTTAGGTTTTGACTTCTTAGATACAACTCATTTACCCCATGAATCGACAGGTTTACATTCGACTTTACTTGATGAAGCTTTGTTATTGGGGTCAAACTGCTAGCTCATAGGACTTCTTAGTGTTTTCCTTGATTGCATGATATGTTATGCCCTTAATGCCAAATTCTAAGCTTGACCAACTAACCAAATACTTTGCAAGGCCAAGTGGTCTTGAATATCATAATTCAACCCATTTACATAACACGCAACCTATTAGTCTTCAATTTCATTCAAATTGCATTTAGCTTGCAATCATGAGAACTCTTCAGTATAGGCTAAAATTGAATGTGTACTTTGGTAACACTTATGAAATTGTTGGAAAATGGTTCACTTATAGTCAAATGGCAGAAATCAACCTTTTAAAAGTGCCTTCATTTGAACCTAACTCTAAATCGGGAGCTTTCCCCTTGATCTCAACAAATCTTGGTGATGTTGCCACCATGCACTAGCACCTCCATATAATTTGTAGGCTACATAGTCCACCCTCGTGTTTTCCTCAATTGCATGATATGTTATGCCCTTAATGCCAACTTCTAAGCTAGATCAACTGACCGAATACTTTGTATGGCCAAATGATCTTGAAAATTATAATTTAACCCATTTACATAACATGCAACATACTGATCTTCAATTTCATTCAAATTTCCTTTTACTTCCAATCATAAGAACTCTTCAATATAGGCTGAAACTGAACATATACCTTGGTAACACTTATGAAATTGTTGGAAAAAGAGTTTACTTATACTCAAATGGCATAAATTGACCGTTTAAAACTGCCTTCATTTAAACCTAACTTTGAATAAGGAACTTTCCTCTTTATCTCAGCAAATCTTCGTGAGATTGCCACCATGTGCTAGCACCTTCATGTAATTTGTAGGCTATAAAGTCCACCTTACATTTAGGCTTAACTTTCATAATATCAAGAAACACTTTACTTTAAGAAATTGTTCAATGTCCACCACCCTATTGAAAGAGGGTAGATCAACCTTCATTTTGTAAGAATCATTATGCTAGACTTCATTCCTTACACGTGGTATGAACTATACTTTTAATTCCTCTTCTTTTGCATCTTTAGGATCAATATATGGAGGAACAATATTTTCCTCACATAGGTTCTACCTTCTTCTTATAGCCATTAAAGCTGCCCTTTGGACTTGTAGGGAAGGAGAATTGGTTTGCATGCTTCTTACAAGTTCAATTAGCATCTTAACGCTTCTAACTATCTCTTTTACATACCACTTTAGTTTTGTAAAACGTTCTCCATCATCATTGCCTTGCCTAGCCATCTCAAGACTAGATTCTGATACTTCCTAATGTGGCACAAACATTAATAGGTACACGATTTCATTCATGAAAATGAGGAGTATTGATATCATTCAACAAAACAAAAGAAAATTAGCTCAAAAAAATAAAAAGAAAATTGAACTATACTCTTAATAAAGAATTCTATTGATGATGAATAATTCAAAAACTCCAACAAATACATATATATCTAAATTAAATATTAGGAACACTTCTCTAAGAATAGAAAAAGGCAAATTACAGTTTTAATATAACACAAACATCAATACATTAAAATTCTACTAGATTTGTTATTTCTTTAACTTAATTAAATATGGTTAACTTTTAATTGGAGAATTGGTTTGCATGCTTCTTACAAGTTCAATTAGCATCTAAATGCTTACAAGCATCTCCTTTACATACCACTTTAGTCTTGTAAAACGTTCTTTATCATCATTGCCTTGCCTAGCCATCTTAAGACTAGACTCTAATACTTCCTAATGCAGCACAAACATTGATAGGTACATGATTTCGTTCATGAAGATGAGGGGCATTGATTTCATTCAACAAAACAAAAGAAAATTAGCTTAAAAAAATTGAACTAAACTCTTAATAAAGAATTCTATTGATGATGAACAATTCAAAAACTCCAACAAATACATATATATCTAAATTAAATATTGGGAACACTCCTTTAAGAATAGAAAAAAGCAAATTAAAGTTCCAATATAACACAAACATCAATAAATTAAAATTCTACTAGATTCATTATTTCTTTAACTCAATTAAATATGGTTGACTTTTAATTGGCTTGGATTGTATATTAAGCTTCATATTATTGGTTAACCATAAGTTGTTCTCCATCAACTTCTGCCTCTCAAGTCTTGAAAATGAGGGTGCCCTGTCATTATTACTTTTCTTACTTTTAGTTTAGCACTCTTATTTGTATCTAGCCATAAGCAAGGATTTTGTTTAAGCTAGACTTTAATCAAGATTCCTTTTTGGTTTTATTTTTCTATTACTATTTTTGTTTTTCATTGTTGCATGTTAATCATAATGGTTGACCATTTATATCGCTAATGAAGATTCTTAAGTTATGTGTTATGATCTTATTGCTTATCTTGCATACACATTTTTATCTAATATTGTAGTCAAGTAAACTTCGACAAGCACACGACATTTCTGGTAGTTTGTCTAAGGTACCTACTTTTCAAAGCAAGTAGATCCAAACTTAAGTCCTTTTATTGTTATTATGATCACAATGATTAAACAACTTCATACTAGAGAGTGGTTGAGAACTTCGACATAATATATAAGTCCAAACTAAGCTTTAATCTCCTTAAAATTGTTCTTTTTAGAAATATCAAGCTTTTAGAAATTTGTATGTTTTCAAACCTAGCCCAAAAAGGAAAATTAAAGAAAAAAAAATTCATGAAGGGAAAACCATTGATATAATTAGTATTACTATAAATCTAGAAATGGATTAAGTCCAATAAGTACAAAGAATGAGTCCACTATACCAATAACTCTGCTCATTTAGGGGACTTATGATTTATTGCTAAAACTTAAGATCCAACTCTTTATGACCTAGTAGATTTAAGCATATATAATTTCATCTCTTTCATTAGTCACAATGCTCTTATTTGATCCATCCTATCTCATACTATTCCACAATTTAACATACTTATTCAAAAGTTAAATTTACTCTAAGAAACTAAATTTAAACTTTTCACTAAACTTATGTATATATGTATCATAGTTTTATTTCTAGAAGTTCACTAGCTTTGTTTTAATAACACTAACTTTAGTATAGAGGAGGAGGAGAAGAGTTACAGGTGGAAGGGATAAGAGAAGATTTACAAGAGAGGGAGAGAGAAAGGGAATTCTAAAATGAGATTCCAAATGATTCTGCCTCAAACTAACTTCGAGGTCTCCTTTATAGTTGAGGAGTTAAGTTGCTTGGGGCAGGTAGATGGAATCTCCTTTTGTAAACAGAGAATCTCTTATTGTAAAGTTGGCATCATTTTTTGGAAAAGTCACCTTCTTTATATAAAGGGAGAATCTTTTTCTGTAAAGCAACTTTTACTTTTGCAAAGATACTTTATTTTTTTGTAAAGTCAACATTCATTAGCACTTTTCATTTCTAGAAGCTGGCAATCATAAGCAACTTTGTGGAGCTAGCAATCATAAGCAACTTTGTAGAGTTGGCAATCATAAGCTTTGTTTGTCAGCTTTACTTTTGATTGTTCTTGTCCAATTTTGTTTTTGATAGTATGTCGAAGCAATCTTCTTCAATGCTTTGTATGCTTTGTAAGCACAAGGATCCACTATTCTCTGAATGGACTTAGTCTTGTTCTGAAGAATTCTTAGATTGTAATAGTTGTTGCATTATTTCAAAATATTCTTCTTTGATTAAGCTATTACTTTAAGGGTTGCAACATATGATTTTTCGGCTAAGAATATAGTATTTAGAGCCTTGGCTTGTAATAATTGGACCAATAAGGACTGATTGATATTATCCAACCATGTTTTTATACTAGGTTTTAGTAGTTTTTAAGAATTTTGAACAAGTTCCACCATTTTATTTTAAATTTTCTCATGAGGACAAGAGTTTCATCTTGGGTTCAGTAATCAAAATACCAGGTTAACACCTATAAGAAGAAGAATTTTGTAGAGAAAAGGAATAATGATGAAAACCTTTTCTTATTGGTAGACAGTTAATAAATGGTTTTGAACTTCTGAAATGAGGATATCTAGAGTAGAACTAAAATAGTTCCACCATTATTTAAACCAGTTAAGAATTTTTGTAATGTTTATTTTGTTACTAAAATAAAATAACCATGAATAATTATCCTTTTGGTTTTGAAGGAAATAGGGAAGGTTTAATGTTTTGACAATTTTGTTCCCTATTAATAAGGAGGGATATTTGTAGAATGTGACATGTTGAGTAAGTAGGGTCATTGTGGGTTTTATCCAAATGAAAGTGTTTAAATATAGCTGACTCTGTTACTTCAAGTATGGTTATGTAGTAGTTTTGGGGTTTGAAAAGGTCTTGAGGTTTATATTGGGGGAAAATCTTTTGGATGGTGATAAAAGGATCTTTGTCTTAAAACCCTTATTATATAATAAATATATTTTGAAAATAATTTTTGTCAAAATATTTTGAAGAAGATTTTGAAAATCTTTTTTGTAAAAGTAGAAGTAGAGAAAAAAGATACTACTTTACTTGTATCTTCTCTATGGAGGTCTTCTAGAGAAGATAATATTTGAAGAACTTCTAGGGTTTTATGAATGTTTTCCATCCATTTTTGAATTTGTAATTTTTTCTCTAGGGTTTTTGATCTTGGTTTAGGCTTCGATGTTTTGGTTTTCCTAGGTTTGAAGTAATAAGTTTGCTTATTTGTTTGTTTTTAGGACTTTTTGTAAAGGCAGTAAGATTTGGTATTAGCATATTTCTTCTTATTAGGCTCAAAAAGTTGGGATTACATTGAATAATTTAGATAAATTTTATTCAAAATGTTATTTGTTTGGGTAATTAAATATTTTGTAAATTCAATTTTTTGGGAAGCATTATGTGACTAGTTTAATAATTTACAAGTTTTAACAAAATGTTTATTAGACTCAATTTCTATTAAAAGAGTTCAACCCCAATAATTTTATTATTTGGAATCACAAATTTTAAAATACAAAAATTCAATTGAATTATCATTGTAAAATACAATAATGTGTTAAAATTAATTATTTTTACCTAAATGAGTGAAAATGAAGTAAATTTTGATTTATTTTATTTTAGCATTTAAAAAAGAATCCAGCTACGTTTATTTATTTAGATATCCAATAACAAACTAAACATTAAAGGAAAAATTGAATTACAATTTATTTTATTTTATGTTTGTTATCTTTATATACGGATATGTATTTCTTGTTATCTCTAATATTTGGCCACTTTTTAAGTAAAAGAAGGTTATATGCAAAAAAATTGGTTCTAAATTTTTATAAATTTTTACAATTGAATTATAAACTTTTTTACATTTTTAATTAAAATTTACATCTTTTAAATTCATTTCAAATTATTTTTTTAATGAAAAATTGTCAAACTATTACTAATTTTTGTTTAATCAATGTATAATTTTTAATAGTTTTGACAATTATTTTGTCTAAAAAAGGCTAATTTTATATAAATTTAAAAAGTACAAAATTCAAATGAAAATGTAAAATAATTTAAAACTTAATTATAAAAATTTGAGAATAATTTTTTATATATCCCGTAAAAGAAGTTATATTAAAATATCTTTCCATCTTGAAAGAGCATGTGTATCACAAATGTGAGTATAAGTGTTACAAATGTGATGAGATAAATATAAAGAATCAATTTATTTTTAAATTTAATTTATAATTTTAACAAATATCAAATAATAATAAAAAATTAATAAATATAAATTATATAAATTTATAATAAAAACCGTTGCCTATATTGGTAGTGGTTGTCTAATGTTATATATTATTGAATGAAACCTACACCGTAGGTTCAAGTATTGTTTACTTATACATCCATCTTTTTTTTTTTTTTCTTGAATTTTCTCAACTCTAGTATTCAGACTGCTTCGCCGTTTCTCCACGGTTGTCATTTGTGCTCTCTCTTCCATCTATCTCATCCCTTCTAGTTTTTCAGACTCTGTAGTGCCCTTGTTGTTTGTGGCTCTTTTTTTCTCGATTTTTATTCTTGTTTCCGCCTTTCTCCTATATTCCTTTAGATCGTAAAACCACGATTTTGTACGTCAAAAACTGTTATGGCTCACCTTTGGGTCCCAGAGGGTAAGAGAAGAAATTAGCGGGTGTGGCGAGGAAGGGACAGAGAGATCAAAGGAAATAGAGAGAGAAAGTAATTTGATTTTCTATTAACATCTGTTTCTCAACCAGAGCCTATCCAATTTATAAACATGGTTAATTAGTTTAACAACCATCAGTGGCTCCTTATTCTCGCAATGCACCGTTTCATTAATGATTCTATCCCCTAACGATAACGGCTACGACGTTCTAATGGAATCCCATCGACTACAATCAATGGTCACAATTTGATTGATGAAACGATGTTAGTTATTGGTAACGAAAAATTACAATTGAAATTCAAATGGTTACAACAATGCACCAATCTTGGCCAATCTCCCCCATCAAAATGAGCCTTGTCCTTAAGAATGAAAATGTGGAAATTGAGTCGCAATGGAAGATCAATCGTCCCACGTGGTGTCAACTGGAGCAAGATTAGACCACTAGAGAAGCACCTGAGTAACATTTTGGTTATGCCTCTTAACAATGCGATTATCCAATATGGCAACTAGTTTCACTAGAGGCTGTCCATCTTGTCCCGTCAATGGTAGCTCAGGCATTAGCGGATTCTAGTGTCCCACTGAATGCTTCAACAAGGAAACGTGAAAAACTGATTGACTAGAAAGGCCAGCAAGAAGTTAAAGCTTATAAGCCCTGCGACCAATCTTGGTCACAACAAGGAATGGATCGTAATACTTAGAAGTCAATTTGAGATTCTTGTGCAGAGCAACTAATGTTTGTCAATAGGGCTTAAATCATTAAGTACACCCAGTCACCCATAGAGAAAGAACATTTAGTTTTGTTCTTAGATTCACTTAAGGGCAGCTCTGCCAAGTGAGATGGGGCATATTCATAGAGAGCTTGAAAAAGGGGTGTCAGGATGAGCCTCCCGGTAAGGGGAAAGCTCCGCAGATGCGCAAGTGAGGTGGAACATGCGTGCATTGTAATATGTATGTGCGGGATTAGAAGTTGTCTATCAATCATTTTAGGTACAATTAAAACACCATAATAACTCAGTTTGTTTTACTCGAATTCTTTAAAATTTGGAAGCACAATTATATTTGGATATAATAACTCGGTTTGTTTTACTAGACCATTTCATTAGTCATTTTCATATTTTCAGACTAAAAAATGCCTCAATCTTAGTTTTTTGAGGTGATTTCTGGTGTAGAAAGTTAAGACTTGGCTTCAAAAAAGGGGTTTTTTACTAGGTTTTGGGACAAGTATGGTAAAGACAAGGGGGTGATAACTGCCGGTGGTGAGACGTCACCGATTTTCGATGTGCCTTCGTTGGTTGATTATTGCCCCTTATGTACTAAGTTAATTAACAGGTACACACTGAATAATCATCGGTGGCATAGTATTAACATGATTGGATCCTTTACCATTAATACTTGGTTTTGATGTCATTACTACTCTGACTCTCTCTACCTAAAAGGATTAATTTGGCCAAAAGAATAATTTTTTTGGCCCCAAAAGTTCCTCATCTAATCAATTGCCTTTCTCTCGCTTGATGTCCCAAAAGGACTCTTTTCTAAGGCCCCCTTCTTCTATAATAAATGCTAACTTCTTTTATAGAGGAATTGGCACGATTATGGTCGTTTTTTTTTTTTTATTTTGCTTTTGGCTAGACAGTTAGGATTAATTTTCTTTTTTATTAATTATTTTAATATGTTATAGGTTTTTAACTTGCATAATTTGTACTTGGATCAAACGATTGAAAAATTGAACTAATACTATTACTGAATTTGAGGTCTTTGAGAAGAGGAGGACCCTTTTACAATTTAATAATGTCACTTACACTCAAAAGTAGTATTTTTAATTTTAAACTTAATTTGAGGGTTACATTAATTATCTACTCTCCTTTCCAAATGCAAGATAAGAATTATATATTAAACACTAATAACAATTCATTTTTTTTTCTTTATTTTTCTCATTAATTTATTTACTTTTTCACATCTTAATAACAATTTATGATACAAATTTACAAACTAATCCTCACGAGAGTGAGTAAATGGACCAGACAAAATAGGAGTAAAAAGGGAGCATTCCTAATAAAGAATGGTAACTGCAATTGTAGCATCACTTAGCCAGATGTACCCATCTACTCCACTGTAAAGGCCTTTGGAAGGTCATGCAACACAAGTAAATTTCTAAGCATCTATTAAGCCTTTCAATTTACCCATTTGATTGAGGATAGTAAGCCGTGTTGAGGTGCAATTTTGTTCCTAAAAACTTGAAGAGCTCTTACTAAAATAGACTGACGAAGGCTTTGTCCTTATTAGAGACAATGGAATAAGGCATGTCACGGAGTCTGAAAATCTGCTCCATAAAAATCTTAGCAACAGAGGGAGAAGTAGAAGGATAAGTGAGAGCAATGAAGTGGCCATATTTACTAAAGCAATCTATGACCACAAGTATGACTTCTTTCCCTTCTAATTTAGGTAAACCCTGAATAAAATCCATGCTAATATCCCTCCAAGCCTGTGTAGGAATTGGCAAAGGCTGTTAAGAATTCGGGATACTTCACACTCTCCCTTTTATATTTTTGACATATGTCAGAATGCTCAATGAACTGTTCGACATCCTTCTTTAACCCAGACCAATAAAAACATTGTTTCAGCCTATGATAAGCAGCTTTGGGACTAGAATGCCCATCCTAGGCTAAACCATGGAACTTAGTCAGCATCTGCTGCATTAGACCACCATTAGACCCAATATAAATCTTACCCTTATAACAAGACTAAACACCACTTCTTCTTGCAACTTAAATAGATCATCAAGGTGACTTAGGGATTTTGGCTCTCATATCTTCATCACAAATTTAATAAAGTCATTGAGTCCACCTATGTAGATGGACATGAAATATTCTTCTTTGAGTTAAGGGTTTGCACTCTTCATAAGGGCCTTCAACTCTCTAAATCTCTCTTGATACACATGCAAAGAACCAATTTGAGTTAATTTGTTAAATTTCTGTACAACATTAGAAAACTTGCTAATACCAAACCACACATATAAGCCATCTGCAAATTTTTTCCAAGTAACAGCAGTTTGGTTAGCTGACCAACCTTTAAATCACAGCTCAACTTACTCTCCCAAATACATTGCCGCTAACTTAACCCTATTCTCATTTAGAATATTACAAATTCAGAAATATTTATTACACTTCATAATCCACTCCCTAGGATTTGTATCCTCAAAATAGAGCAAAGTAACCCTAGGGTTCCAAATTGAGGTTCCTTCCACAGATCTAGCCTTATTCTTCACAGAACTACTTTCTTTCCTCATAAATTCCTTCGGTAATGGAAGAATGCTAGATTGATCACGCTGAGCACTCGACTTTGCCATAAGTATGGAATTAGCAGTGAGGGGAGGATCTCTTGGCTTACCACGATCAAGAAACTCTATCAATTTTGAGACAATAGCTCTACCAGTTGCTTAAGGGCAATGTTATCTTTGCACAAACTAGTGTAATGTTACTCGAGCCATTGCACCACATCTTCCTTCTCCATCGCCATTGTTGGATCCAAAAGACTGAATGCATGCCTTTGGACGAATCTTTGGATGAAGTGCGCCGAAGACGGTGCTCTTGATGGAGGTAAAATTTTCCTTTCTAAAAAAATATCGCGGAAATTGAAATTTCCTCGGTTTCTTGTTGTCTAATTCGTTTAGAGTTTTGGAAAATAAAACTTCATCAAAGATTTTGGTAACCGGAGAATTTATGAGCTAGGAAACAAATCTGCTAATCTTTGTGTGAAATGCTTTCCTTGTTTTAGTTTTCTTTTCTCCAAGGAGCTTGATTATGTTAATTGTTCCGTGTTCTCACAGGACTTTGTTGCCGAGGCCATTAGGAAGTGCCGGAGCATCAAGAAGCCTTATTCAAGGTCTATTGTTGGTTCTACCTTGGAGGTCATCCGGTAAAGGAGAATCTGAGTAACTGCTTTTGAGGCTGCACTTCGATTATGTTGATTTATCTAGGCTTGCAGTTGTGTAGGATGAATCATTTTCAAGTTTTTGTTATTCTACATGCGTGTGTTTTAGCTAGCTAGCTAAGTGTCGGCAAGATTTGGTGTTAAATGTCTCTACAAAGTAAAAAATTTAGAACTGAATTACGGATGAGGTCTTCTACTTTGACTACTTTTGGATATGACGATCTTTAGTAATGAAATCATCCTAGGAGTCTTCATAGATAATTATCTTTTAAGTCCTTAAACAGGGACATGGTCTTTATTGGTTCTTTCTTGATGTTTGGCCAGAATTATTAACATTGATCTACCATAACAGGGAAACTATCAAGCAGAGATATGTGCTGCAAGGATTTTTTATATCAATTCTACTGTGAAAGTTTACTTTCTTTCTACGTTGAAAAGTCAAAAAGGATACTAAAGCTGACCTTTTAATGATGTTTCTCCCCCTTTTCTTTTTTTTTTACTTGTTCATACTTAGTGATGCTTTTCTTATTCTCTTATTATTATTAGTAGTAGTTTCCTTATTCAATCTCTTAATTTCAACTTTAGTTACTGTCTTCATGACTATATATATGTATAAAATGTAGTTGTGATGATCCAATGCAATTTGCACAGGCATGATGAGTTGTTACTTCTAAGCAGTTATTCATCAAAGAGTTGCTCATACCATTCGTTGGTCAAATAGCTACATTCAGATAAGTATTTGAACGTTCTTGTGGTGATTAAGTCTGTTATGATTTTGATATGTGTTGCATAGGCAAATAAATGCTATGTCTTTGTTGGAAATCCCAAAGATTATATTATGAAAATAGCCAAAATCTTCTTCCTCATACTTTGGTTGGCCCCATTACATGGATGGGCTTCCCAAGTTCTGTCATATGCATCTTGGGTCTGCCAATAAGCATTGAGTGAGCAAAGTATTCTGGAGAACAAAGAGCATGGTACGGAGGAATCATCATCAATGCAGTCAAAATTATTCCAGTGACAATGAGAATGCATCCATAAATTCACCGCATGACCTTTCCTGTACAACCATTGACAAGTGATACTATGCAAAATCTTACAGAAGGTTAAGGCCGGAGAAGTGGGTTTGGTGTTATTGACACTAAGGTCAATTATTCCTTTCGATGTATACATTCCATCTTTAAAAAACTCAAACTTTTCCCACCAGGAGATACAAATTTTTCGTACCAGCCAAGGTACACGTGAGATACCTTCTTCTAAGATATTAACCTGCTTAGGCATAATATGGTAGTCCTATATCATGTGGCAAAATTCAATATCTTATCCTTAACTTTAGTGATTTTCTCACAAAACTGTTCATAAATAATTTCAACCTTTAATGGCATTGTGATTGGGAGTAGGCCTCATTCGACAAATCAAGTTTGGATTTGAATAAATCAACTAAATTTCTTTTGTTAGTTTTTATTAAACAATGCTCTTTTTCAAACTTCTACATAATCAAAGTAGTTGAAAGTTTTAATGTTCTATCATTCTTTTAATTTTCTATAGTCGAAGAGATCACCTTGCCATTCATTGGAATGAATAATTTTTTTGATCCAAAATTTGGCATAAGTCTAATTTTTAGCTGCTCTATAGCCTATTTCTTGTTCAATGGGCTCAATAAGTACCAATTTTGTCTCAGTTAAACTTTATTGATAATAAGAGTAATCTTTCATGGTGATACGAGGACAAATATTATCTTCTAAATAAAATCTTGCAACCTCATAAGTGCAAAACAAAGTAGTGTATAGTTATTTTTAACAGCACATAAAAAATTTATAAACTTTGGAATAATGCATTAATTGTTGTTCGTTATCAAGTGCACGGTTATAAGCATCATCTAACGAAATTAGCAACAAACTCAATGGTTTGATCTATAAGAGTTATACTCCCTTTATCTATAAAAATAACTTCATTTTTCTTTTTGATACATTGGGACTTGCCTTTTTCATAACATTTAAGAAAGTATTAATATATTTAAAATATTATTTAATAGTGTTAGTAAATATTAACACATCACAAATATAAATAATACTAAATGTTGGATAAGTATTAAAATTTTCATTTATTACCTTTTAAAATTTTTATGGAGCATTTTTAAATTTAAATAACATTATATTTCATTTATAATATCCAAATGATATTGTAAATGCTATTTATAAATTTATTTTGTTCATGAATCTGAATTTGTTATTAATCATATTTTATGTCAATTGTTGAAAAAACTTTAACTTCATAAAACTTATTTAATAAATCTCTTTTATTTGAAATAGGATATTTAATCCACCTTAATATCTTATTTAAAAGTTTATAATTAATAACTAATAACATAATTTTGTATTTGAGTTTAGCAATAACTTTTAAATAAAATGCCAAGTAACTTTATGGCCTGTTAGTTTTTTTTTTTTAATTAGCCCCTTTTGTATTAATTCATCAATTTCTTTTTTAAATATTATCATATGCCTTAGTCCTATAATAATAGATTTTACATTCATGAGAATTTAACTTTTGGAAAAAGTCAACTCATAAGGTAATCTGATAATATGTTTCTTTTTATCCCAAAAGATAGTAGGTATTTTTGCACATATCATTTTGATTTCATCTTCTTTCTAATTTCTTTATTTTCTTAAGATCATCAATTTTTTGTTTCAAATGCTTATAAATGATGCAAAAAAACCCAAAAAAAAACGTGGCTTAGAAACCTAATGCATACAAGAAATTAGAGAATAACCAGAAAAACTAAATCAAACTTTAATAACACAAACCCTAAACCTAAGATTCAAAGGAACATGAACCTAAGGTATTTAATAAGGATATAGAAATCACATTTCAAAAAAGAAAGGAATTAGAGTGATAAGTCGAGTTAAACGTCATAAGAAGTACCTTTTGATAAGTTCTTTAGTTCTCAAAAGAATCGAGGAAGAAAACCCTTGCTTTTTATTTCATTCAAAATTGTCTGATGTTCTAAAGCTTACAAGGAGGTGTCTATTTATAGGTTAAAATAGCAATCCTAAAGAGGTATAAATTCCTACTTAGGACAAATTTTTACACATAAAACATTCACTTTTATACAATCACATATTTAGGAGGAACTTCTATTTAGGAGTGAATGCTATTACTTAGTCATAATCCATTAAGTACTTTAATCATATTAATAAGGTCTTGACACTCTTCCATGCTTGAATTTGCACCATTTTTAGCTAAGTTGGCCTGAATGTCCTCAATTAGTCCATTTAGTACTTCTTTCATCTTTTTAGCTTTAGCTCATGTTATTGGGTCTTCTAGAATGTGCAATAAACCTCTTGCATCCTTTAAAGCTTTCTACCCATCATCTCTAAAGTTCCCATCAATTCCCCTCTCCTCAAAAGAATTCGCCCTCAAATCATCACTTTGTTTATACTTAATGATGTAAGGAAAGGTCTTAATGAATTCAATCCACTTAGAATGTTTCTTGTTCAACTTTCCTTGCCCCTTCAAGTGCTTTAAGAATTCATGGTCAGTATGGATGACAAACTCCTTAAGTCAAAGGTGATGTTGTCATGTCTTCAAAACCCATACCAATGCATACATCTCTTTATCATAAGCAAGATAATTAAGGCTTGCTCCACTTAGCTTTTTACTAAAGTAAGCAATTTGGCACCTTTTAGTGATTTTGTTGATCGTTTGACAATCAACATACATCCTCTAAATTCCATCTTTCTTGGGTACAAGTAGGATAGGAACAGCATAAGGACTTATACCTTCCCTCATATATCTTTTCAAAATAAGTTCCTTAACCTGCCTTTGAAGCTCCTTTATCTCCTCAAGATTACTCTTATATGCTAGTTGGTTTGGGATGGATACACCAAGGATGAAATCAATTTAATACTTTATTCCTTTCTTAGGTGGCAATTCACCTGGACATCTTCAAGAAATACATCTTCAAATTCCTACGATAGAGCAACAACAACAACACTAGCCAAAGACAGATCAAACTTGTTAGTGTTAAAATAAGAATGTTTTTCATGGTCGTGAACAAACCCTCGAGAAGAAGAAAATACTTTGTAACAATGAATTAATTGATCTGAATATAATTAACCTAGAAACATAATGCAAAAAGATGAGATGCCCAACCCCAACAAGATAAATGCGCCAAAAAGATGCACAAGCAAAAACCAAAACCTAAAACCCAAACAAAGAAATTAAAATAATAATAATAACAATCAAAATTAAGGCAACGAACCTACATATCAAGGTTAGAGCAAGGAGAATCAAGAAAAATGATAAATAGTCCAATTATTGCTTTTCAATTTTGTCCCAAATGATGATGTGGATATATAATAACCAAGTTATAAATAAGTGATAGGATTATGATAAATCGTTTATTTACATTTTTATTTCAATAACAAAAGTTATGAAGAAAAGTTGGACTAGTTAGCATTACTTGATAATCAATAGTCCTATTACTTAACTAAGGAAGATAAGTGGAGAAAGTCTTAAGAAATCAACTCAATATTGTTACGGTTAATTTAATCAAAAGTAATATTGATTAGTACTCTTCAAACCCATGATTTTAAGGGTCATGCTTGGGTAAACCCGCAGATTGTTCAAGCCATGTCCACCTCTCCTTATTGCTTCCTTCTCTGCCTTACTGACTGGTCCCTTGTAGATGTTAAGCGGGCAATAGAACATCAATTAGGCCCTTAATTAAACCAAAGTTTGCAGTGGCAATTGAGCAGTTCTCCCAACCAACGTAGGGAACACCTGTTTTCTTTTCAGTTTTATCGTTTACATCGATGTTTTCTGTCGTAAACCCCAAATACATGATTTTTCTGGCAATTGACAGGTCCCTCCGCCTATTCGTTGTGTTATAACATACAGTGTCAATTTTCAAATAACATTAAGTAATTGAATATGTAAACCAAGAATGTTAAATTTTAGGTTTAGGAAGGGGTAGTTGAAATTAATCAATGATGTCATCATTATAGTTACTCACATAGTGGATTGAGTATGACCAAAACATCTATTAGATTTAGTTTGATATTGTCTGTCATTCATTCAACAAAGGGAAATGTGTGAGACCCGTTTTTCTTACTATGTTACATATTTTTTTTCTTGCTTGTAATCATGATTTCTTTTTTTCCTTTCAATAGTTTCCCCCATCCGCTCGTATGCTCTTTCATTGCTTTTCATGGGCGTCCTTGCTTGTTTCACGTTACTGTTTTGGTATTTGGATTTATTGGTTGTTGGTAAAATGAAGCTATAATTATGAAATAATATATTTCTTATTAATCATAGCACATAATAACTTGATTTAACTAAGTCCTTTATAAGATATATTTGGAAATATTCTAACATCAAATTCATGAAAACCCTTATAGGTTTAATAGTTTAAGAAATTTAAATTATAAATTGGCAAATGTATGGGATATACTTAAAGTTTTCGAACAAAAACCGTTGTTTCAGTCTTTATGTATAGGCACTATGTTGATTGTCTTTCGACTGATTTCTGGGGTCATAGGAATTCATCTAAAGTCCGATGACAACTAATCCTTTGTTTGGATAACAAAGTAAAAGGGAAGAAAATGAAAGAAAAGAAAATAGGAAAGAGAAAAATTAAAGGGGTGAAAGTTTTTTTATTATTTCTTGTATTTGAGAAATAAAACTACTAGTCATAATTACCAACATAGGATAAAAGCATTTTATCTTCATCAAGCATGGAATAGCTAGCATCTCTACATTGGTCATATTGGATCTCCCATATCAAACATAAATTTGGGTCATTCATATATGTACGAACCCTTTATATTTTTTTCTTTTACAAAGTATAAGACAAATATTATTTTATAAATATATGAAATATAATTTTCATTTTTAATATAGGATAAATTTTTTTTAAAATACTCATATTTTTAACATTCTCTCATATATTTTAAAAAACTGAATTTTATTAAGTTTTAATAAGAATATAATATATGATCATTAGTACCTTTTGGATTATAAAACAAAGATTAGGATATATAACCTATAATATCATAACAATGGTGAATTAAGAATCCTTATAAAACATAATTTCTTAACAAATATCAATGAACTTACCTTTATATTATATTCTGAGATAGTATTGTTATATGCAATTGAGTGTTGTAAGGCTATGTGTATGCCTAGTTTATTTTTATGAGAACTATAGAGATATTGCTTAAGATCTCATAGGAGTAGCATCACTCCACTCTTATATAATTGAATATATTGAGTGTGCATCTCAATAATACACCATCCATAAAGACTATAAAATTCATTAAGAATATAATTCAACCTCAAGCATTAAAATTTTTGCACTATCTACACTATAAGAAGGAAATTTACAATTTTCACAATACACATAAGGTTAATCAGTAACTTATTATTATACATATGAGTTTACTTTAAAGAATCTCTTATCACATAAGTTAAGTTCCTATTACTTTTAACCATTCACTATAGGTGTTAGTTTTATTCTCCTTAATGTATTTTCCACTAGGTTTTTACATAGTAATTTAGTCATAAAATTAGTCAAGTTTATCCCTAACCTTACAAATTTAAATAATATTACTCTACTATTTAGCAACTACTTTACTAATTTGTATCTCAAACAAATATGTTTATTTTTCCAATTATATGGCTTGCTCTTTGTACAAACAATAATAGCTTGGCAATCACAATGCATTGACACTAATGATATCAATTTTGCATATAATGGAATATCTATCAAGAAATTCTTCAACCAATTCACCTCTACACTAACCTTCTCCAAGGATATTAACTCGGATTCTATAGTGGACTGGACAATAATTATTTGATCAACAAACTTCTAAGTCACTACTTAACTTTTAAGAGTAAATATATACCCATTTGTGGATTTTATCTCATTTGAATTGAAAATCTAGTTAGTATCACTGTACCCTTTTAGTATAGTAAAAAATTCACCATAAAATATTTCAAAATTCTTGTCAAATCATTTCAATGATCGTGGTTTAAATTATATGTATATTTATTCAATTTACACATAGTATAAGCAATGTCATGATGTGTATAATTCATTAAATGCATCAAATTACCAATAATTTGTGCATACCTAAAATGAGATACAAGTTTATTAGTATTTTTCAACAATTTTGTACATGCATCATAAGGAGAGAAGACAAGTGACATCAAAATATTCAAATTTCTTAAGAATTTTCTTTATTTAATGTTCTTGTGATAGAAAAATACTAGCATGAACTCCAGTGATCTTTACTCTTAGAATAAAATTTACTTCTCCTAAGTCTTTTATGTCAAAATATGATACAAGCAATGTTTTGGTAGTGGCTATCTATTCCATATTAAAGGTACGTATGAGCATGTTTTCAACATACAAGTATATGATAACACAATTACCATTTTTGACTTTTGTATAAACACATTTATCAACACTAATAATTGAAAAACCATTAAAGATAAAACTATTATCAAACTTTTCATGCCATTATTTAGGTGTTTATTTCAACCCATATAAAGATTTAACAAGCCTATAAATCATTTTCTTTTAGTCAAGAACTATACAACTTTCAAGTTGTAACATGTAAATTTCTTCATTTTGATCACCATATAGAAATACAGTCTTAACATCCATTCAATGAACAAAAAGATTATAAATAGATAATAATGTACTCAATACTCTAATAAATGCAATCCTAGTAATAAGAGTAAAAGTATCAAAGTAATCAATATTCTTCTTTTATGTATACCTTTTTACTACAAGTTTGACTTTGTATTTGTCAATATATACATATATCTATATTTCTTTTTAAAATCCATTTGAACCCAATGGGTTTTACACATGCAGGTATATTTACAAGTTTTTATGTGTCATTTTATTTTAAATAACCAATCTTACTATGTATAACTTCTAACCATAAATTGGCATCATTAAAGAATACCATTTTAGTACATATCAAGGAATCATTATTTACTACAAGAGTGCAAAAGTTATCCTCAAATGTCTTTTCTTTCCTTTATCTCTTACTTCTACTTAGTTCTAGTTTAGAAAGAGTACTACTAGACACCTTTTCTAACTTAACTACAAGTGCACATTATGATACTATATCCTTCTTCATTGCAAATATATGCTTAAATAGTTTTGCATTCTTAATCTCAATATTAATGTTAGATTTAAGAATATCACTTTTAATAACAAAAAATGATATGCAACATTATATTTTACATAATCAATAAATATGTCATTTGAAATTTTAAAACTTATTTTCCTTTTCTTTGATTCAAGCAAAAGAACTTTTACGAAATACCCCTAAACTTTCAAATAATTCAAATTAGGATATTATCTCTTTCATAGTTCATACAGAGTTTAACTAGTTTTTTTGTAAGGAATTTTATTTTGCAAATAATATATAGAAAGTATTTTCTTTCCCCATAAATTATTAAATGCCTCTAAACTAACTATTATGATATTCATTATATTATTCTAAATTTTATTCTTTCTTTATAGTAGTTCATTTGATTTAGGTGAATAAGAGGATATGATTTCATGTATAATACCATCATTTTCACAAAAATATAACAACTATGAATATTACTCTCCTCCTCTATCTAGCCCAAGGATATTGATTTTCTTATTTAACTAGTTTTCTATTTCACTTTTATATTTGATAAATATGTCACTTACCTTATCCTTTTCTCTTAGCAAAAAGATTTGGTACATCTAGAATAATCATATAAAAGGTCACATAATAACATTTGCCTACTCTAACTACGGTAATTTTTTAAATCACTCAAATCTGAATGCACTAAACTAAGAAGTTTAGTTTCTTTGTGAATTGATTTGCAACTCGCCTTGACTGATTTGGCCTTAAGACATACCTTACACTTACTCACATCACCATTTAAATTCTTGATCAAACCAAACTGTTTCATCTTCTTAACATAAAGATCACTTATATGTCCCAATTTAGCATACCACAAATCATAGAAAATCAACAATATAAGAAGAACAATTAGACATATTTAGATTATTGATAACCTTAAGTATATTAAAAATGAAAAGTATCATATTACAGTAACCCTTTCCTACAAATACATCATTTTAGTCATGACAACTTTGTTAGACACATATGAGACTTTTACTCTAACTTTTCCTAATAAAGACACAAAAACCAAACTAATGCTAATATTTGGAATATGAAGTACATCATTCAAAAACAATATCTTTCTAGATACGAGCTTAATAAAGATTTTTCCCTTACTAACAATAGGTGTTGTTCTTGAGTTTTCCGTAAAGACATTTTTTTCTCCATCTCGTACTAGTGTGTAAGAGATAAATGCACTTTTATCCCCATAAATGTGCCTTATAATACTAAAATCTATTACCCACTCTTTTGAGTTGATGACAATGTTAACTTGGAAAATAATGGTAACAATAATATATGCTTCCACCAAATTGACATTTGGTTTGGCAAGTATGTTATTTATTTTCTTATACCTGCATTAAAGGGTATGATATCCTAGTTTTTTGCACACATAGCAAACACCTCTTTTATTAAAGGATAAATTATTAGTCTTAAGCTTATCATACTTTTGAGACTTATTATCATACCTTTTTTATACTATGATGCCTTTTGTCTCCTTTCCTTTATTCCACCACATTTGTCTTTCATGTCATCTTCTTATCTTTTACTCCTATCATTCAAATTTTGTTTTGTCTCCAATCAAGATATGAACAACTATATACTCCAATAACATGTGTTTCTTTTTGTATTTGAGTTGCTAGTTGTAGTAATTTTAAAATTATGAAAACTTTTCAATGAAACAACTTGCCCTTTTGATAACTTAATGTTCTCATTCTTCAACTCATCCAGTAACTTATGATATTCATTGATTTGGTCCTAAACACTCCTTTCGTCAAGCATTTGAATATACAAATGGTTAACAATAATAAACTTTTGTGTACCAGCATCCTCCACTATATATTTTGTGTTCATTTTCTCCTATGTTTCTTTTACTTCTTTTGAAGAACAATAAACATCAAAAAGTTCACTAGATAATGTGCTGAAAATCATGTAACAACAAACTTTATTAACTTGTTTCAAAATAAGAAACATTTTATCATAATTCTCAGAACAAAACTTTGATTTAGGTTCAAAAAAAGACAAAGCAAAACTTATAATATCTAAAGTTGAAAAACATATTCATAACAGCAATTAAAGTAAGAGCCATTAAAACTTCCAATTTTGGAGATGTTTGGCAAGAACTTAGGTGCAAGTGAAATTAACTGAATCCAAAAAGGAATAAAAACAATTTGATTAGTAGTAGAAGCAAATTGACTTGTATTTACCTCTATAATTGTAAAAACAAAAATTATCCTTAAAACTATTAGTAAAAATGCAAAAAAATTTATAAATAGATGCAAAAAAGATAAAGTTGCAAAAAGAGTTATCAACTTAAAGTATCCAATTGTACTATCCTTAAAAATAATTTTGCCCCAATAAGCATGTTATCACAATATAGCAGATTATGATGACTATCTTTATAAGATATGATAAATTTTTTCACTGATGTACACTCCACAAGTAAGGTAACGAAACAACACTTTGCCTATTAAATCCAATAATTTTCAATAATCAGGATATAAGAAAAAACAAAAAATACTAATCTACTCCTTCAGAAGAAAGAAGAAACCCTTTTAATATTACTTCTTATTTTATATCTCATAAAAATGAATATTATAAATAAAAATAATAACTAATAGTTATACCAAGTGGTTTTGTTGTTAAAACAATTTCTAACAATTAAAAATAGTTCACTAATAAAACTAAAATAGTTGAAAATATTTTGGATTAGAAGTGGACCAATTAAAACTCATTCACTATGTTAGATTACATTGAACCTCCTGTGTCATACCTAAATTTAAATCATTCACATATATGCAAACTCTTTTTTTATTATATTTTATTATATAAATATTATTTTATAAATATATAAAATAAAATTTTAATTTTTAATATAAAATAAAAAATATTTTAAAATATTTTTATTTCTAACTTAAACTTACAATGTAGAGTTCAATTTTTTCTCATTGTTACCTATGGTAGATGGTGCACAAATGCAAAGAAGTAGAAATGCAAAGTGTCAACAAACTGGACAAAAAATCAGCTTCCTTATCGTATCACGTAACAAAACCAGGGCAGATGTGTGTTCCAAAGCATCCTTCTCAGAAAAATGAGAGGGTATATCCATTCAAAAACCAAGTCTTGGACGCCTAATCATCTTCTTTTCAAAGAAAGATCAGAAACATCAAAAGTGCATCAAAGCTGACAGCAAATATCACAGGTCCTATGATAAAATCCCCGATTTGTTATGCCTAAACTCAAAGTTGTAACTTGAAGGTAGCATCAGTCACACTTTCAATCCTTAACAGCATCATTAAAAAACAGAACAGACACTAGTTCCCACTTCCTAGTAGAAGCATCCGTCAAGAACATAAAATAGAACAGGCCACCGTAGCAATCGAACTTATCCACCCGAAGAATATAGCCAAAGGACCACAGCCAGGAAACCCAGCAGCTCCAGGAGACAAAGCATCAGAAAACCAATAGACTATATCAGAACCAGGAAGTATAAAAGCCAAAATTAGCCACATGTACACGCTTTCCAGCGGAAAGTTCCCAACATCACACTAGACATATGCCTCTGAGAAGGAATACCTGACAGATTAGCACCAAAATTCCCCCTGAACATCCAGATAGGGCTCCAGAAAAAAAAAATATATATATATATATATTAAAAAAATAATAAAAAAAGCCAGAAAAAATGCAGCACCCTGAAACAATGAACCGAGACCTCACTTCCGCTAATAAGTCCCATTCCAGCTCGCTCAGCTCAGAAGGCGTATTATAACCAAGGCTATCATATTCTTCGTCCTACTCAACCCCGTTTTAGCTAAGGAGTCAGCAAACGAATTAGCTTCCCTTGGTCTGAACCTGAACACTACCTCTCCACATCTTCTCCTCCTCATGACATCTAATGTCTGTAAATACTCCGAGGGCTCTTGTCAGATAGATTGAGTCAAGAAACAGCTTCCAACAAAATCAATTTATACCTTTGAACCCCACTCCAAAAAGCCGCAGCCTCCTTATTGCTTCTAACTCTGCCCCGGCAGATCGTCAGAGTCTAGGAGTAACGTTAAACGGGTTACTGACACACAAAGGAAGGATGGGCAGAGCAAGTTTTGTGTTGAACGGCGAAACAAAAAGAGTGCTTAACTGCGACGGCGATGGAGGAGAGCCGACGACTGGCAACGTGAGGTAGCAGGCCGGCTAGGCCGACCATCGGGCGTTCACTTAATTTTTTTTTTAATTCTTTTATATTTTATTTTTTTCAGGGTAATATCTCCGTGTCTTTCTCGAATCTATCTCCCATGAAATTTCAATTTACTCTCTAAAACCTCTATACTTTTCAATTTAGACAACTGAAACTGTCCGTCAAGTTTTCATTAATTTGCTCTTCATGAAGTTTGTATATGCTGACTTTTCAGCCACAATTGTAATCCTCCTTTTCGAGATTAGTATTACTAATTAATAATCAAACAAAAATGAAATTTATCAATATTACCATATAACTCTAAAATTTGATAAAAGTAACATTTCAATTTTATGATATATTATTAATAATAGTGATAAATTTATATTTTTATGTAATTATTAATAAATAATACTAATATAAAAAATAGATAATTAAAAAGAATTTAAAAAATATATATATATTTTTAAAATAATTTTATTTTGACTCATATTAGTTAAAAAAATAAATAAAATTTTAATATTAATTCGTTTTATTTTGTATTTTTTTAGTTTATTTTATTTTTTTTCTTAATCTATGCCAAGAAGAAATTCTTAAAGAGGCATAGGATTATTCGTCGCTCCCTGAAGACCTTAGAGGGTTGATTCCAATGTTTTGTTCTTCGTCAACCTTCTTAACTTTATAGCTTCGAAATAAGCAGATTATCCAAGGGGAGAGTCGTGCATGGACATGGGCGCCAAAATTCAGTTAAGTATAATTATCATATAAAGACTAACATTGTTGTTTATTTTTCATTTTTGATTCAGTAACTACCACAATTTGAGCCTTAGTTATCAGAACTAACCGTCCGACAACACCATGCCCAGTAGTCCATGTGATAAAATAGCAGACTATCGTCTCTTCTTTATGTTCAAACAGAAAGAGAAGACCGTCTCCAGGGTAGACGCATCAGTGCCTCAATCCCAGATAAGAATATGCAAGTTCATGGATTTCATTTGGTTCTCCGAATTCCAAAACAGAACAAGAAGTCAAGGATACTAAAAGCCGCCAGCTACGCTTGTTGTTTTGGGGAACAAAGTTCAAATTCTGGCGTCAACGGACTTAATTGAAAAAAAAACAAAAGAAAATGGCAGTATAAAAACTTCAGCTTCAGAGCACATGAACAATTATTACATCGTTATGTTTCTTTCATATATATTTATATAAATAAAAAAAAGGACAAAAGGACAAAACGACATGGGATGGGGAATTGTTCGAGAGCCAAAACAGGAAAACCCCACTTTCCACCGTCATCCTTCACACACATTGACCAAAACTTCTCCCCCAAGGATAAGAGAAATAAAGATGATTGGAGAGAGTAGAGAGATGGAAAGAGTTAGTTTGACTGATCTTTGTCAATGTCTTTGGAGAGACATGCACCTGCTACAGTGTGTGAGCGTGTACGGACAATGTTATATGGAGCTAGAAGTCAGCATCAAGGATCTTCAACAGATTAACATCAATATTTATAGCTACAAAATCATCTAATAAAACATCTTTACCGGCAAACAAAACTTGATGAAAAGAAACTCATGCGACCATGCATGATGAATCAAAGCTACATTATATACACCATCATTAGCTCCTACTCCTGCCATGTTTTTCCGTTCAAAATCCAAATTCCTCCAAGGAAAAAGTTCCCGAATTCTAGAAGGGTAATTAAGATCTTGGGAAGCCATATGACGGAGGACCGGTAGCCTGACATCCATTCAAGCACCCATTGCCAATCTCAAATTTCATTCACACTCTCCGTCATCTGTGCAATCAGTGCTAGGCAGATTGCACCAAGGAGCTTTGCTCAAGCTCAGTATCAGTGGTACTTCAGTCGTTTCCGAAGCTGAAGGTGTTAAGATCAATCCCCCCAGTTGGAGCCAACTAACCGGTGAAAAATAAAATTAAGCAGGTTACTCTCCCTATAGGGCACAATCAATGCTACACCTCATCTAAGTTACTCTTATGCAACACACAGTAGGCTACTGCCAATACTTTTTACCATGTTGCCAACTAGTAGTTGAACTATTTCAATAGTTCAACATAAAAAAAATAAAAACAAGTAATTGAAAATTTTCTATAGTTTTGTCTGTAACCTAGCATTCTGAATGATATGAGATCGATCTGTAGAAGGAAAGCTACTGGGATCATCATGGACAAATTAAGGACTAGCAAAAAATGATGATCTAGTTGCCATTTCCTGAAGCAAAGTTATAAACCACTATATCTGAATCTCAGTAGTTGGAGCCAAGCTGGAATCTCCACTGACATTATTGAATGCTCCAAACTAGCAAACATGCTCATCTGTTGACAAGTAAAATATAAACGGTGCATAAAAATTGCATGTATGGAAAGTGAACATCATATGTTGTAGAAGTAGCTAAATCTAAAAATTTCACATTTAAAATTTGAACACATGAAGGCAGCCAATCTGAAGTGTAGAAAATGACAGACTAGAATCTGAAAATTGGTTAAGAAACACAACCAGACCATGTAAAATTATGTTTGAACAACATTCTCATCTTTGCAGATAATTGGCTCATATTGTCCTCCAAAGCTGATTCTTACTTACTCCAGTTAGATAACAAAAGGCACAAATTTGTTTGAAGTGGTCTGCAATAACTATCGTGGAATAAAATACCTGAAATCAGGAAAAATGGGCATAATTAGCAACAAGGGATCACAAATTGGTCAAACATTGTATCTATGATTACTACATAAACAAACAATACCTAGAATTATCATACATGAGGCTCTGCACAAACAAAGCCCAGAAAAATCAATTACACTATCAAGTTCTCCCTGCAGAAGCAAGATGCTCCATCTGTTCAGTAAGATTATTAACATTCCTTATGCTCCACCAAAATCTCCAATGATCACCAGGTTTGATTTCATTTTTCCTGCCATCAGCACCCTTTCTCTCAGACTGAACTTCCTGATTGTCAGTAGAACCAGGATTCTCAGTCAAAAACTGTTCCCAGAATACATCATTGACCCCAGTAGCTGCAGTAGGAGCAGCACCAGCTCGTTGCTCCCTTGCAGGAACAGGCTCTGTAGGAAGAAGTGCAGCAGGCTCAGAATTCATGTCAATACCAGGGGATTTGGGCCGGACATCAATGTTAAGCTGTACACATGATATGGCTGGGCTTTCTGCACAACTCATCAATTCATCCAACTCCATGGTGGAATTATGTTCTGTGTGTGTTTCACCAACCTCCATTACCAAACTATTCTCCCAAAATGTCAGGGATGACTCCAACTGCTCAAAAAGCTCCATGTTTGATGCCACAGCAGAATTACTGCCCACATTTTCTACAGATAGAGCTTGGGATGTTGCCCTTTGATTCTCATCTATGCTTCCATCGTCACAGGCAATTCTAGGCAGTCTTCTCTTTCTGTCATGAACCTCTAATTGTGGCACAAGATTTAATGCAAGCCCCAGTTTTTGCAAGGCACGTGCTACAAAAGACACCATATTTTGCTGTTGTTGCTCCATTTGTTGCAGTCTGTCATTCAAACCCTGCATTTCAATCTCAAGTCCTCTTTGTTCCTGTTCATGCCCCTGTAACTCTGAAATAAGCACTTCTTTATCATTTTAAGCCTCTCTATGTCATCCTTGTATCTCTGCCTTTCAGAATCAGTTAAAGGAGTAGACCCCTGCCCCTGAAGATTCTGGGTAGAATAGCTGTGAACTGGCTTTCGCCTGTGCATGTTCCTCAATAAGTGCAGTTCGCCTCTTATAAAATCCTCATTCGCAAATTCCCATTGTTCTGGATCAACTTTTCTGAAACCCTATTGAATACCATAACATTCAATTCAACCTATCCAGCAAAATAGGAAAGAAGGGTGCACAAGCAGAAGCATGTAAACATACAAAACAAACTACAAAAATATAGAGAGAAGACAACATACTTACATATGTATTAAGCTGCCTGATGAAGCTTGAGAAATTATTGTGTTTAAAGTATCTTGGGAGCAAATCCCTTGCCAAATCTGGAGGATTCAATACAATGAAGCTTTTAGTACTTGGACTCCATGAAACAATTGAATCTGTGGAAGGATCATCTACCATCTCATAAGTTTTCATGAGGAAAGGAGGTAACGAATTGGAACAGCCCTGAGATTCATCCATCCAAAATTCTAAATACCCAATCAGAAGAACACCATTAACCGGTCGTCCAAACCTTAATGGTCAACGCATGTAGACGACGAAAAAAAAAAAAAAAAAAAGCCAACCTCCCTCAAGACAAAAACTTTTCTAGTCTGCACGAGAATTCCAACAATCTATGAACTCGTAAACTACCCAATTCACAAACCCTTAAATTCACACTCGAAACTTTACCAATTCAATTTAAATTCCCAACAATCTATAAAAAACCCTTTTGTACTTGGGAAATTCCCAGTAAAACCAGCAGCTCTATTGGACTGTTCTAGAACTGAATTCCCCAACATCAATCAACCCTCCCCCAAACCCCCTCCTCCCCCGAAAAAACAATTCAAAAACCCAAAATTCTCATCCCAAATTCCAAAAGAATTCAATGAAGCAGAACCCTTTTATTACTTTATCAGGCGTAAATATCAATACCCAGAAATCAAATTATCCTCCAAGCTTCAAAGGAACAGAGAATCACATGAAATATATATTACAAAACACCAAAAAAGGCCCAATTTTCCTCGTCTCAATCTAAATCCCTCTTCCTCACAAAAAAGGGAAAAAATCGAAAAGGAAAAAGCCCAAGTTTCTATTAATCCCAAAAGCAACAGGCGAACGTCTCTTGTACTTATGGCTAAGAGAAACAAAGGGTGAAATTCCTGATTTTAGTAAACAATCAAAAACGTTACAATTTTGCACAAAAGTAGTAAACTTGGAAAGGAAGCAACGATAAAATTGGCAACCCAATATAATGATTACTTTTTTCATTTTTTGTCAACTCAAGCTGCAAACGAATGGTAGCGGAGACCTGCAGGAACCTCCGAGTCTATTGATATCAAACGAGAGTTGAGAGAGACAAATAGGAACCCAAACGTGCCGTTTCATTGTCGATTTTGTTATGCTTTCGGGGATTCTCTTCCTTTAACAGCGTTGGAGAATTTGTTGCTGTTCTGTACTAATCCCCAGTTAAAAATAATTATTTATTTATTGGCCTATTTATTACTTTCTTATAAACATTTTTTTCAATGTCTTCGTTTGTTTTTGCACAAAGAGGATTTTGTTATATATTTATTATTAATATTAAATTTATATTTAAAAATATTTTAAAAAAATAAAAATATTAAAAATTAATTTTTATTTTTTAAAAAACTATTTTAATTATAAATATTTATATTATATAAATTTTAAATATATGTAAAAAATTATTAATAATAAATAAATAAATAAATAATATATTTAATTATAATTAAATAAATTAAATAAGTATTAAAATTTCAATTTTATTAAAATATTAAAAAAATAAAAATTAAATATTAAAAATTTATTTGATTATATTAAAATAATAATATAATAATTGAAATATTAATTTAATTTTATTATTATATGTATTTATAAAATTTTTTGTATAAATGTGCAATATTTTAATTTTTATTTTAAATTAAAATTTGATGTGTTTTGAAGTTTATTTTTAATAAATTAACACGCTAAGTAATTATTTATAAAATAATATTGTTCATAATAAAAGGTAATTGTTATTGAAGAAAATTTGAAGAAGTAGACAAGGGTAACAAATAATATTAAATTATAGCAAATAGTAAAATTAAAATATCATATAATAAAAATTAATAGTAAAATATATGACAATATAGTTAAACAAGTTCGAAGTAATTTGCTTTTAATTAGATAATTGAATTTATTAATTATCTCTCTTATATTAATTAAATGTACTTTTGTGTAGCGCATGTAACATTATGAGTTGTTGTGGGTAGATAAATGTTTATTTAACTTTATAGATTTTGACTTTCTAACTTTCTTAATTAAATGATTTAGATAGATGCTTATTTAAGTATGAAAAAAATAATTTGGCTAAATTTTGAGGAACCACATGGAGCGACAAATATAAAATAACCAATCAATCTTTTTTTTTCTTTCAAGTAATGAGTTAGTATTGTTAAAAAATTTTGTACTTCCTTAACCTACAATCACCTACTAATCATCTTTAATTATATTGTTCCTTTACTTTTATTATTTGTTAAAGTTATGGTCAAGATCCAATTATATTAATTTCCTTTACTTTAAAATATATATGTGACAGGAATAGTATAATAAATGTCAACTAATTTATTCATTTCAAACTAAAAGGTACGAATAAATTTATCTAGATTATTTATAAGTTAAATTATATTTAATTATATTAATTATCTAAAGTTATATCAATATTTGTTTCAAAATTAATAAATATAAAAACTAACTTATTAAGAAAATAAAAAAAAGAAAAAAGAAATTTTGACTATATTAACAATTAATTTTAGCTAAAATTTTTTATGTTAGTCAATTCATAATTTCAAATTTAAGTGGAGGCAAAGAGGAAAAAAAAATTGAGTGAAGGAAAAATGTTTAGTCCTATATAAATTACATCCCAATTATTTATTTGCCCTCATCCACTTCTAAGTTGTTCTACTGTTAATTATGGATTGACATAAGGGATGCTTAAATGCTACTTTCTGCCTTCCACAAATAGTCTCTCCTCTCTGGACTGGCCCACCTCAAAGATTGTTGAAACTAAATGTTGATGAGTTTATTTTTAAGAACTATGCATCCTTGGTGTTAGGGTTTTGATTCAAGACCATTTAGGTATTGCTCTTATTGCTATCTCCTATATGTTTTCTTTAATTTCTTCTCTAGCAATTATATAAGTAGTAAGCTTACGAGTAATGATGCACTGGGTATTGGACAAGAGTTTCTTCTCTCTTTTGGTTGAAAGTGACTCTTTATCAGTGATAAATGTGTTAATTATGCAACTTTTGACTTTTAGAAATTGGAGCATTATTAGTCGATTGAGTAACAATTCAACTGCTCTTTTGATCTTTCAAATTGAGGCATGTTAAATGGGGGGAAATATGGTTGCTCATGGGCTTACTAAATAGGCTTTTAATGATCATGATTTAAAGGGTATTTGTTTTAGTTATTGGATGTTGTTGTCACCATTAAAATTGAATCAACAAGGTCTTAATATGTGATAATATTTTTGAATTTGTTATTGAGGTTACTGTTTGCGTTAAATAGAAGTTGATTAAAAAAGTAAATTTAGATTACTTTTTGAAAAAAATAACAACTAATGATATATATTTTTTACTAAATTACCTTTGATAATTATTAACTCTCTTTTCATAAAATTTTTTGCAACTCTTTTATCGAACTCATGGTATCCCGTCTTCTTTAGAACCTTTGGCACCAAATACATCAGGGTCCCACACTACATGTGAGGAAGTCCCTTGTTGCATAGCTACTCGGTGAGGCTGAAAAGTTGAAATGGGAGACTTTGAGATCTTTGTTCTAATTTTAATGAACTTCATTACCTTGCATGCAAGTAAATGTGGTGGAGTTGTGGGGGTTTCTAGATTTGTTAATTAGGGAGACTTGCTTAGCAAAGTTATGGAAGAGGAGGAGACCAGGAGACCAAATGTTGTTTAATAAACTATTGGAGCACCTAGTATAAAGTTTTTAAGGCATGAAAAGGAGCATATAAAATAAGAATAACGATATTAGTATGCAATTTAACATTTAATAACTAATAATACCAAAAAAAAACTTTCGTTTATGAAAGTCTCTTCTTACTATCTTGCAAGTGTTTGTTTCTCGTTTATGCGTGAGATTCTACTTTAGTTGTTAAAGTTCTTCTCTTGACTCCAATTCATGTTTGGGGAGAACCAAGATCCTATGTCTTTGATGAGGAGGAGGAGGCAATCGAAATTTAAGCTAATGACAGTGATGGAAACAACAAAACCCCATCAGGCCATTGGTTCATTGGTTGTCTTTGGACCGAGAAGTCATTCAATGACAAAGATTTTCTCAATAGAGTGAAGAAGATGTGGAAGCCAAAAATGATTATGGAAGTTATGGGTTTGGATTGGCACTTTGTGTTAAAGAATGCTCCTTGGGTTTTTGAAAGAGATAGCAGAGGATGGTGGCTTCTCTGCTCTGGGTTTTTCCGAAGGCAGCCTTTCTCTGCAATCGCGTGGTCTTCTGAGCTCCGCCGTGCGCCCTCATCGCCGGCAAACAAGAGTGGAGATCCATCCTGCTCTCCAGAGTCCAAGTCCCTCCTCTCCTACGGGTTGCGATCTCATTTCCCCTTTCCCTTTGCTTTTCTTCTCCAAGGATCGAACTCCCACCACGGTTGTTTTTATTTTTTATTTCTGTGTTTTCTTGCTCTCTTTGTTTTTTCTTTTTTTTTTTTTAAATTTCTAGCCGCAAGCCCTCCAACTGCGCAATAGTCCAGCGGCTTCTGGGTTCAGCCCCAGTCAAGATTGAGCCCTTCTAATCTTCTATTCTATTTCTCCTTCCTCTCCTTCTTATTCTTTTATCACCAAATAGGATAAAACACCGAGGTTCTTTGAGTGTTGAAATGTTTTTTCAGATTTGTTTCGTCATTTCAGGTGCATCTATGTTGTACAAAAGCTTAGCAAGGGGACAAAGACAAATTACAAAACTTACCCGAAGTTGCAGGTTGGAGACCGTTCAGGTCAGAGCTTAGTAGGGAGCCTTATTTATAATTCTTATGGATAACTCTTAGATGGTATATTCCAACATCGTCAGGGCTGTTTTGTTAAATATAAATATCCAAGACATACAAAAAGGAAAAATGCATGGAAAACAACATCTAAACTAGACACAGAGCTGCGAAGCTCTGTACTTGGACAGCAGAGGAAGATTGCCCATAATAAAATAATAATACCTCTTAATGCATTCTTCCACAGAATGATAATCTCTTCTACAATACATTTGTATTTTTTATAGACTTTCTGGAAATGCTATTGTTTATGAGAATCGCTACTCGGTCATTCAATGGATCCTTTCTGGCACTAAGCAAATAGAATTCCTTTAAAATTTTGCTCATATTGTCAAAATCTGAAGATAGAAATATTATTGTTTTATCTTTTTACTCTGTTATTTTTCTTTTGTCTTCCTTGTATTTCCTTTTCTCATTTCTTTTCCTCACAAGATCCCTCAGTATTGAGTGTGATCAGTGCTTCGCATCCCTCCCATCATCTTCAAAAGACACGTTCTGCTAAACTACCAACCCAACCACAGCTTGGATTGCTTTCCTCGCTATATGTAGAAAATTGTTTGAATGCATCATGGAGGGAACCTATATTGAGTTGTGTCAGATAAGTCTCTTTTTTCTGAATGACTATTTGCCTTTTTGTTCTTTTTTGTTCTCTTGTATGGCAGTATCTTCTCAACCAGTGTCAGCAAGCTTCTTGGTATAGATGTCAACAAGCTCATTAAATATGATCCACATATCTAACTCTCAGATTGTATATTCCAACATCAACAGGGCTGGTTTATTAGACATAATATCCAAGAAATACAAAAAAGAGAAATGCATACACAAACAACGTCTACACTAGACACAAGGCTGCCAAGTTCTGTACTTGGACAGCATGGGAAGATTGTCCACAATAAAATAATAACAGCTGTTAATACATTCATCCACAAAGTAAAACCATGCTCGTCGCCAATGTGGGTTTATGTATAGAACTGCGGCCATCCCCAGCAGCACCACGCTGTAAGATGCTAGAAAGCTTGGATAAAATGCGTCCATGCTTATCAATCCAGTTTCTTCTTCGTGCTTACCAGAGTTATTGGACAATTCTGGAGGTGATGGACGAGCATCGCAACTTCTTGTCAGTGGCGGTCCACACAGGAAAGGATTATCCTCGTAGCTTCTGTTGTCGAATGTTGCGAATTGTGCAACCCTCTCTGGGGTCTTTCCAGACAAGTTATTGTGTGCTACAGTGAAAACCTCCACTTCGTACAGTTGAGTGAGCTGAAGAGGAATTTTTCCGTCCAAGTTGTTGTATGAAAGATCCAAGCTCTCAATTTCCTTCAAGTTTGAAAAAGTTGACGGGATTGACCCTATTAGCCTGTTGTGGGACAGGTTTAGCACCTTAATAGTGCTTAGGTTTCCAAGTTCTGGTGGAATCTCTCCCATCAAGTTATTGCAGGAAAGATCGATTCCCGACATGTAGGAGAGGGGTCTTCCTTGGTAGGAATAAGAAGAGCCCTTTGTCATGAACTCTGCATATGGTTGAAATTTGGAATCACCAAAGAAAGAAAGATACATCCCATATCTTTGAAAGGTAAGTGTTACGTCCCAAGTGCTTCCACATCTTAGGCAAGGGAGAATATGACCAGATAGGTTGTTGTGAGAAAAATCTATCAAGCGTAACTTGTCCAACCTGCACAACGACATTGGGATTTCTCCTTCAAAGTAATTATTGTCCAAAAGGAGATAACCAAGGTTAGAAAATGTATCAATCCATACTGGAATGCTGCCGGTAAAATGATTGTGGCCAAGATCCAGCATCACCAAATTAGAGCTGTTATAGAATGCATTTTCCAATGGCCCTTCCAATCTATTCTGAGATAAATAAACTTCTTGTATGATTGAAGGGAAATTTGAAGGTAGGCTTCCAGAGATGTCATTATGTGAAAGGTCCAGAACTTGAAGTGCAGACATATTTCCTATCCACTGTGGGAGCCTCCCGTGGATATTGTTGTGGCTGAGATCCAAGATACCCAATGAGGAACTATTAGATAAAATGTTCGGGATGGTTCCAGTGAATTGATTGCCATGCAGGTTCAATAACTCCAAGTACTGCAAGTTCAAATTTCTTAGGAAGATTTGGCCTTGCAGACTATTGTTTGATAGGACAATTATACTTAACATTAAGCAACCAGTGGCCAACTGCACAGGCACCTCTCCTGATAATCCATTATTGGACAAGTCTAAGTATGCCATTGAACTCATATTACCAAGAGAAGGAGGAATTCTCCCAATGAAACCGTTTCCTGACATGTGTAAAGACCCCAAGTTTGGAAGATGTGCTCCAATAAGTGTCGGAACATGGCCCCGTAAGCAGTTCTCTGAAATGTCCAAGTATCGTAAACTCGTATGAGAATGACTTGGCAACCGAAGTTGTCCCGAGAGAGAATTGTTAAGCAAGTAGAGCCGAGACAGGTCCGTGTTGTTCTCTAACAGCCAATATGGAAATCCTCCACTCAGTTGGATGTGCGAGAGATCAACATATTCTAGATTGTGCTGGTAGTAAAAGAATTTAGGAAACGTTCCGCCGTATCCGTAACCAGACAAGTCGAGATAAGTTAATTGGAATTTTGGGATCGAGCTATGTTGCTCTGTTTCGGCAAATATATTATTTCCTCCAGCACTCAGGGAATTGAGCTTTGTATGGTTGAAGAATGAGCTGAGTGTCACGGGAACCTGGAATTGATTGTATGAAAGATCTAGGTCTTTAATAGATGTCAAAGTCCTCAGAGGAGATAGAGATATATTTCCTGTGAATTGATTGTCAGAGAGATCTAATTGCCAAAGAGATGTCAAATTAGCCATACACGGAGGCAGGGTACCGCTAAGATTATTTCGGCCAAGATCTAATTGCCGAAGAGATGTCAAATTAGCCATACACGGAACGGAGGCAAGGTACCGCTGAGATTATTTCTGCTGATATCTAGTGTTATGAGCTGGTTTAATTCGCATAAACCTGAAAATTATTTGGTAATAAGGAATTGAACTAAAATTAAGGAGACACGTACACAACGACAAACACACAAGGGGGTTTAGGGGAGATTGATCATACCTTTGGGTATAGGGCCATTCAATTGATAACCAGTCATTGAAATATTCTCCAATGAGATTAAGTTTTTAATAGTCTGTAACATTTTATGACTAATAGAAATGGTGGGCGAGTAGAGATTTAGTTTTTTCAAACTCTTCAGATGAGGCCAACCTAAATAAATAAAAAATAAAAAATAAAAAAGTATTATTTAAAAATTTTAATATTAGAAAATTTTAAATTTTTTTAATTTTAAAAACTTATTTGTCCTTTATAATTTATTGTTGCATAGAGTTGAATAATAATAACATAAATATCATTATTTACAAATATGATATGATTACTTAATGAACTGAACTAAAATTTGTAACAAATGATTGTAGAATAAGCAAAAATGATGAAATTTACCTTGAGTAAGTAGGGAACCATTCATAAATATCATGGACAAATTTCGAAGAGAAACCAGTCCCCCGATGCTTTGGAGGAAGTTATCATCCATAGTAGAATCATCCAAATATAGCTCTTCAAGATTGTTTAATAGGATCCTAGCAAATTTGGGCAAAATAATAAAAATTACATGAACCACAATCACGGGAACAAACTAAAAGTTAAGAAATGTAAGTATTTTTAGATATTAGGGAATGACCAAATGATGTTCCTTGTAAGTGTAGAATGTTAAGCCAAGGCTCCTAAGCTTTGGAGCAATATGCAGTGATACTCGCCAGATTCGGCGGGGAGTTAGCATCTCCGGTACGGAGTCCGAATCCTCCAAGATAACAGGGACACTGCATTTGTTTCTGCTTTTATTGTCTGCAAATGTCAAAAGTTATATATTATGATCTCTTTTTTTGACAAGTAAAAGAAATGTATGATATACAAGTGATTCTTAATCCCACGGACAAGTAACATTTCTTTTTTGTAGGTTGAAATGATCAGTGATATTTTTGGCTATGTTGAATCATAAATACTTCTAAAAAAATCCTGATTCTTTTATAAATTATTATATCTACTTCAAAAAATTTTCAAAATTAAAAAAAAAATTATATGTCATAACCCAAATATATATATTATTTTTCTCTTATACTTTCATATAACCCAACTCCAATGGTCAAATGTTAAAAATATATTTATTTTGTAAATAAATAATTTGTTATTTTTTTTAAAATAGAATTGATTAGATTTTAAAAATTCTATAATTTACGTAAATATAATATAAAAAATGAATTATTATCAAAAAATAGAATATAAAAATATTTATATGTAATATGATATTCTATTTTTTAATATGAAAAGAGAAAGTAAAGTANGTGCTTAGGTTTCCAAGTTCTGGTGGAATCTCTCCCATCAAGTTATTGCAGGAAAGATCGATTCCCGACATGTAGGAGAGGGGTCTTCCTTGGTAGGAATAAGAAGAGCCCTTTGTCATGAACTCTGCATATGGTTGAAATTTGGAATCACCAAAGAAAGAAAGATACATCCCATATCTTTGAAAGGTAAGTGTTACGTCCCAAGTGCTTCCACATCTTAGGCAAGGGAGAATATGACCAGATAGGTTGTTGTGAGAAAAATCTATCAAGCGTAACTTGTCCAACCTGCACAACGACATTGGGATTTCTCCTTCAAAGTAATTATTGTCCAAAAGGAGATAACCAAGGTTAGAAAATGTATCAATCCATACTGGAATGCTGCCGGTAAAATGATTGTGGCCAAGATCCAGCATCACCAAATTAGAGCTGTTATAGAATAGAATTTTTCCAATGGCCCTTCCAATCTATTCTGAGATAAATAAACTTCTTGTATGATTGAAGGGAAATTTGAAGGTAGGCTTCCAGAGATGTCATTATGTGAAAGGTCCAGAACTTGAAGTGCAGACATATTTCCTATCCACTGTGGGAGCCTCCCGTGGATATTGTTGTGGCTGAGATCCAAGATACCCAATGAGGAACTATTAGATAAAATGTTCGGGATGGTTCCAGTGAATTGATTGCCATGCAGGTTCAATAACTCCAAGTACTGCAAGTTCAAATTTCTTAGGAAGATTTGGCCTTGCAGACTATTGTTTGATAGGACAATTATACTTAACATTAAGCAACCAGTGGCCAACTGCACAGGCACCTCTCCTGATAATCCATTATTGGACAAGTCTAAGTATGCCATTGAACTCATATTACCAAGAGAAGGAGGAATTCTCCCAATGAAACCGTTTCCTGACATGTGTAAAGACCCCAAGTTTGGAAGATGTGCTCCAATAAGTGTCGGAACATGGCCCCGTAAGCAGTTCTCTGAAATGTCCAAGTATCGTAAACTCGTATGAGAATGACTTGGCAACCGAAGTTGTCCCGAGAGAGAATTGTTAAGCAAGTAGAGCCGAGACAGGTCCGTGTTGTTCTCTAACAGCCAATATGGAAATCCTCCACTCAGTTGGATGTGCGAGAGATCAACATATTCTAAGATTGTGCTGGTAGTAAAAGAATTTAGGAAACGTTCCGCCGTATCCGTAACCAGACAAGTCGAGATAAGTTAATTGGAATTTTGGGATCGAGCTATGTTGCTCTGTTTCGGCAAATATATTATTTCCTCCAGCACTCAGGGAATTGAGCTTTGTATGGTTGAAGAATGAGCTGAGTGTCACGGGAACCTGGAATTGATTGTATGAAAGATCTAGGTCTTTAATAGATGTCAAAGTCCTCAGAGGAGATAGAGATATATTTCCTGTGAATTGATTGTCAGAGAGATCTAATTGCCAAAGAGATGTCAAATTAGCCATACACGGAGGCAGGTACCGCTAAGATTATTTCGGCCAAGATCTAATTGCCGAAGAATGTCAAATTAGCCATACACGGAACGGAGGCAAGGTACCGCTGAGATTATTTCTGCTGATATCTAGTGTTATGAGCTGGTTTAATTCGCATAAACCTGAAAATTATTTGGTAATAAGGAATTGAACTAAAATTAAGGAGACACGTACACAACGACAAACACACAAGGGGGTTTAGGGGGAGATTGATCATACCTTTGGGTATAGGGCCATTCAATTGATAACCAGTCATTGAAATATTCTCCAATGAGATTAAGTTTTTAATAGTCTGTAACATTTATGACTAATAGAAATGGTGGGCGAGTAGAGATTTAGTTTTTCAAACTCTTCAGATGAGGGCCAACCTAAATAAATAAAAAATAAAAAATAAAAAAAGTATTATTTAAAATTTTAATATTAGAAAATTTTAAATTTTTTTTTAATTTTAAAAACTTATTTGTCCTTTATAATTTATTGTTGCAATAGAGTTGAATAATAATAACATAATATCATTATTTTACAAATATGATATGATTACTTAATGACTGAACTAAAAATTTGTAACAAATGATTGTAGAATAAGCAAAAATGATGAAATTTACCTTGAGTAAGTAGGGAACCATTCATAAATATCATGGACAAATTTCGAAGAGAAACCAGTCCCCCGATGCTTTGGAGGAAGTTATCATCCATAGTTAGAATCATCCAAATATAGCTCTCAAGATTGTTTAAATAGGATCCTAGCAAATTTGGGCAAAATAATAAAATTACATGAACCACAATCACGGGAACAACAACTAAAAGTTAAGAAATGTAAGTATTTTTAGATATTAGGGAATGACCAAATGATGTTCCTTGTAAGTTGTAGAATGTTAAGCCAAGGCTCTTAAGCTTTGGAAAGAAATAATGCAGTGATTGCAGATTCGGCGGGGAGTTTGCATCTCTCCCGAATCCTCCAAGATAAAGGACACTGCAGTTGTTTCTGCTTTTATTGTCTGCAAATGTCAAAAGTTATATATTATGATCTCTTTTTTTGACAAGTAAAAGAAATGTATGATATACAAGTGATTCTTAATCCCACGGACAAGTAACATTTCCTTTTTGTAGTTTGAAATGATCAAAGTGATATTTTTGGCTATGTTGAATCATAAATACTTCTAAAAAAATCCTGATTCTTTTATAATTATTATATCTACTTCAAAAATTTTCAAAATTAAAAAAAAATTATATGTCATAACCCAAAATATATATTATTTTCTATACTTTCATATAACCCAACTCCAATGGTCAAATGTTAAAAATATATTTATTTTGTAAATTAAATAATTTGTTATTTTTTTAAAATAGAATGATTAGATTTTAAAAATTCTATAATTTACGTAAATATAATATAAAAAATGAAATTATTATCAAAAATAGAATATAAAAATATTTATATGTAATATGATATTCTATTTTTAATATGAAAAGAGAAAGTAAAGTATAATATAGTATTATTTAGTATATTTAAGATTTTAAAATATTTTATATTAATAGATACAAAATTATTTTAAAAATTATAATATGTATAGTTTAATAAAAAAAAGTGCTTTAATAGTCTTACATTTCAAGAAATTTAAAAAGGATGTGAAAAATAATAAATCCTAAATTAGAAATTAATCTAAAAAGATATTATTATAAGAAACTTATAAAATATTATAAAATATTAAACATAAAATTTATCCTTATACTTGATGTATGTTAAGAGAAATGTTGGTATAGATACTACAACTTGGATATGAAATTGATCTAAGAAACTCGGGCCAAGAGAGATCTAGTTTTAATGAAGGACCAAGATAGGAATGGATTAAAAATTAAGATGGATAAAAATGTCATATCTAACTTTCACATTTATTGATCCTTTTAATTGGTTGTATTCAAAATATAATCGCTTAAGAGATAAAAATCCTTTGAGGAATAACAAAATACTAAGTTATTAAAACTCAGAACAAGGTTACACAAATTACTTAACCTCAATACTTCTTCATCATCACCTAGAGAAGATTGATATATATATATATTTGCTTTTGGGTGTAACCAACAATGGAAAGTATTAATATGAGAGAAGATGTAATGGATTAGAAAAAAAACTTGGATTTATACCTTTGCACCCACAAATCTAGTGATCTTATTTCCGGTCAGATATAACTCCTCTGATTGGCTCAGAGCATGTAATTCAAGGAATAAGGAATTGAAACTAAGGAATCATTACAAAATTTAACGATATATATATTTGTAAAAGTAAAGCACATTTGTAAAAAATAAAAAAATAAAAAAAAAAATTCAAATGATTTTTATAACCATGTAAAGACGTAATTACCATAAATCTTACCTTGGATATCGACTATTCCTTTTAGGTTGTTGTAAGATAGATCCAATGATTTTAGAGATGAAAGGCCACATAAAGATAACAGGATGCTCTCGTTGAATTCATTATTACGTAAATTGAGTGTCTCCAAATAGGCGAGACTTAATAGTCTCTCAAAACCTGCATATGTGAAGAAGTATAATATTATATCCCAATAAATGATGTATAGGAGTATACCATTCTATCTATGAGTTTTTTTATTTTTTTTCAAAAAAAAAAGAGATAATTTATTTTATTTTGTCATTATGAAACGAATATCTTATCTTATTATTATGAAATGAACAGAGTAGGAGCTATAGAAAGATGACCTTCGTTCCCAATACAACCGAGTATTTTGTTCGCTGCCAAGTTGGGACTTATCAGATCTTTGAAAGAAAGAAACAAAGAAGCATTTAGGTACCACCCTCTAGAACCCGAATCCCTAGCAAACGAAAGATCAAGTTCGGTGACTCGCTTCGTTGTTGCGTCGCACGTGACTCTTGCCCAAGTACAACAATCAGCATCTATCCCCCCGCCAGACATGGCAGAGTCATCATACGCAACTGGATAAGTGAAGAAAGGCTGGATTTGCAAAAGAGCAGTTCGCTCGTGTTCCCAGCAACCACGACACTGAATCCCCCACTCCTCCAACAACAAAAGTAAAAGTAATATCACTACCATCCATGACCTAATAATAGCCACTAGCCCCATTTTTATGTTCGGAGTACCTCTTACTGCTTAATAATATTTGTTGCAATTGAGAGCAGTTCAGGCCTTCTATATATGGGCAGAGCCGGAGGTGCATTTAGGTATTTTCACATGGAAGGTCCATGTCCGTGGAAAAAATCCAAGAGACAAGTCTTCCCCTGTCGTTTCGTTCTCTCGTGGAAAATTGGTTTGCATTGCAGCTGGTAGGTAACATCAACTTTTTTCTTTTTGACCTTGACCTTGACCTGCTAGGGTCAAGCCGCGTAAATTTGGGCCTAGACAAGCTCAGGCATTCATAAGAAATTATAGAAAAGCACATCAGTTACAAAGCGGAGTCTCAATCAACAGTCAGTCTTCCCTCCTCGTTTTCTTCGGCTTCTATCCTGGAAAATTGGTTTGTATGGTAGCTGGCATGCACCATCGACTTTTTTGTTTTTGACCTTGACTTGCTAGGGTCGAGCTGCCTAAATTTGGGCCTAGACATGCTCAATCATCCATAAGAAATTATAAAAAAACCAAATTAGTTGGAAGCTTCTGGATTGGCCCATTTCTTAGTCACGGGTACTGCAGGGAACACTCACTGAGAAGTCTGCACAAGAAATAACGGAGTGCAAGAAAACAACTGATTTTTGGTGGCCCAAAATTTTTCACTTTTCTCCTTGTAGCATCTGTTTTTTTCTACAATACAGAGGAATGAAAGTCGGTTGGAGACTGGGCCGGGTATTATTTTATCAAAAATATATGTACAAAAAATTAAAGTCGGTGGAGGAAAGGGCCGGGCCTGACGTTGTAAAACGGTGATAAAAATGAACCTTGATAAGCGTTTGATCCACAAATTTCTATCATGCTGCCCATTCTCCAGCAGACTAATATTAATAAATGGAAAGTAAAATTGCCGGATAGCGTCTGCAACAAGACCATTCGACATAGATCGAATATTTAAAAACAACGCGAACTTACCAAACATTAGTTCTTGGAAATCTACACACAAACACGGTGAATAGCAAAATACACACTTTTTCCCTATCACCATCTATCGAAACCGAGCAAACATTCAAAAATTATTGTAATAAAAACATCTCATTCCGCAGATAAAACGGGATAGGAGAAAGTAAAGATAAACAAGATTGTCCATACTCAACTAAACCAAACTGTTATGGGGTAATACCTGTGTTATTGTCTTGTCAGACTGGTTTTATGAATTTAGAGTAAGTCTTTATTTTTTTTCTTTTTCTTTTGTTGTTGTTGTTGTTGTTATTATGGTGGAAAGACTAGCGATTGAATCCTATACCTTGACCATGTGTCCTTGTAACCTGTTTTAGCTACTCCAAAAGAGTTTCTTGAACAAGAACTATCTGAATTTATGACATAAGACTCTGGTTTGTGAGACTCAGAAGCTATTTAGCCTTGGCTATCTGTCTTGTTGGATTGGCGAGCGGGAGAGCTGGCCCGTCTTCCAGCTTTGTTAGTTCCTTGCCAGGTAATAGACATTGTTTGAAACTGAATCCGTCGTGTGCTTAAATGGCCGGTCTTCTTCTTTCTGTGGGCAGATGAATATGAAAATGGGTGTTGTTTTCAAGCCTGAGGCATTGGAACTCTTCATCATGAAGAGTTTTTTGTTGTGTTATTGGTTGATGAAGGAACATAACATTCCAAAGCCCAAATTGAAGACTTCTAGTATGGCTAGAACGCTTGGTTTGAATTAGGGGTGAGCTTTTTTAATGTAATTGACCAATTTTCACTTTATAAATGAGATCGCCTAATGGCTAATGAGTGGTGCACGTTATAATTATTTATTGATGTCATTCGACTTATTGAGTGGCTTAATTGCCCCCATTTTGACTGAGTTCGAATCCATGGATTGCCGCCCCTCGCAAGCATAAAGGATAGTAGGTTTTTTAACCTCATTATCGCAAGGATAGAAAAAGCTATATATACGTTATCTTGCCCTTTCTTTTTGTTAATCAAATTCCGATTAAACTGAGTTGTGCTAGCCTTATTTATAAACCATATATATAACACTCAGATATTGGCTTATTAAATATAATATCCAATAAATACAAAAAGGAGAAATGCATATACAAACAACATTTAAACTAAACACAAGGCAGTGAAGCTTTGTACTTGGACAACATGGGAAGATTGTCCACAATAAAATAATAATAGTTGTTAATGCCTAAATTCTTGGACGATGATGGAGGTGATGGACGTGCATTACGACCTTTTGTCAGCGACGGTCGACATAGGGAAGGATTATCCTCGTAACTTCTATTGTTGAATGTTGCAAATTGTGTAACCATCTCTGGGGTCTTTCCAGACAAATTATTGTGTGCCACGGTGAAAACCTCCGGTTGGTGCAGTTGAGTAAGCTAAGTAGGAATTTTCCCATCTAATTTGTTGTATGAAAGATCCAAGCTCTCAATTTCCTTCAAGTTTGAAAAAGTTGATGGGATTGGCCCTGTTAGGCTATTGTAGGATAGGTTTAGCACCTGAATTGTGCTAAGATTTCCAAGTTCTAATGGAATCTCTCTCATCAAATTGTTGCAAGAAAGATCAATTTCAGACATGTAGGAGAGTAGTCTTCCTTCGTAGGAATTAGAAAAGCTTTTTGTCGTGAACTCCGCATGTGTTTGAAAAATGTATTCATTTAACAAAGGAGAACTTATCCAAAAAATATCAGAGGTATGTCTTCTATTCCTAGTGCTTCCAAATCTTAGGCAAGGGGAATATGACCAGATAGGCAATTGTGAGAAAAATATATCAAACTTATTTTGTCCAACATGCACATCTGAATTTAGGCAAAATAATAAGTTATACAAAGCACACGTGTGAAAACAAAAATTAAAAGTTAAGAAATGTAAACATTTTTGGATGTTAGGGAATGACCAAATGATATTCCTTGTAAATTTTAGAATGTTAAGTAAAGGTTCTTAAGGTTCAAGAAAAAATTGTGTTGTGATTGTAACTCCATTATGAGACTTGCATCTCTCCTAATTCCTCTAAGGTGAAGGACATTATAGTTGCTCTAATTTATATTGTCTGTAAATGCCAAAAACTATATATAATGATCTTTTTTTATTTAGTATGTAAAGAAAATGTATGATATACAAGTGATTTTTGATCTCATGAACAAACAACATTTCCTTTTTTATTATTAATCAATTAAGTAATATTTGAAGCTAATTTATAGGACCACATTAAATAAATCTTTTTAATTAAGTGAAACACTTGGTTTTTGTTTTTGCAGTAAACTAACTATTTGCATTTTTAGATAGAAGTATTAAGTTTTAAAAATTACATAATTTATAGAAATATAGTTTATAAAAAATAATAATATTATTAAAAAACATAAATATGTAATGTGAAAATTTATTCTTTTTTATACAATGAAAAAAATATAAGTATAATATAATATTATACAATATATTCAAGATCTCATATGCATTTTATATAAATAGTTACAAAATTTTGAAAAATTATTATTTACCTAATTTAATAAAATAATACTCCAATGGCCTCACATTTCAAGGTAGTTAAAAAAGATGTTAAAAATAAGAAATCTCTAACTTGAATTTAATGCAAAGAGATATTATTAAATGAAGCTTATTAGTGAATATGAACAGTAAAATTCATACTGATGCTTGATTTATGTTAAAAGAGATGTCGCTATAGAAGCTTTAACTTAACTTGATCTATGAAACTTGGGCCTAGGGAGGTCTGCTTGTGGCAATGAATCAAGATAGGAATAGATTAAGAAAAAAAAAACAAAAACAAAAACTAGGATTTATACCTCCTATAGCCACAAACCTTGTGATCTCATTTCTACTTAGATCCAACTCCTCCAATTCGCTTAGAGCAAGTAATTATGGGAATAAGGAATTGAAACTAAAGAATCATAAGCAAACTTAACATTACCGTCTTAAACTAAATCATTTATGTATGATATATCCCTTAATTTCTCAAAAATTAAGATTAGTAGAAAAATTATATCTAAGCATTCACATTTATTGATCCTTTTAGTTGTTTGTGTCTAAAATTTAACTACTTAAGAGATGAAAGCCTTTTAAGAAATAACAAAATGCTACTGTTCAAGTTATTAAAACTTAGATCAAAGGAGTGTAGATTGCTTAACCTTAGTACTCCTTTGTCATCACCCAAAAGGAAGATTGATATATATTTGCTCTTTAGTACAACCAACAACAAAAAGTATTAACGAGAGAGAGGATGAGTGGATGTGATTAGAAGTATAATAACTTTTTAAATTACAAATAAATATCAAAATAAAATAGTAACAAAAAATTAAATTTTATTCCTTATGTAAAATAATAACAAATTGGGTCTTAGTACATACCACCTTTTAACAAAGTAAAAATACTAAAAAAGAAAAAAATCTTATTTCACCCTAAAAAAATCATTTTCTAGATATAATTTTTCCAAACCCAATAAATAATTCAAATTTGACCACATGTAATCATATATTATCTGAGGAAAGAGATATAATCTCTTATTATTAATTTTTTAAAAGGTAAAACATTTATTAAATTTAAAAAATTATCATTAAAAAAATAAAAATAGAAATAATATTAAGAAATTTTATAATCAATTGAAATACTTTTATTGAAATTTTCTTATTTCATATTTAGTTACTTTATTTTATTTTTTTAAATCTTGTTAGCCTCTCTTTAAAAAAAAAAGAAAAAACATATCACCAATAATTTATTTTGATAAATTGAATTATATTGTAATCTTATATATTATATTATTTGTTAAATTCTTAAAATTAAAAATATAGTTTAAGAGGTCTCTTTGTTTTTTTTTTTTTGCAAGAATTTTTTCCTTATAATTTTAAAATTTCAGTTGTGAGTTCATCTTTTATTTAAAAATTTGTTAATTTTTGCAAAAGATAAAAAATAGAAACAATTAACAATTCAAAATAATTCTTTTAGTATTTCCTTATTTCAAAGAGATATAAAAGTAATTTTTTCTCATTTTTTATAATAAAATTTGCTCTATTTGTCTCTTTATATATTTTTATAAAAGTAAAACATATTTGACAAAAAAATTATCTTATTTTTATAGCTATATATAAGTATGGTTACCATGAGTCTTACCTTGAACGTCGACTATTCCTTTTAATGTGTTGCAGAATAGATCTAGTGATTTCATACATGAAAGGGCAAGATAATAAGATACTCTCTTTGATTTCATTTCAACCTAAACTAAGAGACTCCAAATAGACAAGTTTTGATAATTTACGTGAGCATGATATCATGCATAATTTTACAATTTTGAAGTTGGTGAAGTGGTGCCAACTGTAAATTTTAAATTTTTTTCATTTTTTCCTTTTCGGTGAGGAAGCCCAATGACTTTAATTCTACATGGAATCTTGGGGCAGTATTATGAAATTCAAAGAATAGTTAATTAATCTAACTTCAAAAATTAAGATGTACCGTGTCATTCTGGTCCTCCCTTTACGTTTCATTCGGGTCGTCTCATGGAAAATTGGTCTGCGGGGCATCAACGTTTTTAATCTCATCGTGACAAGCCCATTAAGAAATTGTGGATTGGCCCATTAGTTAGGACGGGTGCTGCAGGTCCCTACTCAACTGAGAAGCCTGCGAGTGCAAGAAGACCAACGATTTTTGGTGGCCCAAATGTTTTTCGGAACTCCGGCTTCCGAATTCAGCCCGAATCACCAAGATTTACAGATTGTGAGCGTTGACTTCTTTCCATTGAAAAGGGAGTTCTTTCGGGTTTGAAACAATCTTTAGTGTTCGGTTCCTCGTTTGCTCGAAAATAAAGAGGGTCTTGAACAGTTCCTTCGGTGGAACAAAACAGTAATCTTGATTTTGGTTTCAACCCAACTGATTATTCTTCAAACCAATTGTCTTTACCTGCATTTTGGTATTACGCATACTCTGCCTTCTGCATCACGTATCCATAATTACGAGGCAACTTGATTTCTGTTTGTTTATAGGAGTTTAATCGAGAAGAAACTTTAGCTTGGGTGTACCTCTTTGTGAGTGTTAGGTGCGCAGGGAGAGATTGGTGCTTGGACATTGCCTTGCCCTCTCTGTGTTTTAGTTGTCTGGACAAGCAAGCCTGAAGGCATATTTGTATGGCTGCCTTTCTTTTTTCATTTCTCTCTCTCTCTTTTTTTCTTGTTTGCCCTCCAGGAATGTTTGTCCTCTGGACAAACAAATTATTTTTGTACACATTTAAGCTACTTTAACAGTGTCTTGAATTTCATTTTCTCAAACCATATTTTTCAGCTTCTACCGAATAATGTTCTTTGGACTGTGACTTACAATCTCAGTCAAAATATTGCCTCCTCCATATGCAGGGGGCAAGTTGTTGGACAATGGAGTTTGGAAGTCAAGAAACGATAAACTGGAATTATAGTTTACAGCATTAGCAATGTTAGGTGTGGTATCTGTTATTATTATTATATCCATCTTTTATAAGAAATGTCTAAATATTAGTTAAGAAACGTTGTTTTTATTGTCTAGCTTAGATGTTGCTAAATCATAAAATAGCGTGATTCGGGGACAAGCTTTTGTCAGACTTAGGAAGCCCCTTCTGCTTCAGCATGCATGACCTGTGTGTTTGGCTGCTGAATGCAGCCTTGCAATAAATAAAGTCTATGTTTGCTCTGATTTATTTTCTGTCATTTCATGTGTATCTGTCTTGTACAGGCTTAGCAAGGGAACAAAGAGATATTACAGAACCTACTGTCTACCGAAAATACCTCACATAACTTTCTACAAATGTCCATGGCTTGTATATATTTTATTAGACCTTCTGTGCCTTCCATTAATTTCCATTTTGGCATATCAAAGTGTTGGTCAGGGCCTTAGGGAAACTGTTGTTTCCTTAGATTTGATTTGATTTTTAAATTTTTTTAGGAGACAAGGAAAGAACAAATTCTTGAGATGCATGTATGTTCTTTGTGTTGGGGTCACACAGACCAAGGATTCTGTTAAAGACCTTCATGATGTAAATAGACTTCACTCTGATTCATGGAGCTTTCTGCCCCACCATCTTTTGATGAGTCCAATCATGCGGAGGACTTTGAGGACAGAAAGGGGGCGGATTTAACGAAAAATGTAGGGTTCAAATTTTTGTGGCGAATAATGTTTTCCTGTTTAATTTTTCTTCTCAAGATTTTCCCATCTGTGCAGGAGTTTGACTTCACAAATGTACATTTTCTCTTTCCGAAGATGTTCTTTTACCCCACAGATCTAGGTATGTACCTTGTATATGTTTTGAGTGTGGACACAGTTTTGTGTTTTTGGTTCATTCTATAAGTTGGTTGTCTTTCATCCGGTGCAGTCTGATTCTTGGGAGGATGGATTTGAAGAACTCTTCATAAACAATTAATAGCATTGGTGAAAGCATCAGATGTTGAAGAAAATGTGTGCCAAGTCATTGAGCATTCAGCTAGCACAAAAATGTTTATCTACTGAAATAAAAGAAAATAAAAGCGAAGCTTTTTATGCTTTGCAGTCATCTTGAAACTCAAAGGAAATGATACCTGAACTCTATCTGCAGGTATGAACGAGGCTGGATTGGCAGATTTTGTTGTTCGAGCTGTCAACTCCTGCCGTCTGCTTCTTCACCCCGTACTTTATGAAAGAGTTGCTTGGACAAATGTTGCAGAACTAACCATTTAATGTCCCTCTTCCCCTCTCCATCTTTAAGAATTCCTGGTGCAGCATTAACTAGTGGAAGCACACTTTTTCAATGAACTGCAAAAGACAGTAAATCCATGTTCCATTTCCATTAGCTTATATGGCACACTTTATGTTTGAAGGTCTGAGACAGAGTTTAAACTTCGATTTACATATTGTGGATGAAATTGCAGTGAGACGGGCCTCCGAACTCTTGAACTAGATGACTATCAAGCGAAGATTGCTACACAAGAAGGGTAAACTTGCTAGTCGGCCGAAATCCATTATTTCCTGTCTGTTAAAATCTTCTGATGTGCAGTCCCATGCTTGCCCGTACTATCCTCGGCTTCATTTCCAGGTTCTTGTTTATGTTATTCTCTCATTCGTGATCCTCTGACCCTCTTTATTTCTATATCCATAATTTAATCAAATCAATCTCTCCTAGCTGGAGTTGCAAGTTGGAGACGGTTCAGGTCAGACCTTATTTTGAATTCCAATACCATATCTGCCCAAAACCATGCACAAGCATGGGATCCTTTCTCTTCTTGCTTCCAAGGTTACCCTTATACTCTTTCCAATCATGTTTCCCTTGGTAAATTTCTCTAACTCTCTCTTTTCAATGTCTGTTCATACTCGTACAGTTGTAGTGCAATGAGGTTAATTGACATAGTTCATAAAAGTTCAAAAAATTAGAATCAAAGCAAACACAATTATTTTCTGCAGAAACTCAAAAGTCCAGTTTTCCGGTGTAATCCCTGAAAAAAGTCAAAAGTCCCTTTGCAGTTTTCCAAATGAATGGCACCTCTATTTGACCCCCAATATTCATTGTTTGAACAGTTTCTGAGAACTTAGTATTACCATTTTGAGCTACATAGTCACTTCTGACTTCTGCATACTACATTGTTCATAAATTTTGTGTCAAAAGTAGCATTATGTTTATATGTAAGCTTCAGATACCATTAAACTTTCCCAAAGTGATGTAGGATATTGTTCATGCATTTACTGATGCCAGTCCCTGAGGAGCCCCAAGGCATGCTTAAGACATTCAAATATTTGTAGGAATTGGCGGCGATTGATTGGCAGATGTATCAAAGGTAATCCATGCCAAACTTCTCCTTTTCTGCTCCAATCAAGCTGGCACATGTTCTGAAAATCTTCGTTATTCTTTTTCTTGTTTCGATTTGTTTTGTACACCTCTTTTGGCAAATCACTACAACAGCTTACTCAGTAAGTGATAATTTCTTTTACAACACATTAGTTTCTTTTATAGGTTTTCTGGAAATGTTATTGCTTATGAGAATTGCTACTTACTCATTCAATGAATCTTTTCTGACACTAAGCAAATAGAATTTATTTGAAATTTTACTCATGTTGTTAGAATCTGAGGATAGAAATATTGTTGTTTTATCTTTTTGCTCTATTATTTTTCTTCTGTCTTCCTTTAATTTCCTTTTCTCATTTCTTTTCCTCTCTAGATCCCTAGGTATCGGGTGTGATCAGTGCTTGACATCCCTTCATCTTCTTCAATAATCAACTTCTGCTAAACTACCAACCTGTTGGAATATGCCTTGTATTCCAAATTACTCTTTTGCCCTTCTTATATTCCTATATAAATAGGCATAATAGGGTTTATTAGAAATTGAGAGAGATTTGAGAGGAGTCACACTCTTTGTATCCTGTAACATACTTTCTCTACTAGTAAAAATATTCCCTCTCTCCTTCCCGTGGATGTAGGTCATATAGACCGAACTACGTAAAATTCTGATGTTACTTTCTTCTTCGATTTAACATTTACACTAACAAATTGGTATCAGAGCCGAAAGAAAAAATTTTCTTTTCTCTCTCTCCGGCCACCCACCCAACCGGCGGGCGATCCATCGAGAAAAAAAAAAAAAAAGCCCGATTCCCTTTTCCCAGCTTGTCTCTTGTTTCTCTCTGCCCTTCTACACCAACTCTCTTCTTCGTCGTCCATAGGAGAAACGCATCACTTCTTTTCTCCGGTCAAGCCTGCACCGTCGGTTATAATTGATACAACTCATCGATTTTTCCGCCGATTGAACGAATTTCGAGGCTTTTGGATTTCTGAAGTTTCTCTTTAGTCCCTTCTGTTCCAGGGTTATTTCGTGCATCCACTGAGAGATGATGGTTTGGCGTTGAAACGGAGCAGATCTGACGGAAGAAAGGAACAGATCGGGTTCCAACGGGTCGGAGGCATTGTAGATCAGTGAGTTGCACAGTAGATCGACGGGAGGCAAACGACGTTGGCGTGGTGCAGATGGTTTGGCGTTGAAACGGAGCAGATCCGACGAAAGAAAGGAACAGATCGGGTTCCAACGGGTCGGAGGCACTGTAGATCAGCGAGCTGCACAGTAGATCGACGGGAGGCAAATGGCGTCGGCACTGTTTTAACGCCATCAGTACTGTTTTAACGCCGTCAGTACTGTTTTAACGCCGTCAGTACTGTTTTAACACCATAAGCACTGTTTTAACGTCATTAGTACTGTTGTGATTTGTGCCATAAATTTGTATTCTTCAATTTTCGTTGTGGGTGTTTTGTTGCAATGGCTTCTTCATCTTCATCAACGGTGAAGTCTGAAATTGAGAAGTTTGATGGAAACACCAATTTTGCACTGTGACAAGTTAGAATGATGGCAATTCTGACGGGAGAAGGTACAAAAAGAGCCTTACATGGCAAGGAGAAGAAACCAGAGTCAATGTCTGATGCAGATTGGGATGACATGGATGAAAGAGCTCTATCCTCGATTCAACTCAGTTTGGGAAATGAAGTTTTGAGAGAAATCCTCGGTGAAAGAACATTAGCTGGTGCGTGGCTAAAATTGGAAAGTCTGTACATGACGAAATCTTTGACTAACAGATTCAGATTAAAGCAACGCCTTTATACTCTTCGTATGTCAGAAGGTACTTCTTTGAAATCATATATTGGAGAGTTTAGTTCGATTGTTACTGATTTGAGTAAGATTGATGTTCATATTGACGATGAGGATCAAGCTTTATTGCTATTGTGTTCTTTGCCTCCTTCATACAAGCACTTTAGAGATACTATGATCTATAGTAGGGAAGATATTTCCCTTGAGAATGTCAAGACTAATTTACAGGCCAAGGAGAAAATTGATAGTAGTTTGACATTTTCTGAGACATCAGATCAGAGTGTTGGTTTGATTATTGATCGAGGAAGATCAAAGGAGAGAGGTCGAAATTCAGGAAAATCAAGATCGAAATCAAGGCACAAGAGTTTGACTTGCAATTATTGCAAGAAGAAAGGGCACATCAAGTCTGATTGTTACAAGTTGAAAAACAAGCAGAAAATAAACGACAGTAATCAGAAGAATCATCCACCAGGAGAAGCTCATGTGGCAGCAAATGAGAGTGATGATATGCTTTGTGTCACTCAAGGCCAAGGCAGATTTCAAGATACCTGGATCATGGACACTGGAGCCTCGCAACATATGACTCCTAATAGAGAATGGTTTACCACTTACAAGCCAATCAATGATGGTGTTCTATTAGGTAATGATCACGTATGTAAGGTTGCTGGGATTGGTACAGTGTAGATTAAGATGCATGACGGTGTCATTAGGACCTTGTTTGAGGTCAAACACATTCCAGATTTGACAAAGAATCTTATTTCTTTGGGCACTCTTGAGAAGAATGGTTGTAAGATTGGGTGTGAAGGTGGAGTTCTGAAGGTTTCTAGAGGTGCTCTTGTATTGATGAAGGCTGCCAGAATTGACACATTATTTTTCTTGCATGGTTCAACAGTCACAGACTCAACTGCAGTTTCCACTTCAGTTTCAGATTCAGACGTGATGAAGTTGTGGCACATGCGGCTGAGACACATGAGTGAAAGAGGTATGGCTGCCTTGAGTAAGAGAGGTCTTTTTTGTGGTCAGAACACTGGAAAATTAGAATTTTGTGAGCATTGTGTTTTTGGGAAGCAGAAGAGGTTGAGTTTCAGTACAGCCATCCATAAAACAAAGGGAACATTGGACTACATCCATTCAGATCTTTGGGGTCTTTCTCAGGTTCTCTCTAAAGGTATGGGTGCTGCTTATATGCTCATTTTCATTGATGATTTTTCTCGTAAAGTTTGGGTTTATTTCTTGAAACATAAAAGTCAAGTGTTTGGAACCTTCAAGCAGTGGAAAACTTTACTTGAAAAACAGACTGGGAAGCAGATTAAGAGGCTGAGAACAGATAATGGCCTTGAATTTTGCAATAACGAATTTAATGAGTTTTGCAAAATTGAAGGCATTGTACGACACCGCACAGTTGTAAAAACTCCACAGCAGAATGGAGTTGCAGAACGCATGAACAGGACTTTGATAGAGAAAGCTAGATGTCTGTTATCCAATGCAGGTTTGGGCAAGGAGTTTTGGGCAGAAGCTGTTAATACAGCTTGTTGGTTGGTAAATCGATCTCCTTGTACTTCCATTGAGTGTAAGACACCTAAAGAGGTGTGGTCAGGCAAACCTGCAGATTATTCTGATTTGAAGATATTTAGCTGTCCTGCTTATGCTCATGTTAATGAGGGAAAGTTTGAACCGAGGGCTAAGAAATGCATTTTTCTTGGCTATGCTTCTGGTGTGAAAGGTTATAGGTTGTGGTGTCCAGACCCTAAGTCTCCAAAATTCCTCATCAGCAGAGATGTGACATTTGATGAATTCGCTATGTTGCATCCAAAAGAGGAAGTCTTAAGGCCAAACGATGAAAATAGTGGGAGTTCCACACAGCAGGTGGAGTTTGAAAGTGATATTCCTTCTAAGTCAGGTCAACAGATTCAGGTTGACACTTCAGAAACAGTCGAGGATACTCAAGATACTCAACAGGCACAACCGTACAGTATTGCCAAAGATAGACCTAGAAGGACTATCAAGCCACCAGCCAGGTTTTCATACTCAGATTTTGCTTATTGTTTGGCAGTAGCAGAAGAGGTGAAGTATAATGAACCTAAAAACTACTCAGAGGCTGTCACTTGTGCCGAATCTTCCCAGTGGAGTATTGCTATGACTGAGGAAATTGAGTCCCTGCATAAGAATCAGACTTGGGACTTAGTGAAACTTCCCAAAGATAAAAGACTGTTGGCTGTAAATGGATCTTCAAGAAGAAGGAGGGAATCCTAGGAGTTGAAGATGCAAGGTACAAGGCACGTCTAGTTGCAAAGGGTTATAGCCAAAAAGAAGGGATTGACTTCAATGAGGTATTTTCTCCAGTTGTAAAGCACACTTCCATTCGTGTGCTTCTAGCTATGGTTGCTATGTATGATATGGAACTGGAGCAGCTTGATGTCAAGACTGCTTTTCTACATGGCGATCTTGAGGAAGTCATTTATATGGATCAACCTGAGGGTTTCCAAATTGAAAGCAAGGAGGATCATTTTTGCAGGTTGAAGAAATCTCTATATGGTTTAAAGCAGTCTTCTAGACAATGGTATAAGAAGTTTGACAGCTTTATGGTAGGTCATGGTTACTCAAGGAGTGAGTATGACAGTTGTGTCTACCATAGGAAGCTTCATGATGGATCATTTGTCTATTTGCTACTATATGTAGATGATATTCTTGTTGCTTCTACAAGCATATATGAGATTAATAGTTTGAAGAAGCTACTTGGTAGAGATTTCGAGATGAAAGATTTGGGAGCTGCAAAGAGGATTTTGGGCATGGAGATCACCAGAGACAGGAAAGAAGGAGAGTTGCGCCTTTTATAGAAAAGGTACATCGAGAAGGTTCTTGATCGCTTTGGGATGATGAGTTGCAAACCGGTAAGTACTCCTTTGGCTTCACACTTTAGACTTTCAGCCTCTTTGTCACCCAATAGCCTAGAGGAGGAGGAATATATGTCACATGTTCCATACTCTAGTGCAGTGGGCAGTGTTATGTATGCTATGGTTTGCACTCGTCCAGATATTTCACAGGCAGTCAGTGTGGTCAGTAGATATATGGCTAATCCTGGGAAAGCACATTGGCAAGCAGTTAAATGGATACTTCGGTATTTTAGAGGCACTACAGAGGTAGGACTGATGTTCAGTAGAGGCAGTAGGTTGATTACTGGTTTTGTGGATTCTGACTATGCAGGTGACCTTGACAGAAGAAGATCAACAACTGGTTATGTTTTCACTCTTTCAGGCAGTGCCATCTGTTGGAAGGCAACATTGCAATCAACAGTTACTCTTTCCACTACTGAAGCTGAGTACATGGCAATAGCAGAAGCTGTCAAGGAAGCTATTTGGTTGAAAGGTTTGGTCACTGATTTGGGTTTATCACAGGAAACAACCATCGTATTCTATGACAGTCAGAGTGCTATACACTTGACCAAAAATCAAGTGTATCATGAGAGGACCAAACACATTGATGTCAGATACCATTTCTTGCGAGATGTTATATCTCAAGGTTTGATTTCAGTGATGAAGGTCGCTACTGCAGACAATCCAGCTGACATGTTGACGAAACCAGTTTTAACTAGTAAGTTCAAGCATTGCTTGGACTTGATTGGTGTTCGTTTTGATTGACTAGCTCTAAGGAGCCATTTGGAGGAGAGATAGAAGGATTTTATTTTGTTGTGTGTTTAGAGAATACAATGCATGGTGGAGATTTGTTGGAATATGCCTTGTATTCCAAATTACTCTTTTGCCCTTCTTCTATTCCTATATAAATAGGCATAATAGGGTTTATTAGAAATTGAGAGAGATTTGAGAAGAGCCACACTCTTTGTATCCTGTAACATACTTTCTCTACTAGTAAGAATATTCCCTCTCTCCTTCCCGTGGATGTAGGTCACATAGACCGAACCACGTAAAATTTTGATGTTACTTTCTTCTTCGATTTAACATTTACACTAACACAACCCAACCACAGCTTGGATTGCTTTCCTCGCTATATGTAGAAATTTGTTTGAATGCATCATTGAGGGAACCTATATTATGTTGTGTCAGGTAAGTCTTTGTTTCTGAATGACTATGTACCTTTTTTCTTTTTTTGTTCTTGTAGGGCAGTGTCTTCTCATGCAGTGTCAGCAAGCTTCTTGGTATAGATGTGAGCAAGCTCATTCTTTTCTTGTTTCCTTGCATTTTGGAGAGTGTGTTGTGCGAGTTATCAACTCCTTCCACACATAGGGTTGTCCTTGATTATGAAGATGTAAATATTGTGAGTGCTAACTAATCTTTTATTCTTCTTTTCCTAATTTTTTTTATTTTCTTTGCCATATTTATATTTTTCTTATATTTGTATTATCTCTATTTTGTTGTTAAATTTAATTGTATTATTATCATTTTCATTTTTAGATAACAAACTCTTTTTCCTAAAATTACTTGTATCATTTTAGTTGTTTGCTATGAAACCCAAATTGGTTTAGAATTTTAGTTAAAAAGAATTTAGAGTAAGTAGATTTTATATCAAATTTAGTTTATAATAAAATAAAATGATGAGAAAAATTTATAAAATTAATATTAAATTTGAAATTGAGATATTATTATCATTATTTTTTAGATTTTTTTTTTGATGAGTAGTAATCTAAAATTTAAAGTAAAAAACAGAATAACTAAAAATGTCAATGTTTTCGGTTAACTTAATGTCATGCAAATTCCAATGGTGCTTCTTGTGGTCAGCTTAAGCCGAAAAAATGGTGGGTTCTGGCGAGAAAAAACAGAGCAAGAAATTTGTCTTTTGAAGATTACTTTCTGAGATTTATAGGGCATTGAATAATTTGCATTATATTTCATCGCGTGAGGTCAAGGCATATATGATGTTCTTTTGCGTGATTGCAGGTGCTGCTGGACTCACAGTAGAGTGTCAGTGCATATCAGGCATGATTCAGACGTCATTTTTGGTGATCATCAGGTAGATTATGATGCTGGGGATTCATGTTGCTTATGTTGCAAAGTTCAGGTAGTCTCTTTCAACTTGTTTCTATGTGAGATCCTTGTTCTGCACTGTTGCATTCTATGTGATATAAAATAACTGTATGTCGTCAGACCTACATAAGGAGACACTCTGGGGAATTTGACCAGAATCCACAACAGAGCTATTTGACAAGCTGTAAACTTATCTGCGTTTGATGCTTCTCTGCTCAGGTAAGAGTGGGAATAATTAACTGAAATCATTGAACTCGATTGTCAAATAGAATGCATCAAACGCAGATCAGTTATGACTTATGAGTTCGAATCTCTTTATCCAAGTTATGGTTCACTCCACCCGATTGAAGGCAACAACCGGGGAGCTCATAGGCTCAAGATGTCTCTTCCAGATAATATTAATCAATCTGGACCATCACAGATAAAAAAATTGAGTGATGAATTACATAATTTATCCCTGAATGCAATACTGCTTTTGGAAATGCAAAAAGTGTACTCTTCTGTTTGCCGTTTGTTTCACTCACATCATGGCTGAGTGGCTGCATAGAATAATGGAACCTTGGGGATAATACTGTCCCCATCCTCTCTAACCCAGTTTTATAATATCTCCAGTCCCTTGTGTGCTTGTCAATTTTTATCCTATAGAATCTACTGACCCTACTGGAGAAAAGGATCACTAACAAGTAACACCACCAAAAAAAAAGGGGGGAAAAAGGAAAAAAATCATTGTATTGCAATTAACGATGATAATTTTAGCAGTCACTATTACTGGACCTTACTATATACCATGCTGTCTGGCTGCGGGAGTGCCTGGTTGGGGTCGTGTTTCTCAAGGCGCAAATCACTTGGGGGTTTGGGACTTTTCTTTCTACTTTATTTCTATTGGAATATGGTCAACTTGCTTATGTTAGTTGAGTTCATTGCCTGGTCAAATTTGAGAATAAGACCCAACCGATCTTTGTCTGTTCCATTGCATTGCCGACTAATACTTATTTATTATAGCAATGCCAAGATGGCATAAAAAGCCCTAAACACAATAGCCCTTTACAGCGGTTAAAGCTGCCACAAGGGCTTGCAGTTTTTTCGTTGAAAGTAAGAGTATTGTCTATCTAAGTATGTGGAATAAATTGAGCTCATAGTACCGAGAGAAGGAGGAATGCTCCCAGTGAAAAACACGTTTAAAATGTATAGGTTTGCAAGATGTTTTCCAATTTGTGCTGGAACGGGGCCGCGTGAGCAGTTCTCAGAGATGTCCAAGTTTATTAAACTCGCATGAGTATGACTTGACGAACGGAGTTGTCCTGAAAGAGAACTATTGACCAAGCGGAGTGCATACAAGTACGTGTTGTTCTCTTTCTAACAACCAATAAAGCAAGAAGCTTTTCACTGATAATTGAAATATTACTAATTTCTGTCACTATTCACACGTGACAATTTGAATAGACACAATTTTGTTTATTGTCAAATTGAGTTTCAAAGTTTAAATTTTTTTATTTTGTTATTATATATTTTAAATATAAATCTGATTTTAAAATTTTTTTGAATTGTTACTCAAATTGACAGAGTTTGAGAGCTTATTATTAGATTAGAAAAGTTTTAAACATTCAAAATCTAAAAGGACAAGAAAATGGTTTGTATGCCTACCCAAATTGTCACATTACCTGCATGTTAGTATCGCAAAGGAATAGTAATGACAACTACAAATTGATTTAACTTGATTAAATTTTAAAAATGCATGATTTAAATTGATAAAATTTGTAAAATTGTTAACATAAATTTATATTTATTGGAAAAAAAAAGCGATTATTGATAAATATATAAAAGATTGGAAAAAGTAAATTTACCTTTTCTTGTGTATCTACGAACACAAAATTTGCCTAATGAATAAGTAATTACAAATATGGGAAAATAATTAACTATATGAAGCACAATCGTGAAGCAAGAATTAAAAGTTACTATGTGTCAGCTTTCCGGAAGGTTAACAGCTACCTTGACCAAATAATATTCCTCGTAGATTGTTGGATCTTAAGTGAAGATTGTAACTCCAGCACGTGGCTTGCAGTTGTCCTGATTCCACGGAGAAAAAGCGCAGTTATATTGCTCCAACTTTTAGTTTCTGCGAACGCTTAAAAAAAAAAAAATACAATGTGTTATCTTTTTCTGATAAGTACGAGAAATTTATCAGCTATAAGTAACTTTTGATTTCGTGAGTATAAGACAATTTTTATATTCTTTTTTCTAGTTCTAATCGGTCAAATGACATCTCAAATTAGTTTACGAGACCGTATTAAATAAACATTTCCAATGTTAAGTCCAAAAACCGGCTCATTGGCATTGATTTTGTTCTTGAGCAATGCCATGCAAGTGGAGTACTTTGTTTTTGTCATAAATATTTCAAGGAGAGTCCCGACCTTTTTTTTTTTTTTTCCCATTACTAAATTCTCATCAAAATATAGGGATAAATTTGTGCATGGTGACTCAAATTATACACCATTTTCCTAACTTTTTTTATAGGCGGACCCTCCCTAATCAAACTTTGTGAAAGCATACTTATTTGGTAAACTAAACCAACAATTTAGTTTTTCTAGGTTAAAAGGATTAGGCCATGAAAACCCCATATAGTTTGCCGAAGCATAAGCCGAGGAGACAACACGAAACAAGACATTGATAGTAAAGCTAATTTCTTTGCTTAGCACATCCTTTCTTTTATCCAAAATGTAATAGATAGAATACAAGACATTGAAGACTTTGTGAGCGAAGAATATAATTCAAAATTATGTCTTTAGGAACTCAAGTTTTTGTAGATTTGTTAGCAGTCATTTGATCCATTATTCAAATAATGTTTGTTATCCATCAATGTTTTGTTGTGGTTATATCTCATATATTCAGAAAAGGTAATGGACACTTTTTTTTGTGCCACTGGAGTTCATTCATTAATGAAGTGAAATTGAGACATCGTTGTGGCATGTGGCCACACATAAGGAGGATCTACCATCCTCACAATAGTGGTTCCAAGTGAGTCTCTTCCAACTCAGTTACGGCATATCGAATTTGGAACTCACGGGTTCGGTCACCTTAAAACCCTTTATGTTTTAGGGAGGGCAAAACTATAGGAATTTAGACCCCAGGCAAGGCTAGAAAAAGCACAACGAATTAGAACTAAACTCTCAATCCAAGTGGTCTAAGATAGGTATTGGAGTTTACCCACACATAGATAAAAGAATAAAATTTTGATGTGTATACATTAAATCAAATATTACTTTAATAATATTTAATAAATTTTTATCTCCATAGACTATGATTGTCCTTATTTTTTGTGTCTGTTAAATTTTTCAAAAATTTATATCATTGCTTATAATTTTGCATTATATATTGATATTTTATATTAAGAATTTACTTGTAAATTCATTTTAGAAAATAGATACAATCAAATATGTTAGGATAAAAAATACAATCAAATATGTTAGGATAAAAAATAGTAAAATTGAGTGCAATTGATGATTTTCAACATCAAATAAGTGACCTTTTGAAAAAAAAAGGTAGAATAAAATAAAATAACTAACTATCGTCTCCCACTCTCGCTCATTCTCTCTTGCGTAACAGCGCTGTGTGATGTGTGTAAATGAGTTTCAATTGTGAGAACCGAGGGACAATCATGTCCCCTTAGCTGCAGAGGAACTTGATGGCAGCAGAGGAGGAGGGCTTGAGGTAGTAGTGGTGGTGGTGTTGGCGATAGCAAGTGAGGAATTAGGAAGCTGCTTTGGAGTTCTTTCCCCTCCCCTTATTGTTGTCCTGCAAGTTTTGTGGAAAATAAGTTCTGCAATCTAAAAGTAAAAGATGTTTTACAAAAAAATAAACGTATATTCTATGGATTTGTAAAAGATTTTCTTTTGAACACGGTTTTACATTGTACCAAATATTAAAAAAAAAATAAAATATTTTATATGAAATAAATTTACTTTAATTAATTATATAATATTTTCTAAAGCAACTATTACTTTTTTCAGTTTTAATCTCTTTTAATCTAACATTACTTGCATTTTTTAAACATCTTTCAATCTATAAATATGAAATATATAGAAGCTGAGGGGTGATAAAGGGGCCCTTCACTTTGTCATTTATATTATATATACTAAATATAACTAACTTTTCATTTGGTCTGTGGAATGTATTTAAGTCGTTTCGGTACTTAAGTAAATTGTGTATTTCTAAAAATTATTCATTTATTTTTTTCTCCACTTATAAAATTTGACCCCACTAAAAAAATAGTACACAATAATATAGGAGTTTTTTTAATATTATTTAATAAATTTTTATCTTTATGGACTATAATTACCTTCATTTCTTGTGTCTATTAAACTTTCCAAAAATTTATATCTTTTCTTATAATTTTGCACTACAAATTGTTGCTTTATGTTAAGAATTTACTTGCATATTCATTGCATAGATCTATACAAAAAATAAACACAATTAAATATGTTGGAATAAAAAAATTAATAAAATTGAGTGTAATTGATAATTTTAAATGTCTAATAAGTGATTTAAAAAAAAAATTAAATAAGTATTAATTTAATTTTATTTAATACTTGTCTATTATAGTATTTATTAATACACTTATTTATAATAGACAAATATTTTATTGTATTTTTATATATGTAATAAAGTTATTATTTAATAACTTTTCTTTTTTTCTCAAATTTTTGAGAAAATATCAAATTTGATCATAAAATTCATAATTTTTATTCATATTTTAACTTAATTAATTAACTTAAATTGCTAAGCAGTTAAATAATAAAAACATCAAATTATATTCATTAAAAAAACTGCTGACCGAGGGAAAAGAAAGGCTTGATTGTTCAGTAGAATTAAAGGAAAAAGAAAGAAAGAAAGAAAGAAAGAAAGAAAATAGTAGATGCCTATTTCTGATTGGTCAAACTGGGTTGGCGAGGTAGCCGTTTGCATTGTATAAATCCGATTGCATCTCTAGCCAATTTAATGAGTCAATCGCCCTACCATTGACTATTGCTGGGCTTTTCAACCTGCAAGGCTCGAGTACACTTGATCTAGGACAACCTTCTAGGTAGACCGAACAACTTTGCCATGCAGGACTGGTACACTGAGGTGTCTTCCAAGGTCCTTGGTAATACGAAGACCCACCTCATTACTAATCCTACGAGCCAAAGCGTTAGAGACATTACTTGAAAGAACAGTTTTGACTTCTCCAAATTAACCAATTGACTAGAAATTTCACAAAAGTCATCCAAGCAGCTCCTAATAATTTGAATTTGCTGAACATTCGTTCCCAAATAAAACGACATCATCCGCAAAGAATAGGTGTGATAGCGGCAGCCCTTGCTTGAAGAGAGCAATAAGTTTCCACGGATTTTTATTAACTGCTTGGTCAATGAGATTTGATAGCCACTCAATGCAGAGAACAAAGAGTTAAGGGGACAACAGATCTCCTTGCCGAATTCAACGAGAACGGACGAATTTCTCTAAAAGTAACCCATTTCAAAGATCCTGCATCCTAGAAGAAGTGACACATTTTATAATAAAACTGCTTGGAGTATAATATATGATTCATATTTCAAGTCTCTCATAACAACTGAAATTTTTAGGTAGAACGATTTCTTAACAAAACCCACCAAATCAGCAAGAATACCGAGCTACTGGCTTTAACAAGGTCCAATTTGAGGACTATGCACGTCCTTTTTCCATGATTTCGTCTTAAAGTGTAAACTACCCCTTGTAGAATTGCTAACTTTATGAGGAAGTAGCAGTTTTGGCTGAGAGACAATCATTTTTGTACTAACTTAATGGGAAATATTGTAAAGATTATTGGCTGCAAATTCGTGATTTTTTAAAGGAACTTTAACTTTAGGAACCAGGGCAATATGCCTGTCATTGCTGCCTAGGGGGAGCTCCTTTTCATGGGAAACTTGTAGCACAATCTCAATGAGTGAAGGCCCCATGGTCTTCCAAATTTTGGCATAAAACAGGGCCTGATGGCCATCAAGTCTTGGGCTTTATAGGACCCAATATGAAATATTGCATTCTTGACTTCCTTCGTTGTTAAGGGCCTAGCCGAACCCTCAACTTGTCCACTATCTACTGCTAGAAAGTACCCTCTCGACAGTAGATTTTGAAATTCCACTATTTCAGCCAACCTTCATATAATTCTTCCAACCATCGGTTCCTATCTAATTGAAATTCTGAAAGCATAGCTCCTCATCTTTCTTCAAACACTGTAGTAGAATCAGCCTCATACACAATAGCCGTGAAGACTTCCTTCAACTCATCCTACCACGGGCACATCCCTAATTTTTCAAGAAACATCCTTGACTTTTCAGAAAACTTCCTTATCAAACGCCATATACACTACTTATGTCGTATATTGTTGCTAGATACAGCCTCTATTGCAACTCCTATACTTGCACACTGATTGGTGACAATGCCTTCTAGCCTTTGGTCATTCATGCACTTTAGCCATGCTTTGAATACCCATATGTAGTTCTTCGTATTCTCCTTACTCACAACCGAGCAATATTAATTGCCCATGATGATTAATACCCACTAAAGGAGCAAACGACATGTATTTGTTTACCAAGTATGTATTGTCGAGTGACACTACATCTACAAACACATGGAAGGCTGCCTTGCACCTCCCACCAGCCAAAACACATTTCTTAATGATCCATCATCATTAGAATCCACATAACCAAAAAAAAAAAAAAATCATGAGTCTGGGTTTCAAATTTTTATTCCCCCTGCATTTGTGTGTGCTAGCATCAACACCCACAAAAGTTTGATACTTTGCCTCCTTATCATCGCCTCTTCGTAACCCACAGTTCACAACACTGATCCTCTCGCCTTCACGTATTTTTGGTAAAACTTATAAGCATCCTTTATAGATTCAAACTCCATCCCAACCTCTTGTTCTCCCTCTATCACCTATCTAGGCAATTCTCCTACATTAGCCCTTCTTCCGTTGCCATTATGGTCTCCTTGCAAGCCATGCTCTTGCAACGTTAGGCCTTCCATGAATTGTCGTCCTTCTCAGTTCATTACCCGCAATTGTTTGAGTTTGCATATGAAATAACTTGTAAAAATTGTAATACATTCTCATTATATGCATTAATTTTAGGGAAGGGGAGATTCATTAAACAACACGGGGATAAATTTGTATGGACTCACCTACCCAGGATAGCATTTTACTTCCCTAATGTAGAGTGATACTGACATAACATTTGATACAACACAATTAGTTGCAAATTAGCCTTTCATGTTTCAAAGGAATAAACTGAAGGATTTCATACATTGACTAAAAAGCACATTGACTTGATTTGACTCAAATAGATTTTATACTACATATAACAAATTTATACTATAAAGATAATATATATAAGATAAAATAAATACATCAATATCTACCATTATAATTTACTTACTCCTTTTTTAGTATTAAATTTTATTTGTGTAGTATTAAGTACTTTTAGGTAGTTTAAAATGGTTTGAAGCTCATTTTAGTGTAGCATTGTCTATAAAATAAATTATAGACACTCTAGTCGTCCAGTATAGTAGTCTATATTTTCTCTCATTGGGTAATTACATGAGAATACTACTAAAACGGTCATCAAAGATGAAGAAACACAATAGTATAGAAAACTTTATATACACAACACCGGAAATAAAAGACTCATTTTGTCATACCATGTACACAAATACAACAATTTCTTTCCTTTAAGGTCCTAGACAAATCATAGAGAAAGTACCCTCTCCACAGTACAAATTGCGAAAAAAGTTAAAAATGCCCAATTTCTAACTACAATTTCTTTCCTTCAACAATTTGAATCAATCTTGTTGGTGTTCGAACAATGTACAAGACCGTGTACTATGAGTTTCTATGAATCCATATTGTTAACTTTTGCATGTTTTGTACTTGTTGCTCTCTCATGCAACTCGTGAGTAATGTGAACAAGGTCTCCAAAGAAAAATGACAATTTTAAACTATCGTGACAAACAAACCCAATCTAACACATTGCTCCATTTAAATAAGAATATTATGTTATGCAAGAAAAAAGGAACGGTATGAATAAGTAGTTCAAGGGAAAAGGAAATCAAAAATAGCAACTTACAGAGATTTAAAGCCAATTTTCTCTTCCCAAGATTTTACATTTGAGAGTTGAATTTACTAATTAACAATATTTTTTAATAAGAAGAGAATTGATTAGTTACATTTTTCAATTGAATCAACCTTGATTCTTACACATCATTTTTCTTCTTTTTTTTAGAATTCATTCGTTGAGTGAAAAATATCTTGTTTATATAAAATAGTTACTAAGAAGTTTTTTCTTTTTTTTGCAAATAAATTATTTTCTATTAATTGACTAAATATTGAAATCTGTTTAATTTTTTTTTTTTTTGTATTCAGTGTGCATATAAGAATCCTGTGAATTTTTCTAAAACAATGTAAATAATGATTTATGGTAAAAAAAAAAAATTATGTAAGTGAAGGTTCATCTATTTCATTAGACAAACAATTGTTTTGCTCACTTCAACTACAAAAATATGCTGCAATTCATTAGAATCCACCTAAAGTACATGGCGTAAAAACATCATACTCATATTTTTTTAACGGTAAAAAATTATTTTATTCAGAGTGAGCCACAAAAGCATAATCAGCGAAAAAACATGTACAGAGTATCTAATATCAAACATGCAGCTCAGGTAACAAAATTTGTATAAATTTGATATGAAGAACAAGTGTTCGGGAGGTTGTATTAGTTAACCAAAACCACTCAATCCCACAAACAAAACTATACTTAACAACCCTCGTTGCAAAGAGCATCTCAATGAAGGGAAAGTTTGGCGGATATAGAAGTGCGAGGGGGACGTGCGCTATATTGTATATATGTTGAATTAGAAGTCATCACCAATTATTTTAAGCGTGATTGAGGCACCACGAATGACTCGGTCTATTTTTCCACAATTCTTCATTGGAAGTACAATTACTTTTGGTGAAAGTTGTGGCCAACCCAAACATCTATTTTTATTGTTATTTTTTTATTATTTTTAATAATTTGGCACCTATGGGCTCACTTAAAGCACCCCAAATTGGTGTGATATCTGAAGGGAACAGCCAAGATTTGGCTTAAAAAGGTAGTGTTTTTGGCCGATTTTCAAACTGGGTATTGTTGTGTGTGAGGGCACTGGCTGCTGGTGGCAAAGAGCTGTCGGCCTCTGATCAATGCGTGGAGGGCACCGCTGGTAGATCAAAACCCGCTGAGTTCGCTAGTACTGGTCACAAGCAGCGATGACGGCCACAACCACCACATGGAGGAAGGGAAGCAACAACGGTGTTGAGCTTCGAGGTAGTTTTCGCTGCCATACAGGGCATCGTTTGATGCACGGTGGCTTCCGTTACACATATCGGCGCCCCATGCATCGAACAGTGATAGTTATAGGCCAGTGCGACATCGACTGACGATGCGTGGGATGGTGGACGGTGGCTAGTCTTGAGTCACTCGTTGGTTCAAGGGCTTCCTAACCTCCTTTTGTTGTATTGCATTTGGGTGTGCATAGATTAGCCCGCATGGACCTTAAAGGTGTCTCCGTTGCATTTTTTGGCAGAAGCCAGCAGCAAGTTTTTTGGCAGACTCTTTTAGTTAAGAATATTCGATTTTAAGTATTTTCTTTATCTCGTTGACTATTTCTTGTGCTTCATATTGGGATTCACTTGTTTTTATTTCATTTTATTTTACAAATATGTCTTTGAGCATGATATGAAAAGAAATAGAAAAAAAAAAAGACCGTATAACATACTTTTTACCTTCTCTTTATGCAGGGGTAGAGTGATGACTAAGAGACCCCCTGGTCAAGCTAGGTATTTTCTAATTTATTTTGTGATTCTGTGTGTGTGTGGTGATCTACTGAAATTTTCTTGTTTGTAGCCAATTTGCCTTCTATTGAGTGGTTACTGCCCTTTTTTGTGCCGAGTAAATTGTTAGTGCCCACTTAATGATCATCAGTGACATAATGTTCACTGATTGGACTTCTTGCCATTGATATCCAATTCTATTGTTATTTTTTAGCATAATCCAGATCAATTATTTGTGATTATATCCTCAAAAAGTGCAAATACAATAGGAGGAAAAATGCAAATGGCTCATAATCTTGTTGTCGATATCTTTGTTCCAGATATTGTTGACCCAAGGGAGGATCTCCGCCACTTAGGTTGTTGCCTACCCATATTTTTGGTTATTTGATGATGATTTGAGTTGCCTTAATGCTCATGTTAGTTTATTAGGCACTGAAAAATACTTTCTACCCCTTTTTGTGTTGCCTAGTTACTTTTATTGCTCTCTTTGCTTAAAGAAATTAATTAGGCCCACAGAAAAGATTCTTTTGACTCCAAAAAACCCTTTTGCTTAAAACGATTGTTCCTCTCTCTCCCATGTTATCTCAAAAGAACTTTTTGTACCTCTAAAAATTGTCCTCCAAAACACTTTCTTTCTATAATAAATGCATATTGCCCTTTGTTAGCATAAGATGCATATTACTCATTTCATTACATAATTTATTGTTGTACCTTCTCATGCAACTTATTCACCATTTTTGCATTGCATTCATTATCTAAATTAGCATACTCATCAATAGGTAAAAACAACAAATCTAAAGGTGTCAAAAAATTAAAACTATATACAATTTTAAATAGCGAAGAAATAGTAGTAAAATGAATATTCTGATTATATGCAAACTCTACATGCAACAAATAATTTTTTCATATTTTCAAATTCATACAAATAATAACACACAACAAAGTCAAAAAAGTTCAATTAACTATCTCACTTTGTTTATTTGTTTGTAGATGGTAAGTAGTTGAGAAAAATAATTTAGTACCTAACTTACCCCACAAAATGTTTTAAAAGTAACTCAAGAACTTCATATCTCAATTTGAAATAATATTTTAAGTCATATTATGCAAGTATACTACCTCTCTAAAGAAAAATTTTATCATATTGTTTGCATTATTAGTTTTATGATATCAAATAAAATGTGTTATCTTTGAAAATTTGTCAACAACAACAACTATAAAATTTCTACTTTTTTTATTATTATAGTAAATCTAACACAAAGTCCATAAATAAATTAATACAAAATTGACTTAGTATAGGTAAAAGAGTGTACAAGTTATAGAGTAAAATTCTAAATTTAGTCTATTTGCATATTATGCACTTTTCACACAACCTCTCAACATATTGTTTCATGTGTGGCCCAAAAAAGTACTTAACTAAGACATCTAGAGTTTTCCCAATTTTGAAATAACCCATTAAACTACGCTTATGAGCCTCACACATAAGTAGCCCTTGCAAAGAACTTATAAATACATACAATCTATTATTTCTAAATAAATAACCTTCATTCCTATAGAATTTTTCAAAAGTCATCTTCTCACAAGTTCTATAAATATTGGTAAAATTAGGATCATTAACATATAAATCTTTAATGTACTCAAATTTTACTAATTTTGCATTCAAAGTAGAAATAAGAGCATATCTTCAAGATAATATATCAGTTATTACATTCTCTTTACCTTATTTTTATTTAATAATATAGGGAAAGGTTTTAATAAATTCAACTCACTTAGTATGTCTTTTGTTTAACTTTCTTTTCCCTTTTAAGTGTTTTAAGGATTCGTGATTATTATAAATGACAAACTTCTTAGGTCAAAAGTAATACTGCCATATTTTCAAAATCTATATTAATACATATATCTCTTTATCCTAAATAGCATAATTAAGGACAACTTTATTTAATTTTTCATTAAAATGGGCAATTGGTTGCTTTTCTTATGTTAGAATAGCTCTAATGTTAATACCTAAAACATTACAGTCAATTTCAAAAGTTTTAGCAAAGTTAAGTAAGGTAGGTAAGAGGTGTATAACTTAATTTTTTCCTTGATCAAATTAAAAGTCTTGTCTTGATCACTGCCCCATTTAATGATCAAACAATGAAATGGGCATGAACACTATGAAACTAAGGAGGAGTGTCAGAGAGCCTAGTTTCATGTTGTTCAAACTCAACCTTTGATGTCTTGCAAAGCAAGCAAGTTGGTCTGTAAAACAAAGATAGGATTGTAAAGGAAGAAGAAGAACTAGGGAGCAATTTTGGTGTTCCTTTAGTTGTTAATGTTTAGTAACCTTGTAATGCTTTAGTTAGATTGCAAATGATGTTAAGGTATGGTGATCCATAAAGGACACATTAATTAGTCCTTTTTATGAGTGGTTTTCCCTGTAATGTGTAATGTTAAGCAACTTGTTAGTGGGATTAGGTAAGTAAGGCAGTATGGTCAGCTTCCTCAAGTTTATAAACAAGTAGAAATCGGAAGCATGTTATTCTTCGATCATTATATGTACTCTTAACATTGTACAAGTCTCTTATAAAAGGAGCCCTATAAAAATACAATTTGAATTTGAATGTCCACAAAAAGTTTTAATTCTACAATCTCTCTTCTTGCAATCCTCTTTGTCCCTCCCTCTCTGTTTTGTTTTACAACGATTATATTTAAACCCTTCTATGGGTATGCATGATAAAGTGCTTTGGGCTCTTAATTCAGGGTGTTTTACTATTAAGGGAGCTTAGGGAGCTTATCAACGTCTTTTGGACATTGAAAAGGATCAAGTTGGTGGATCTAAAAGCTGTCGGTTCCCCAGTATATGAGGTCCTGTTTTGGTTGACTTGGAAGGGTCGATTACTTACAAATGAGCAATGTTTCAATCAACATCTTACTGATAACGGCACTTGTGGTAGTTGTGACTTGCATTGGGAATTACTTGAACATGTATTTCATGGGTGCACTCTTGTTTAACAATTTTGGAATATCTTATATCAAGAATTGGGATTGCGACAATGACCATGGACCTCCGTTAAGGATTTGTTCTGTGCTGGGTGTTATGATCCCATTATTTTATCTCAATGCAATTGTTCTTTTCAAGTTTTCATCATCATGGTTACCTGGCACATCTAGCAGTGGAGGTACAAAGCCTTTTTTTTTTTTTTTTTGTGAAGACACAAGTTCTCCTTTCCACAATGCTCATGAAGTCCAGATAAAGGCTGATGAGATTTATGAAGTCTGGGCATTTGATAGTGCATCGCGTATTCAATTGAGGCGTGAAAAGGCCTTGGCATATGAGCTTATATCTTGGCAGGCCCCATAGTTTGAATTCCTGAAAATTAATGTTGATAGAAGTGCCAAAGGAATGCTGGGTCTTGCTGGATTCAGGGGCGTAGCAAGAGAGAGCAACGGTAAATGGGTTTACAAATTCTCCAGTCAAGCGAGTGTTTTGATGGCAACTGGAGTTAAGCTAAGGGCAATCTATGAGGGCCTCAAAACGGCTTCGTAATTGGGCTTTCAAAAGGTCATTATAGAATCTATCTCCCTCCTTGATTTTTTTTGATGTAATTTCTTTTGTTTTTGTTTTCTTAACTCACATTTCACCATATTAATGTTACTAATAACTAGAATTAGGATATTAAATGATTTAGTGTTAATAGAAAATAAGTCCAGTGCTATTATGAATTTAAGTAGTGAAAAAGAGAAATAGCATCACAAAACATGAAAACGAGGCAATATATAGAGACATTTTTCTTTTCTGAAAATTTTTGTTGTCAATAGTATTGAGATAACTATTCCTTAAATAAAAAGTGCAAAAAAATATTTACATTTTGTAATCAAATCACTCGCTAGTATTCCAATAACTTAAGTTATGATTAAGAAGTTTATTGGGTTGTAAACTATGCAAAACATATTATTGAAATGACTACCATTGCAGTTGGATTTAAGAATTTGGAATTAACGATGGATTATGCATTCGGGTATTCTGAACTCATTATCTCTTAAACATAGGTCATTTTGACTAACCTATAACACTATAAACAATGAGTGTAAAGTTAATAAATTGTTTAGTATATTATCTAGGAAGAAACAAGATTGAAAAATCAAGTGAGGCACTCAATAAATCCCACGAGAAAATATGTTGGAAATAGAAAGAAAGTGAATGCCAACCATTTCAAGACGGAATGAATTTGCCAATGCATTTTACAAAAATTTTACCTTCCTTCAAATTTTTGAGGAACTTTATTTCAAATTTTAAATTGGATGGGTCCTGGGATTAATGTTAAGTTTAGATATTGTAATTTTAGTTTATGTAAGAACAATGACATTAGTGGAACAAGTATTCTTATTGATGAATTATATAAACTAAAACTTAATAATGTTTTTGCATAATCTTTCCTTTATGTGCTTCATAATTTTGAATGTAAGTGTAGCATGCCAAATAAAAATTTCACCTAGTTGTGGCATAAATAATTGGGTTGTATATTTAGACAAAAATAATGAAATTGGTGAATAATGAATTTCTTGTGAATCCACATTTCTTTGATATCATAATATGTGTAGACTATATTAAAAGCAAGTAAAACCATACATAATAAAAAAGAAGCCACAAAAAGCAACTATCTTCTTGAAACTATACACACAAATATTTGTTAATCTTTTGATTATCCAATCCTTAATGAAAAACAAAAAAATATAATATTATCTTTATACATTATAATTATACCTATCTGTTTCATAAAATCTCTTAATCATTGGATATCTTTAAGTTATATGTAAAGAATGTTAAAAGGCTATTAGGCAAAAAAGAGAAAATTGTGTGACCTAATAAAAGTGATGAATATTATAAAAAAATCAAAAAGAATAGAGGTAGTATTTAATTTTTTTTATTAAATTACTTGAAAAACATGGCATATGTGCACAATATATTAGGAAATTTTAGCTACCTTATAATTACCATCAATGTTTGCTATTTACTTTTAAGGAATTATTGTATGAAAATCATTTTTACTTATTCTTTAATTGTTTCCCATTATTGATAAAAATTTTCAAAGCATCTTAGCATTTATAGAAAGTACAAAGCCCTAACATTTGTTTATTTGGAAATTGTTTATTATATATAAGAACTATCTCAATTTTTTATAGCTTATTTACTATTAATTTTATAATAAAATTTAGTTGCATTTGTTGCTTTTGGAAAAAAGTCGGATGATTTTTTTTTTTTTTCATTTGGTATCAAATTCACGAATGATAGATCTAATAGATAAGTTCAAGTTATTACATTTATATGCATAATTGTTCTAGTATGAAAAAGGGTGTATTTTTAAGATTTCTTGGACCTTACATGTAAGACAAGCAAAATCAAGTAGACTATAGATCAAATGTCCAACTCATCAATTATCGTTCTAGACACACGTATGATTTTAAAATTTTTCTTTTTTTGGCAGACACGAATTAACAGTTCTGAGACATGTCCAACACATATCTCGGTTGGCTAAGTCTCCGGCACAACCTAGACAGCACGTACACAGACTTGATGACACGGATATGTCTACGATGACAAATAAACAAAGAACACGGATATTGTGACACGTCAACCTTGAAAGAATTAGGATACAAACAAAGCATTATATGATTATAAAATATATATTAGTATATTTTACATATATGTGTAACTTCAACGAAAAATGAGTGATGAAGAAGCAAAGGGTTGGTGGAGTGCTGATGTTGATGGGCTTAATGCACAACAGCTTCTCCAATTGGGGCAAGCATTTGAGGATCTCCCAAAAAAGTCTAAAGAAAGGTATATTTAAAAGGACCAACGGTGCTTTAGCCTTATTGGATCCTCCTATGGTCCTTACTAAAATGGTCAATTCATTTGTTTCCAATGTAAATAAGGCAAATCCTCTATGTTCTGACTATAATCAGGATCAATAAATTGCTTGTTGTTAAAACTAAACTCCATGGAAATAATCAAATAAACAAGAAAACACCATAATGTAACGTGGTTCGGTCGATGTGACCTACATCTATGGGAAAGACAGAGGAAATAATTTTATTACTAGAGAGAGTGTGTTACTGGAAATAAAGAGTGCGACTCTCCTCTCTATTTTTTTTTCATAATCCTAGTATGCCTATATATATATAGGGATATAAGATAAGGGCTAAAAGAGTAATTCAAATTCAACTAGATTACAAGCCATATTCCAACACTTGTCGTGTCTAGAATTGCATAAGAAGTGGTGGAATAATATCTGTAAGTTCGAGTCTACATTCATACTTGTGCCAACTTCTTGCTACAAAAGATTACTAAGTCCATTGGAGTATGTGAATATGCATGAGATTACAATTTGAGGATGGGCGTCTTCTTTTGGTTGTTCTCAACTATTTTATTTTATTTTTAGTTTCAATGGTTTATGCTTCGCCTTGCATAATTAGAGCAATTCTCTTGCATATTATTTATTAAATGACTGGAAAAAATTTGATTCAATATATCACTTAAAAACAATAATAAATCCCTATAAACCCTAAGCCTATGAAAAGGAGATCACGACGAACCAAGTAATAGGTGAGAAGAAGAATATAGGAAAACGATTGAATAAATAATTGTTGATGGTCAAGTAATAGGTGAGACACAAGTGGAGAAAGATTCCACAAGAAGACAATGACAAGGATGCAAAATATTCCTTACACAAACAACGAACAAATGATTAAATGTCGATAACTCAAACAAAACAATTTGAAGGAATGAAAGAGATTAAGCGAAGGAAATTCATTTTAATAAACCAAGTGATGGACAGCTCCTTGATCTCGGGTGATGAGGGAGGTCTCCTTGATCTTATAGTGGCGTGGTACGCCACTATGGTGCTTAATGCTTCCCTTTTTTGAGGTATTTTTGGTGGATGTTTTTGAGAATTTTTAAGAGTGTTAAAAATTATTTTATTTTTTATTTTTTGAATTATTTAAATGAATATTCAAGGCACTATATAAGTTATTGGACTCTTCAAGCAAATTTGGCCGACTAAGCCTAATGAACCAACCCAAACTAACAAATTAAAAGACGAACTTAAAGCTGTGAGTCACAAATGAACTAGTTTAGTTATTTAATTTTTTGTATTGTAGTATATATTGAGCATTTATTCGGATTTTGATGAACACACCAGAAAACTAGGTTTATCATATGCAACAATGCCCAATTACTCTCAAGCTCAAGCAGGGGTAGCATTTAGGCTCTTGGCCCGACTGCTTATGTTACTTATTTGGTCTTACACTTCTGTTTTTGTGGTAAGGAACGATAGCTAGTGCCATAGGGAGGCCAATCCCCTAATGGCTTCCAGCACCATCTAGAGTAGCCCTGCTGTTGGCTGGTCAACGAACCGTAATTGAAGGGGCAAAACTAGCCAGCCAATTCAAATATATCAATTGATTAAAAATTTTATCTGATATGTTTTCATATCTATCTTTATATTTTATCTGAATGATATAATTTTAAAAATACATATTAGACAATATATACATAGATATGAAAACATATTTACTCTAAAAAGTTAAAACTACAATTAAGAAGTAAATATGACGATAAAATATTTATTAGATACAATATACATACAAAATTACAAGTATTTAAAATAGATTTAAAATTTTTACAACACACACACACACATGTAAATATTTTAAATAAATTTAATTTTTTTAAAAAAAATTTACAAATATTATTATGTTATTTTCTATTGTAAATAGTACTTTTGTGAAAAACTTTAAATGGATGAATTATAACTAAATGCAACATGATATTTAAGAAAATAAGAATCAACCAAACAAATTTTTTCTACACGATGAAATCACTTGAACACATGGATCTATAGTTTGTCAAGAATCTAGATCCACATGTTTTGTGGTACAATTAATTGGTTGTGGCACACCGCGGTAATTATCACCACAATTTTCAAAATATCAACTTCATTTTTTATTGAATCAAAATAAAATCTCATTACAATAATTAGGCAAGAAAGATATAATCTTAGAAAATATTAGATAAAATATATACACAAATATAAAAATATATATAATATTAAAAAGTTAAAATTATGATTGAAAGGTGAATATAATAGTAAATATATATTAGATAAAATTACGAATAAGCAGTAAATATAATAATAAAATATTAATTACATACAATATAATACACAAATACAAGTACTTAAAATAGATCTAAAATTTTTACAACACACACAAAAATAAATATTTTAAATAAATTTAAAATTTATTCAAAATGTAATTTGCAAAAATATTATGTTATTTTATATTGTAAATAGTATCTTATGAAGAACTTTAAAAGGATATTTTATAACTAAATGCAGTGAGATCATCAAGAAAACAAGGATTAATCAAACAAATTTTTTCTACACTTTGAAATCTCCTAAACACATGGATCTATAGTGTGTGAAGAATCCATATCCACGTGCTTTGTGCTAAAATTAATTGGTTGTGATGCAACCTGTTAATTATCACCATAGCTTTCAAAATCCTATCACAATAATTGGACTTGAATGATATAATATTAAAAATAGATATTCAATAAAATATATACATAGATATGAAAGCATATGTACTCTAAAATGTTAAAATTACAATTAATGTTCAATATGAATATAAACTATTTATTAGATACAATATACAAATAGAAGTACAAGTATTTAAAATAAATTTAAAATTTTTATAACACACATACATATAACTATTTAAATAAATTAAAAAAATTTTAAACATAATTTACAAAAATTATGACGTTATTTTATATTATAAATAATATTTCTGTGAAGAACTTTAAATAGATGAATTATAATTAAATGCAACATAATGTTTAAAAAAGTAAGAATCAACAAAACAAATTTCTTCTACATGGTGAAATCTCTTGAACACATGGTCTATAGTTTGTGAAGAATTCATATCCACATGTTTTGTGCTAAAATTAATTGTTGTGATGCAACCTGATAATTATCACCAAAATTCTCAAAATCTTATTACAATAATTGGACTTGAATGATATAATATTCAAAACAGATATTCGATAAAATATATACATAGATATGAAAGTATAAGTACTCTAAAAAGTTAAAATTATGATTAATGGTGAATATCAATATGAACTATTTATTTGATACAATATACATATAGAAGTACAAGTATTTAAAATAGATTTAAACTTTTTGAACACACACACACACACATATAAATATTTCAAATAAATTTAAAATTTTAAGCATAATTTACAAAAATTATTATGTTATTTTATATTGTAAATAGTATTTTTATGAAGAACTTTAAATGGTTCAATTATAACTAAATGAAACGTGATATTTAAAAAAATATGAATTAACCAAACAAATTTCTTTTACGATGAAACCTCTTGAACACATGGATCTATAATTTGTGAAGAATCCATATCCACATGCTTTGTGGTAAAATTATTTGTTTGTGGCACACCACAGTAATTATCACCACATTTTTCACAATATCTACATCATTTTTTATTGAATCAAAATAAAATCTCATCACAATAATCATGCATAAAAAGATATAATCTTAGAAAATATTAGATAAAATATATACACAAATATGAAAACATATATAATCTTAAAAGGTTAAGATTATGATTGAGAGGTTAATATGAGAGTAAAGATATGTTAGATACAATATACACACATATATACATAAAAATACTTTTAAAAAATTTAAAATTTTTTCAACATATAATTTACAAAAAATTATTGTATTATATTATATTCTAAATAGTGTTTTTGGCAAGAATTTTAAAAGAATATATTATAGGTAAATGCAACCTAATAACTAAAAAAATATAAATTAAATTATCTCATATAATTAGTTGAATAAAGTATATTTATTGATTAAAAATTTTGCCATTTGGTTAGAAAATCAATTAAATTTTGCACTCAACATTAACATATTGTCCTCATGTTTCTAATAAGTAAATAATCCATCCCTTGTCTATATATTATTATGCAATTTATATAGTATAAGAATATGTCAAATTTGTATGGTAAAAGGAAAATTATCTTAATTTTATTTGTGATGTTTATCTTTTACATATCGCTCCAAGGATTAAGTCGGACTATAATGACTGGACCATTCATTTCCATTAATATACATTAGTCATTTCATACATTATCTCTCTCATGGAATTCTAAGGGTAACCAAGCAAGCTTGGTCCACAGATAGGCCCCAAAAGTCCTTGCCGCTTACCCATCACTTTTTGAAGTGATGAATATCGCCATGTTTGATATTCTTATACTATTCTTATATGAATATTTTCAAGCTCAAAATTTGATAAAGAGGGCCAAAGCCAAAATGGCAACAAAGACGATAAAATAGAGGACATTACATGAAGGCCTTATTGATGCAATAATAGAAAATGTTGTCTTATACAAGGAACTGTTAGAACCATCAAAACTTAGATCCTACAAAGAAATAAAATTGATTAGACAAAAAGCACCAAGGTTTCACCGCTCTCACTACACTCTGAAGGGTACCCAATGCCACAATTTCCATTAAGCTCTCAACATATTCATACAAGGAATGTTAAATGAAATTCAAACCTTTTGGACCAAAACATTTCCTAAGCTAACTAAGATTTTAAATAAGTAAACATCCATAAGAGCCTTTAAGTTCTTCTTGCTATTAAGGCTTATTAGAAGTTGCATGTACATCCAACTGACTTCATTTGCTTGATATGGGATACTTGCTGCTCTAGCAATTGAACAGAAGAAATGAATCAGACTATGGAGGAGGATCATTCGTCTAATGACAAAGAAATATTTGAGTTTGGTATTGGAACTTTGAAACAAAAGAATGTTAAATTAGAAAAGTTTAGAGTTTGAGGACTTATTGAATTAAAATGTAAAGATAACTCTATTTAATTTTTCCATGTGATAAAAAAAACGAGGTGGTGAAATAGTTATGTAATGGTATTCTATAGATATTATGTATTATAAAGTGTTGTAGAGAATGAAATACTAAGCCTTACTATTCAAGAAATTGGTCAAGAAAAACTATTAAAGAAACTCTTGATAATCCTTTAATACTATTGATGATTGAAGTTTGAAGGTTGTGTCGAGTTGAAGTAGATGTTGTGAATGATTATATGATCGAAAATTAATTTAAATTTGATATAAATTAAAAATTAGTATTGAAATAAAATTTAAATAATTCAATTTTATTTGTTATAATTTACATATTAAGTTAAGGTTAGATATGATCTAATATGTAAAAATTTGAATATTTTAATTTATTATATGACCAGTGAATATAATTTTATACCTATATTGTTTATATGTACTTCTTTTATGTGCATAATATTTTATCAAATTAATAAAATAAGAAAATTATCATATAATTTTCTAACAGTTGTATTGCAATTATTACACTCTAACATTAGTATAAGAGTGATTGGTTTAGGCTTTCAATCGAGCACATTGGGTTTGGGCTTTGTTGATCGGTTTACAGATCCCTTAGATTTATTGGAGTTTGCTGGTTTCTTTGCTGGGGTCTGCTGGAGTTTTGTTGAACCCCTTGGTCTTGAGTTTGAAGAAAGTGGGATTTTGGAGACCGAAGATGCTACTGGCTTGTAATTATATGTTGTTCTTTTACGTATTTGGGCCATGAGCTTTTCTTATACATAACTTATGGCTTGTAAGTGTCGGGTTAATTCTATGCATATATGAAGAATTTTTCTCCACTTCATACAATTGTTTTAATTTTTATTTTAAGCTGAAAAAATTTATTTGCAATTAACGTACTAAAAATATAGAATTGATGCAAAAAATTTTCAAAATTTTCAATGCAGATAGTTTAATAATGGATATTTCTTTTTGATGGGCTTCACATGCATTTTACCGATTGGTTAGTCCAATCATTCCCACTCACACCCTAATCTCTTCCATTATATCAAAGTAAGTAAAACCAATTGCAAAAAAAATTAAAAGTGATGTGCATATTGGCTATATTTCAATTTGGTAGTTAAGTGTCTAATTATTACATCTTAATTTAAATATATCTCGGTTGATCCTCAAGTACAACAAAATAAGTATAAATAAGTTTTCATGATCTTATTCCCAAAGGATTTATTTCAATTACAACATATCTTTGCTTATCATCAATTTAGAACCATGAAAATTTTGTATAGATCCAAAATTATCCCCTGAGCATGTATTGGGCTCTATGTAAGCCAAAACATAACGTATGTGAATCAACCCTAAGATATGATGCTCATTCAAGATAAAAGTAGTTTGCAAGAAAACAATCCTGAAGGAAGCCAATTTTAGTAGCAACAAACTATCCATAAAAAGAAGATATTTACTAAACATCACAGAAATACTTAGATATGAAGCAGGCAAGTTCATAAGCCAACGGTCATCTACATCACGAAGAACTATCCATATCAAGAAAAATGACGGAGAGGGAGCCACAAAAGAAAACCCATCATGCTAAGACAAAACAATTCAAACATTTCTTGAATAATTGAAAGTTCAATAGGAAAAAAGGGGGAATTGTAGCTTACCAATTCATATAATTAACTAATGTGTAACCATTCCCTCACGGATCATAGGCCCTAAAGAAATGAGAACCAAAAGTTTCATTTCAATTAATGGATATTGCTTTATCTTGATTGTATTTATCCTTTTATCGAGCCTACTACTTCAAGAAAGCTAGTTGACACCAATACTGTATGTGTTCATTTAAATACTATATTATATGCAATATAGACATTTTCATCTTCTCTTTGAATCTCTTCATCTTCTTTGTAACCGCTGACTTTAAAAAATACTGGGAAATTTAAGTGCTAAAGTGATACTTCTTTTATCATTTTTATGTGACTATTTGATTTCTTGTAATTGTTGACATTGATTAAATTGGGCATGTGAAAGAATCCTTGAAAGAGAGTTAGTAGGTAAGAAGTTAATGATTCACGAATTGAATAAAAAAAAAAATGTAGAGAAGTGTGCCCCTTAACACACCAATGTCATAGGCTTACCATGTATATCAAGAATAATTAATAGGTTGGGAAAAACTGCTTCAAGAAGCCACTGTCTATGCTTTTAAAAACCATCTCTTATGAAAGAATAAATCATTTTTAAAGAAATTGAATTTATTGTCTAAAATTTGGATTCATTTCATTTTTATATACTCATTGATTTAGATTTACCATATAATTAGTTTTTTTTTCTAAGAAACTAATGTATATTAGTTAAACGATATTTTAATGATTAAAAAGTTAAATATTTAATTTTAAAATTTTAAAATTTAATCATGATAAAAGATACAAATTTATAGAAATAAGGATAATTGTCCTTTTTACGTAGCTGATGGGCCATTATCTTAAAAGCTGTAGTCTAGATGACAAAAATGTAACTTTAATTGCTTCTTCTCGATGGAACCATTACATAAGCTTAACAAACCCCCTTTTGTTTTTTTTTTCAAAGCCTGAAAAATAGTTAGGTTAGATGATAAAACAAATACCTTATTATGCATATGACATTGCTCAATTAATTCTATGATGATTAAAATCTGCACTTCTCTTTTACCAGAAGACATGGCAAAAATGTGACTCAAACCAAAAAACTAAAAAAAAAAAAAAAACAAAAAGACATGGTAATAAATTCTTGGAGATAATCGCATATAAACACGACAAATAAACCAATGCTTTTAAAAATCTTAAAATTGTTTCAACATATAATTTATAAAAAATTACTATGTTACATTATAGTCTAAATAGTATATTTATTAAGAATTTTAAAAGAATATATTACAGTTAAATGTAACCTAATAATAAAAAATATATATTAAATTATGCTATATAATTACTTAAATAAAATATATTTATTGATTAAAAATATTGCCCTTGAGCTTTTTGGGTTAAAAAGCTAATTAAATTTTGCACTCAATATTTACGTATTGTGCTCATGTTTCTAATATGTAAAAACTCCATTCCTCATCTATATATTATTATGCAGTTTATATAGTACAAGAATATGACAAATTTGTCTAGAAAAAGCAAAATTATCTTAATTTTATTTTGTACATATCTCTCCAAGGATCAAGTTGGACTACCGTGACTGGACCATTCATTTCCATTAATATACATTAGTCATTTCATACATTATCTCTTCCGTGGAATTTTAAGGGTAACCAAGCAAGCTCGGCCCACGAACAAGGACCAAAAGCACTTGCTGTTTGCCCATCACTTTCTGAAGCGACGAATATCGCCATGTCTGACATTCTTTTACTATTCTTATACGAATATCGCAGAGATGTTACCAAGCAAAATAGTATAAGAATATCGTGATAAACGTTGTTCGTCTTATTAAATATTACCAAGCCACCCAATTTGAATGTGACTTCTAACAAGAAATTCTATGTCCATTAAGTTGTTCGTCTTGTTATATATCGTGATAAACGTTGTCCTGGACCTATCATTATTTCTCTCCAGTGGGTTCCAGACTCAAACGTTGTTTTTGACCTCTCCCTCTATCTCTTTTCATGGGTTCCAAACCCGTTAAGACAAAACCTATTCAGGTACAATAGTGCTCTGATAATGAATCTTCCTTATGAGAAAGATTGGATGAGGCTATCTACGTGTGATCCCTGACCTCTTACAAGTGCCATCATTAACATGCAACATTTTTTGTGCTAGAAAAAAGAATCATGATATAAGTAATTGAGGAATGTTTATCACATAAATCTAACAGAATTCCATTATTTTCTACTCAGTAGTCTCCTAATATCTTTGTCTAAAGGGGAGTGTGCATATCGTGGCCCTGAATTGGTCAAGTACATGGAATGCCACCCCATTTGCATGTGACGTCGAGCAAGAAAGTCAATGTCCATTAAGTTGTTCGTCTTATTATATATCGTGATAAACGTTGTCTTCGATCTCTCTCTATCTGTCGCTCTCCTGTGAAAATGTGCGTGAGAGAGAGGATGATGAGCAAGACGTCGACTCTCGTCATTAATCTTCTGGCAGCATTGGATGCAAGGGGGTATGGAGGATCTTTCAGAGATGGGGCAGAGTTGAGTACGTTTTCAACACAAATAAGGTAAGTAAGATTGGACTGTGGAGGATCGTTCAGAGATGGGGCTTGTGCTGTGGAGGTGGGGAGTAATGGTTTAGAAGTCGGAAGATGAAGAGGGAGAACTTCAATACTGAGAGTTGAGAGCGATCAACTTAAAATGCAGTGGGCGGAAAAGCGAGGGTGAGTCTCTGTCGCCTTTCCTCCCGCACCCAAAGTGCTTGGAGAAATTTCTTTACTTTAGCTCCTTATTATGCCAGAACCATACTATAGTAACTCAGTAATCAAGATAAACATCGAATCAGGTTCAGTTGTAAACAATCTTATTTATATTTTTACATCAAGAATCTTTACCACTCACATTTATAGTCTCCAAATTATGATAAAGACAACGGTCAAACAATGCTTTGGAATAATTGTATGACTGTTTTCAAGGATTCTCTATTTGGCTCCCAATCCAGCGACTTAATCTCTATCCCTGTCCTTTTAAAAGTAGTATGATCCATATCCTAAATTGCACCCAACAATTTAAGCTTTTAGGTATCCGTTACTCTTATATTTAATTGTAAATTAATTATAAATTTTTAATTTGTTCATATTTTAGAACCTAGTTTGTTTGGACCTACTTTGTTTATGCTTTCGGCCCAAGTGGGCTTTCGCGCGTCAAGTGGAATCGTTTCTCGACATCTTTTTTGTACGGTCTCCTTTTTGCATCAACCCCAAAAACATATTCTTTGAAACCATATTCTTGTGCCTTACTTGCGTCAAATACATACATTTTTGCGAAACCCATCTTCGATGTAGTCCCATGCAACTTGCCTTCTAGTTTGTTTGATGTTTTTTCAAACACATCGAATTTAAGTATTTCTTTTCCGGGGGGAGGGGGGGAGGAGAACAAATAAGGAACCCATTAATAGTAGTAGTATCTAATAGATTTCCAAACCAAAAATCCGTGGGGTTGTAATTGTTGTTTAATGAGTGGTCCTCAATCCTCCTCGGTCTTTGGGGAGTTGGGGGTTGGGGTGAGGATAATCTTTCATTGTAGATTGTCCATAAATCATATTAAACGTCCAAAGACGTGGAAAACGTTCCCAATGAATGGTCCATTCATGGTGGTTCAACTTGATCATTGGAGCCATACGTACAAGATAAATAGGACATACAAAATTAAGATAATTTTGCTTTTTTTCCCTACAAATATTCTTATACTATGTAAACTGCATAGTAGACACATGTATCGGATATGATATTCCTTTGACATATCTCATATATATCAAAATGTGTCTAATACAAAAATACAAATAAAAAAAAATAATCACACTTTAGTGTTTGAACACATTTAAGACACATGACAAACACTTGTTATACACATATCAAATATTTTTAATATACATGTCAAATGCTTCTAGTTAGTGTACAAATAATAATTTTTCCCAATAAATGAATAATTGGGTGGTAAAAATTATAATCAACAAATATTTTTTATTCAAATAATTATACTAAATACTTTCACTTATATTATTTAGATTATCATGTTACATTTAGCTATAATATATATTTTTTAAATTATTAACCAAAAATACTATTTACAATATAAAATACCATAATAACATTTACAAACCATATGTTGAAAAAAATTTTAATTTATTTAAAATAGTTATATATGTGTGTGTTATATTTAATATAAATTTTATGATCATATTTACCTCTTAATTGTAATTTTAACTTCCAAGTATTTTTATATTTGTGTTGGATCTCATCAATGTTTGTGCCCATTTATCATAGCTAAAAAGGGAAGGAAAATGGAACAATTCTATAATTTTTGAGATAACTAATATTTTGTAATTAAACATTATGATCACCATGTTATTTTGTATTTATCATCGAAAATTCTTTGGTCTCTTGATTGGTTACGGGTGTCATTTTCACATGCCGTCTATCTCTGCATACGTTTCAATGCTATCAACAGCATGTCTCTACGCCTCCCATAGTCGCCTATAAATTCGAGCCCTCAGGTCTGGGATGTTCATCTTCAACAACTTCTCACCTTTCACACACTCACAGAGGCAGATATACAATACCTATGGCACAGGTACGATGTTGTCTTTTAACTTATAAAGCCTTAATTAAGCCTTTTCGGGATAGAGACAGAGAGAGATTCTAATAAGATCCTTAAATCCCCTTGAGGGTTCAGGTTTTAAGATTTTAAGAGTCAGTATATAAATATATGGATCTCCTTTATATTGCATGTGCAGGCTAGCGATGTCATTACTCTCGGACCCTGGGGCAGAGAAACTTCTTCGAGGAATGGGTCCTTCAAAATTCCAATAGGCAGCAAATTTAAGGGGATTAGAGTTGGTCATGGTGCTGTCATTGATTCCCTTACCTTCACCGCGCAAGACGCCAGTGGCGGAGAGGAGGAGGTGACGTTTGGCAGCGGTGGCAGCTCTTCTAATACGGCGAAGGTATTTTTTGTGCGTGCATATATTGATTATGTATATTATGGTAGATACTAGATATACGACACAATCCCACGAGTTGTGTCTCGGTGACAGGAATTATTTTAAAATTGAGTGTTTCTCATTTGAATTCTCAATTGAAGTCTTTCCATGAGAAAAACCAAAAAAAAAATAAAATAAAATAGCGGAGCTCGTTGCTTCTGGATATTCCATGGCACTTTTCAGACTTCATATTTACTAAGAAGCGATTTTTATTTGTTTCCGGATGTTCCATGGTGTGCTTCGTACCCATCACTAATCGAGTGTAAATATATGTATCCAGGTGAAGTTTGCTCCCGCGGAATATATAACATCAATTTCTGGAGCATATGGGAATTGGCATGATCAAAACAGCACTTATGTCACAGCAATAGCATTTACCACAAATTCGGGAACTACTTATGGACCTTACGGCCGGGAGGAAGGAAACGTGAAATTCTGTAGCACTCCAGTGGAGAATAATAAAATCTCTGGGTTTTTTGCATATCTCGATAACTCTATTCAGAATATAGGGATTTATGTAAGGCCCATATGATCAACTGATGATCTAAATTAAAGAGAACAAGAGTCCAAGTCAACAAGTCTATATTGGTTTAATATATTACTAAATAAGGACTCTGATGTAATTTGTAAGGAGTGAATTGAAATGGGTGTGTGCTTGTGTTCTGGTCATTATATATTTGAATAAATCTTATTTGTGTTTGAAAGATGTACAAGACTGTGTACCATAAATATCTATGAATCCATATCGTTATCTTTAAATCATGTGAATAGGGTCTCCACGCCAAAATGACAATTTTAAACTTTTATATAGAAAAAATAAGAAGTGGAAAAGAAAGAGAAGTCAAAAACAACAATTTACAAAACTTTGGGGTTAACTCTTTTTTCCCAAAATATTACTTTTGATAGTTGAATTTACTAATTAACAATATTTTTTAACTAATGAGGATTGATTAGGTACACTTTTGAATAGATTCAATCTTAGTTCTTACATATTGTTTTTCTTTCTATTTTTAGAATTTATTTGTTTGCTAGAAAATAACTTGTTTATATAAAATATTTACTAAAAATACTTTTTTGCTGAAAATAAATTATTTTTTTATTTGACTCTGATGCTGAATTTGTCAAAAAAATATTTTCCTATCTTTGGTGTACATATAAATTCCTATAAAAATTTTTAAAATAATTCAAATAATGATTTATGGTAAAATTAAAAATAATAATATATAAATGAAGGATTGTCTATTTCATTAGAAAACCAAAAAATTATTATCGTTTTCCCAATTCAACTAGAAAAATATGTAACAGTTTATTAGGATCCACGGAAAGCACATGTCATAAGAATATCACACATATTTTTTTAAACGATCAAAAATTATTTTATTCAAAGTGAGCCAAAAAAGTGATCATTAAATAACATGCAGAGAGTGCCCAATATCAACCTTATAGCTCAAGTAATAAAATTTCTATACACTCAAAATCCAGAGCCAAATGTTCTAGAGGTTGTATTAATTAACCAAAACCACTCAATCCAACAAGCAAAACTACAATCCCTGTAACCCAAAATTGATATATGGGAAAACCACAACCAAGAAGTGAAACAACACAACATCACATTGGCCCCATAATTCAAATCTACACCAAGAAGTTATTATACACACAAGTTTTAGGACCTTTAATCTAGGAGTTGTGTCCATCGTCTGACAATCCAACAATGAATACCTTACCTAATTACCACTACACAAGAATTGATTTACAGGAAAGTGTCACACTGAAAAAAGCAGATAATAACCCCAATTTTGTTCAACCTCTCAACTCCCCTAGCAATGTAGATCTTCATGAATTGTCTTGTACTTCCATTGCCCAAAATCAGCAGGCCTTTGTAAGGAACATTCAGAATAAAAAAAAAAAAGAAAGAAAAAAATAAAAAAAAACACATTCCAGAATAGCGGAAACTAAAGTCCTGGGTTCCAACTGTTCTAAAGCTGCAGTATAAACAAAATCACAATCATAACCAAGCAAAGAAGGCCTCATGTCTACCTATATCCAATTTAGCCAATTCATTTACAAAACCTTTGGAACCACACGATATCTAAAGTCGAAATATGCCTATAAAAAAATATTAATTTATGGGTCCAAGTATCAACTCATGACAGATTGACTGGTTTGATCCAACTTGATAAATATAACATAGGTAAACTAACGAGCAATAATTACATAAAAGAGGAAAGTTGAAAGGCCCTAAACCACCCATATATATAGGGCGTCCTATTAGTCTTTGACAAAACAGTAAGGAGAGGAGGGTTATATTGTTCTCACATCTTAAGGTATTTGATGGGCTTTTTGATGGCTTTCAATTTTTATATATCACGTGAGCATATACACATGCATTTGACCAAATGGTTAGTACAATCATTCACACTCACACCCGAATCTCTTCCATTATATCAAAGTATGTATAACCAGTTGCATAAAAAATTAAAAGTGATGTGCATATTGGCTATGTTTCAATTTGATAGTTAAGCGCTGAATTATTACATCTTAATTTAAATATATCTGTAAAAATTAATTATCATGTATAAAAAAATAAGTATAAATAAATTTTCATGATCTTATTTCCAAAGGATTTATTTCAATCACAACATATCTTTATTTATCAATTTAGAACCATGAAAATTTTGTATAGATCCAAAAATATCCCGAGCATGTATGGCTCTATGGGAGCCAAAACATAAGGCATGTGAATGAACCCTGAGATACGATGCTCATTCAAGATAAAAGTAGTTTGCAAGAAAACAATCCCGATGGAAGCCAATTTTAGTAGCAACAAACTATGAAGAATCCATTAAAAAAATAGATATTACTAAACATCACAGAAAGATTTGGATACAAAGTGAGCAAGTTGACGACGGAGAGGGAGCCACAAAAGAAAACCCATCATGCTAAAACAAAACAATTCAAACATTTCTTGAATAATTGAACCGTTCAATAGGAAAAAAGGGAGAAGTGTAGCTTACCAATTCATATAGTTAACTAATGTGTAACCATTCCCTCACGAATCATAGGCCCTAAAGAAATGAAAACCAAAGTTTCATTTCAATTGCTGGATATTGCCCTACCTTGATTGTATTTATCCTTTTATCGAGCCTGCTACTTCAAGAAATCTAGTTGACGCCAATACTGTATGTGGTCATTTAAATACTATATTATATACAATATAGACATTTTCATCTTCCCTTTGAACTTCTTCATCTTCTTTGTAATTCTTCAAATTTTTGTAACTGCCGACTTAAAGAAATACTAAGACATTTAAGTGCTATACTGATACTTCTTTTATCTTTTTTGTGACTATTCAATTTATTGTAATTGCTGACATTGATTAAATTGGGTATGTGAAAGAATCCTTGAAAGAGAGTTACTAGGTAAGAAGTTAATGATTCAAGAATTGAATAAAAAAAAAAAAACTATGCCGCACACACCAATGTCTTAGGCTTACCATATATATCAAGAATAATTAATAGGCTTGGGAAAAACTGCTTCAAGAAGCCACTGTCTATGCTTTTAAAAACCATCACTTACGAAGGAATAAATCATTTGTAAAGGAATTGAAATCATTGTTTAAAATTTCAATCCATTTCATTTTCATATACTTATTGGCTTAGATTTAATTTATAATTAGCTTTTCTTAAAGAAATTAGTATACATTTGTTAAGCGATATTTTAGTGATTAAAAGGTTAAATATTTAATTTTAAGGTCTTAAATTTTAATTCTGATAAAAGATACAAATTTATAGAAATGAAGATAGTTGTCCTTTTTACATAGCTAATGGGCCATTATCTTAAAAGCTGTAGTCTAGATGACAAAAACGTAACCTTAATTGTTTCTTCTTGAAGGAACCATTACATAAGCTTAACCAACCCCCTTTTGTTTTTCTTTTTCAAAGCCTGAAAAACAGGTAGCTTAGATGATAAAACAAATACCTTATTATGCATATGACACTGCTCAATTAATTCTGTGATGATTAAAATCTGCACTGCTTTTTTACCATAAGACATGGCAAAATTTTGGCTCAAACCCAAAAAAAAAGAAATACATGGTAAACGTGGGATTATGAATCATATAGTCCATGGTTCAGTGTCCTATAATAATAAATTCTTGGAGATACTTTTAGTTGCTATGTGCCTGTTATAATTAATACTTTAAGCATATTATCAAGACCTCCAATTTCATCGCTGATGGTTTAGCGGAACAAAGCACTGTTAGACAAATAAATCTCAGTCTGTAGTCTTTCTTACGGCTAATCTCATCTGCTGTATTGTACTTTTATCCGCTTATATTTCCTTAATAAAACTAATCTCATTCATTATATATATATATATATATATATATAAGAAGAGAAATGATAAAAATGTTATGAAACAGTTTTTACAAAAATAGAGAAAAATTTAAATCAATCCTCAATTCATATCGTATGTGATCTTATTGGAATGACCCCGCACATTTTATTTTGCAACAGCACTGATATTTCCAAGGGCTCCGACTGCGGAACTTAAGTAAGAACACATCGTGCTCTGTTTTAGTCCCATGAATTCTAATATTATAATCTGGATATGACAACCTAACATGCGATAAATGCTTGTCTCCAATATAGCATTCAGATTCAAAATAATGGTAAGTGCATCCTGCAATGCGACTTGGTATGTAGATAAAGCCAATAGCAAACCCCAAGAAGCCATCGTTAAGCCAATTTGACGAAAAATCGAAGCTGATTGAGTCTCCAACACTTTGATGATTAATCCACCCTGGAATCTTACTTCCCGTATATATTATTGAACCCGGGGGTGTTGCCCCGAATGCCCGTGGAGAAAAATATATAAATTTTCTAGTATCAATAACTTTGCCATTATATGTTACATAGGCTATAATACAACTAATTGATTTGCTTAGCACATCATTTCTTCGTCCAAAAAGTAATTGATAGAATACAATACATGGAAGACTTTGTGAGCGAAGGGTATAATTCAAATTATGTCTTTAGCAGTTCAAGTTCTTGTAGATTTGTTAGCATAGTCATCTCACGCATTATTCAGATAATGTTGTGGTTATGTCTCGTATGTTCAAAAAAGGTAATGGACACTTTTTAGGTGCCTTGCCTAGCCATCTCAAGACTAAGCACTAATACCACCTGATGTAGCACAAACTTTGATGGGTTCGTGATTGTGTTCATGAAGATGAGGGGTGTTGATATCATTTAACAAGTTGAAAGAAACTTAGCTTAGAAGAAATAAAAATCTGAACTAAACTCTTAATAGAGAATTCTATCCATGATGAACAATCCAAAAACTTCAACAAATGCATATATATCTAAATTAAATATTGGGAACACTCGTTCAAGAATAGAAAAGGCCAAATTAAATTTCTAATATAACACAAACATCAATGCACTAAAGTTCTACCGGATTCACTATTTATTTGACTTCATTAAATATGGTTAAATTCTGATTGGGCTTGGGTTGCATATTGAACTTTATATTGTTGGTTAACCATGGTTTTCATACTGTTCGCTAACCATGGGCTGTAGTTCCCCATCAACTTCTGCCTCTCAATTTTTGAAAATGAAGGTGCCCTGTAATTATTACTTTTCTCGCTTTTAGTTTAGCACTCTTATTTATAGATAGTCATAAGAGGATTTTGTTCAAGCTGGACTTTAATCAAGATTGCTTCTTGGTTTTATTTTTCTATTACTATTTTTGGTTTTCACTGGAGCTTGTGGTGCTTTAATTGCACTATTGTTTTCATCGCTGCATGCTAATCATAAAGGTTGACCATTCATATCACTAATGAAGATTCTTGAGCTGTGTGTTATGATCTCATTGCTTATCTCCGTTCCCATTTTTATCTAATCTTGCAGTCAAGTAAACTTTTGCAAGCACATGACATTTTTATTATAAAAAGTACCTATTCTGAAACCCATCATGCATTACATGTCAAACATATTGTCACGGTCTTCTCAACAAAATATGCCTAACCTACATGGGTACCCAATAGTAAATAGTACTAACAATTACTTATTTATCTTAACCTCTCTACGTTCATCAACTATTGGAGCATATATAACTTAGGGTATTTCGTGGTGGGTAAATTAAACTATTCAAGGAGAGCAATGCACCATGATCTTTAACTCCATATAATGTTACAATTCAATTATATTGACAATGTCACTATTTAGAATCGAGTCATGGTTGCTTTTTTATCCTCCTCCACATCAGCTCAAATTATGGCTACCTCAATTTTTTTGTAGTAATCCTCTATATCCTTGGTGTCTTAAGTGAGCCCTTGTAGCTTTTGGTACAAATTTCTATAATAATGATTAGGGATGAACCTCCTCTTCATGATACCTTTCTCCTCTTCCCATATATCAATAGGCCTCCCATGATTTTTTCTCCTAATCAAAATAAGTTGATCTCACCAAGTAACAACATAATCAGTATACTCAACAAATGACATTTTAATCTTTTTCTTTTTAGCATAGTTATGACAATTAAAGACTAATTCAATTTTCATCTCTTATTCTAGGAAGGCTTTAAGATTGTCTTTTTTCCTTGGAATGGAGGAATTTTCATTATAATGCCATCCAAATCACAATCATAAGTGTCTTGCTTTCTAAAATCTCTTTGACCATTTCTATTATTAGCAATTTTGACCAAAATAGATGGGTCATTAAATTTATCATCTTATACATCATCTTTATGCCTATAGTCCCATCTATCTTCCATTCTTGCATTAGTAACCTCATGGCCCCTATGCCTGCTTCGCAACTCCATTATTGTATTGACTTAATCCTTCATCCTATCCCTTTTATCATTAAATTTAGTGTTCATGCACACAAATTTTTATTGTATAACTTTGATTATGAATGACACATCACTAACTTCTTTCTTAGCTCACCTTCGTTGTTAGAAGACATAATGTTAGTTTTGCACAAAATGGCTAGGATACCTTATAAGACACTCTCTCATGTGTTTCACTCAAAAAAGATGTCATACACCCTCATATTTATACTTTTTAAGGTTTTTTCTCATTATGTGTTTGCTTTCTTACCTTTTATTGCGAAAATTTCCCCTTTTAGCTCTTCAAAGAACTAAGCAAATTCAATTAAGAAGATTAATCTTGAATGAATGAATCTCACAAAACAAAATCAATGGGGTAAAATTAAACTAATGAAAAACAAAAAGTTAGAAAACAAAAGAGGTATGTCAAGGAAGATGAATTTAATGAATTAGACTCAAAGAAAATATGTTAAATAGTTAAACCTAGAAGAAAGAACAATGAAGTAAATGGTAGAATTAGAGTTGAGTTAGAAAACTAGATCATTATTATGGCTAGCTTGACCAAACCATTTAGCTTTTCTTTTCTTTTTTTTTTTCTACTTTAATAGCTAAGCACAAAAACACATAAAGAACATTTGAAGGTAACAAATGTAATTGAAAACAACGCTTTTGATGGTTATGCACTTAAACAAATGAACAAAGTAAGAAAGATTACCAATGGGTAAATTAAGGTGTTTGAATGGTAATGCACATAATAGATGAACCACAATGCAATCAAGTTTATTTAGAAACTGAATTAACAGTCCTAGGGACAAGGACAATCTTCCTAGATAGGTTGACAATAAATCTACTCGTATTTTTTTAAGAATTTTTGTAAAAGCTCTTATAATCTCTTAATACAATGACCCATTTAGCATACTTATACAATTAATAAAATTTTCGTCTGCATTAAGATACATTTTATTGTCCTCCAAACTTGAATTATCTTCTTTGACCCAAACTTCTTTAATTAGTCCAATAAGTGCCTCTTACATCATTTTAGTTTTTTAATGTGCCATTAGTTTGTTATGAATGCTTTTTGAATACTTCCATAGACCTCATCACCAAGCTTTAATTTTGATTACTGAATTATGTGGTTATAACACAAATTGTCATTGCCACTAACCTATAACCATCCACTCATAAAAGTAAGATTAAAAGGCCAAACACAATGGAATGCATTTTCCTCAAGATCAAGTACCTTAACTGCTTCGTTCCTCCCAAGTATCTTCAAAAAAGCAACAAGTGGATTGCAAAAAGTTTAAATGATGTTATTATACTGTTAATTAACATAATTAGCATAATCATGGAGTAATTTACTTCTTACCACATCCCCAATATCATCTTCAATGCCTCTTATCCTCATCCTGCCATCCTGAACCCTTGTTTGAGATTTCTACTTTTCAATCCACTTTAACCCCCACACCTACAATCAATTAGTGTCCATACCTTAACTTATTGTATGCAAGCCAAGGCCTTCCATATTTATTTAGTCTAAAATCAGGCTTCATATTATTAACCAATGGAATGCAAATAATATCTCGAATACAAGGCCTCTTAACGATGAATTTTTTAGCATAAATTTTTCAGATTCAACCTACATAATTTTCCCCTCTTTCTCTTCATGCATATCTTCAATTGTTTGACAAAACAAGCAGATCAAATCTTTTGGAAGAATTGGGCGTTTTTGCCAATCGTGGCGGAACACTGTGTTTGCCTATGATTTTCATTTTCCAATGCATCAATTAGGCCTATCTATGCAATCATGTGTGGCCATATGCCATAATGGCGACTCAATTTTGCTCCCTTGATTAATGAACAAACTCCAATGGCACCAAAAAAATGTCCATTACCTTTTATGAATATACGAGATATAGCAACAACAAAACACTGAGGGATAACAAACATTATTTGAATGATGCGTAAAATGACTATGCTAGCAAATCTACAAGAACTTAAGCTCCTAAAGAAAAAAATTTGAATTATACTTTTTACACATAAGGTCTTTAATGTCTTGTATTCTATCAATTACCTTTTGGATGCAAGGAATGATGTGCTAAGCAAAGCAATTAGCTTTTCAATTAATGTCTTGTTTCATTCTGGGTCCAGTCGTGGGGAGGGGTGTGTGGTTGGGACGGGCTTATGTCAGATTGACTTTTGGCACCTCTAATTATTATTATTATTATTATTATTATTATTATTATTTGTTTACTTATTACTTAATACTTTCTAAGTTTAGAAATTAGTATAAATAAGGTTTTATCTAAATGCTCTATTTGAGAGTTACCTCAGAGAGAGAACATTATAGAATTGAAGTTAGCTTAATTAAGACTTTATGAGTTAAAGAAAACATTGTACCTTTGCCATAGGTATTGTGTATCTGCCTTTGTGTGTGTCCGAGAGGAGATATGTTGTTGAGGATGAAGATCCTTGACTTGAGGGGTCAAATTTATAGGCAACCATAGGAGGCATAGAGGCATGCTATTGATAGCACTAAAACATATGCAGACGTATAACATGTGACAAGGAAAGCTATGTTAATGGTCGTTTCACCTTTGTCCTATTCACTTGTTTACTATATTAATTGTACAATCAAATTTAATGTTTAAGGTCACTTATTTAACATTTAAAATCATTACAATCAATTTTAGTAATTTTTTATTCCCGCATATTTGATTGTGTATATTCTCTTTATAGATATAAGCAGTAAATCTGCAAGTAAATTTTTACCACAAACCATCAATGTGTAGCACAAAGTCATAAGCAAAGATATCCATTTTTGGAAAGCTTAATGGACATAAGAAATAAAGGCAATCAGAGAATATAGAGATAAAAATGTTTCAAATAATATGAAAGTAATATTAGATTGAATGGAAAGACATTAAAATTCCATTATTTTATCTATGTGTAGGGAAACTTCAATATTTTTGTGCACTATTCTTTTTTATTTGATTAAATTACCAACTAAAAAGTTAACATGTCTATCTTATACCACCTAAAGCAAGAGTTTGGTGGTGGTTTTGCACGCTTCTTTTAGTGTTAGATAAGGTTCAAATTCCTATAGTCATGCCTCTCTATAAAATATAAAGAGAATTAAGGCAAGCAAATTAGTGAATTTTAGATTCAATACATCATATTTAAGTTTGAGGAGACTCATTTGGAGCAATTATTACAAGAGAGTGGTGGATCCTCGTTTTGAGAGAGGATGAATCGAAAAAAACAATGAGTAACTTTTGTCTCAAATTGCAAAAATAATAATTAATATTCTTACGATCTTTATATTAGACATCTTCTCCCACTTCACCCAGTTTTTTAATTTTTTAAAGAATGCGCAACCAAAATTTTGAATATATATCCTAGAAAAGATTTTGATTCTTTTTTCTTTTCTTAAATACACATACCATGAGTGATTATCTCAAGGTTATGTGAATTAGTCGTGTCCTTAGAGTGATTTTGACATTAAAAATTTAGCCATTGGGCTTATTAGGTTACAATGCCAATAAAATTTTGCACTTAATGCTGACATATTCACCTCGTGTTTCTAATAAGTAAATATTTCATCCCTCCTCTATATCTTATTATGCAATGTATATAGTATAAGAATATAACAAACTTATATAGTAAAATTATCTTAATTTTATTTTGCATGTTTATCTTGTACATATAAGTCCAAGGATCAAGTTGGACCATCGTGTATGCACCATTTGTTGCGAATGTCTTCCATGTCTTTGGACGTGAACTAGGCATTCACAGTAGTTTATTAGTCCAATTCTATGAATATACATTATAATTTATGATTTATGGATGATCAACAAAACAAGATTATCTGCACATTTACCATCTCTTTGTTACTAGTATTGGAAAATTCTTTGGAAATTTTGGCTCGTCTCGTAACTCCAAAATAGGGCTTCTTTCACATGTGAAATTCAATGCCTACTCCCATTTTACTCAGAGTTATCTATCCTATATACAAATATTTGTTACTGTCAACTTACGTAATGGTTTTGGAACAAAGGGTAACGCTAAAAAAAAAAACAAATATATATCTATATATATACATGTGAAAATCACAATCGTAACTAATCATGAGGCCAACAACCTTTCAATTGAAAATACATAATTTTATCTTTAGTGTACATATTAAAAACCTATAAATATGTCTAAAATAGTGCAAATAATAATTTAGAGTAAAAATTAAAAAGATAATATGTAAATGAAGGTTTGTCTATTTCATTAAATAACCAAAAATTTACAATTGTTTTGGCCCTCCTCCTCTTGCCTAAGGTAAGGGAATCAGTGAGAACATCATGACCAACCATAATCTCCTTAATGTTGCTACCTTTTCCTATCTTAAAAGTTTCATCACTTGACGAAGTTTCTTTGCCCCAAGGGCCTAGATTGATGACACTGCTAGCCGACACCTATAATATATATATATATATCAAGTATAATTAATTTTATAGTATGAAAACAAGAATTAATTATAAATTTAAAGTTAAATTTTATTAAAGCATTAAAAAATATTACAAACTAATTAATAAATTAATATTATACATTATAAATTATAAAAATGTATTAAAAATATTTTAAAATTAAATAAATGTCATTAGGTAAACATTTATTATTTAAAAAAATTTAAAATTAACAACTTTCAATTAATTCTAATAACACTATATATATATATATATATCTTAAAATTTTAATGCTTAAATTTAAAAATAGGTTTACAACAATACTCATTCTGTATAAAACCCATTGTGATCAATATAGTTGCTAGCAAACCCATAAAGAGCAACAATTTTAGCATTCTTCGGTAGAATAGAGAACTTGACAAATTCAATGGCCCCACCATCTCTGTTATAGTCATAACCATAAGGTCCATATTGTCCCAAATTCGTGAAAAACATTAGAGATAATGGCATCTTTCCATGTCCCATATCCACGTGCTCCAACAGTGGTTGTTAAATATTTGTCAGCCCCATCATCTTTCAGTCGAGCACTGGGTTTGGGCTTTGTTGATCGGTTTACAGATCCCTTGGGCTTACTGGAGTTTGCTAGTTTCTTTGCTGGGGTCTGCTAGAGTTTTGTTGAACCCTTTGGTCTTGAGTTTGATGCAAAAAATTTTCAATGCACATAGTTTAATAATGGATATTACTTTTTGATGGACTTCACATGCATTTTACCAAATGGTTAGTCCAATCATTTCCCCTCACACCCTAATCTCTTCCATTATATCGAAGTATGTAAAACCAATCGCATAAAAAATTAAAAGTGATGTGTATATTGGCTATATTTCAATTTGGTAGTTAAGCGCCTAATTATTACATCTTAATTTAAATATATTTAGGTTGATTGCCAAATATAACAAAATAAGTATAATTAAGTTTTCATGATTTTATTTCTTTGTTTATTATCAATTCAGAACCATGAAAATTTTGTATAGATCCAAAACTATCCCCTGAGCATGTATTGGGCTCTATGGAAGCCAAAACATAATGTACGTGAATCAACCCTAAGATACGATGCTCATTCAAGATAAAAGTAGTTTGCAAGAAAACAATCCCAAAGAAGTCAATTTTAGTAGCAACAAACTATGATGAATCCATAAAAAGAAGATATTTACTAAACATCAGAGAAAGACTTGGATATGAAAGAGGCAAGTTCGTAAGCCAATAGTCATCTACATCATGAAGAACTATACATATCAAGAAAAACAACGAAGAGGGAGCCACAAAAGAAAACCCATCTTGCTAAGACAAAACAATTCAAACTTTTATCAAATAATTGAACGGTTCAATAGGAAAAAAAAGGGAGAATTGTAGCTTACCAATTCATATAATTAACTAATGTGTAACCATTCCCTCTCGGATTTGTGGTGTTGTAATTGTTGTTTAATAAGTGGTCCCCACTTCTCCTCAATCTTCGGGGAGTTGGGGGTTGGGGTAAGGATAATCTTTCATTGTAGAATGTCCATAAATCATATTAAACGTCCAAAGACGTGGAAAACGTTCCTAAGGAATGGTCCATTCATGGTGGTTCAACTTGATCATTGGAGCGATATGTAGGAGATAAACAGGACATACAAAATTAAGATAATTTTGCTTTTGTTCCCTACATATATTCTTATACTATGTCAATTGCATAGTAGACACATGTATCAGATATTATATTCATTTGACATATCTCATATATATCAAAATGTGTCTAATAAAAAATACAAATAAAAAAAATCATTAAACTTAAGTGTTGAACACATTTAAGACACATGACAAACACTTGTTATACACAAATAAAATATTTTTGATATACATGTCAAATGATTCAAGTTAGTGTACAAATAATATTTTTTTCTAACAGTTACATTAAAATCATTACACTCCAATAGTGGTATAAGAGTTAATACATTTTAACAACTCATTACTACGTTTTGGCCTATGTATTTTGTTTGTTATAGATATATAATGAGAAATACTAAAACAACAAATATTAAATTATAATTCTAATAAAAATAAGTTGGACTAATTAATTTTAATTTATATTTAAAAAATGGTTAAATAAAATTAAAATTAATTTGATTACTAGATATGATTAGTATCTTAATAACTTTAGGAGATTTTAAATTTAAAATTGTGTTGGAAATATTTAATAAAATTAAAATTAAATTATAAACTAAAGTATGTAATAAATTTTATTATTACATGCTAATCATGACAAAATTCATAATAAAAACTTTAATTAGTCAATTATATGTACCAATATAAAAAAAAAACAAACTTACTCAAGTGAAAATTTTAATATTTAGAATTGAGTAATTTAGTTGATAAAAAAAATATATAAATCAAGTATAATTAATTTTATAGTATAAAAAAGAGAATTGATTATAAATTAAAATTTTAATTTTATTAAAATTTTAAAAAATATTACAAACTAATTAATAAATTAATATTATATATTATAAAAATTTATTAAAAATATGTTAAAATTAAATAAATATTATTAAGTAAATATTTATTATTTAAAAAAATTAAAAATTACTAACTTTCTATTAATTCTGATAATACTAAGTGTATATATAAATATTTCAAAATTTGATTGCACAAATTTAAGAATAAGTTTACGAAAATATTCACTTTGTATAAAATTCATTGTGATGAATATAGTTGCTAGCAAACCATAAAGAGCAACGATTTTAGCATTCTCCGGTAGATTAGAGAACTTGACAACTTCAGTGGCCCCACCATCTCTATTGTCCCAAATTCGTGAAAAACATTAGATATAATGACATCTTTCCATGTCCCATATTCACGTGCTCCAGCAATGGTTGTTAAATATTCGTCGGCCCCATCAACTTTCGGCCGGGCATTGGGTTTGGGCTTTGTTGATCGGTTTACAGATCCCTTGGGCTTACTAGAGTTTGCTGGTTTCTTTGTTGGGACCTGCTGGAGTTTTGTTGAACCCCTTGGTCTTGAGTTTGAAGAGAGTGGGCTTTTGGAGACCGAAGAAGCTACTGGCTGGTAATTATATGTTGCTCTTTTATGTATTTGGGCCATGAGCTTTTCTTATACATAACTTATGGCTTGTAAGTGTCAGGTTAATTCTATGTATATATGAAGAATTTTTCTCCACTTAATACAATTGTTTTAATTCTTTTTAAGCTGAAAAAAATTATTTAAAATTAACATACAAAAAATATAGAATTGATGCAAAAAATTTTCAATGCACATAGTTTAATAATGGATATTACTTTTTGGTGGGCTTCACATGCATTTTACCAAATGGTTAGTCCAATCATTCCCACTCACACCCTCATCTCTTCCATGATATCAAAGTATGCATAAAAAATTAAAAGTGATGTGCATGTTGGCTATATTTCAATTTGGTAGTTAAGCGCCTAATTATTATATCTTAATTTAAATATATATAGATTGATCATCAAGTATAACAAAATAAGTATAAATAAGTTTCCATGATCTTATTTCCAAAGGATTTATTTCAATTACAACATATCTTTGTTTATCATCAATTCAGAACCTTGAAAATTTTGTATAGATCCAAAAATATCCCTTAAGCATGTATTGGGCTCTATGGAAGCCAAAACATAACGTATGCGAATCAACCTAAGATACAATGCTCATTGAAGATAAAAGTAGTCTACAAGATAACAATCCCGAAGGAAGCCAATTTTAGTAGCAACAAACTATGATGAATACATAAAAAGAAGATATTTACCAAACATCACAGAAAGACTTGGATACAAAGCGGGCAAGTTCGTAAGCCAACAATCATCTACATCATGAAGAACTATCCATATCAAGAAAAACAATGGAGACCACAAAAGAAAACCCATCATGCTAAGACAAAACAATTCAAAGATTTCTTGAATAATTGAACATTCAATAGGAAAAAAGGGGGGAATTGTAGCTTACCAATTCATATAATTAACTAATGTGTAACCATTCCCTCACGGATCTTAGTCCTTAAAGAAATGAGAACCAAAAGTTTCATTTCAATTGCTGGATATTGCTCAACCTTGATTGTATTTATCCTTTTATCGAGCCTGCTACTTCAAGAAAGTTAGTTGACACCAATACTGTATGTGTTCATTTAAATACGATATTATATACAATATGAATATTTTCATCTTCTCTTTAAACCTCTTCATCTTCTTTGTAACCGCTGACTTTAAGAAATACTAGGAAATTTAAGTGTTAAAGTGATACTTCTTTCATCTTTTTTTGTGACTATTCAATTTCTTGTAATTGCTGATATTGATTAAATTCGGCATGTGAAAGAATCCTTGAAAGAGAGTTAGTAGGTAAGAAGTTAATGATTTATGAATTGAATAAAGAAAAAAAAAAAAAAGAAATGTAGAGAAGTGTGCCGCTTGACACGCCAATGTCATAGGCTTACCATATATATCAAGAATAATTAATAGGTTGGGAAAATATATTCATTTGACATATCTCATATATATCAAAATGTGTCTAATAAGTGTTGAACGCACTTAAGACACATGACAAGCACTTGCTATAAGCATATCAAATATTTTTAATATACATGTTAAATGATTCTAGTTAGTGTACAAATAATAATTTATCTCAATAAATGAATAATCTGGTGATATAAATTATAATAAATAAATAATTTTTTTTCACATAATTATACTAAATATTTTCATTTATATTATTTAGATTATCATATTACATTTATCTATAATATATTTTTTAAAGTTTTTAACAAAAATACTATTTACAATATAAAATAACATAATAATATTTATAAACTATGTGTTAAAAATTTTTTTAAAATAGTTATATATATGTGTATTATATTTAATATAAATTTTATTATTGTATTTATCCCTTAATTGTAATCTTGATTTGCAAGTATTTTTATATTTGTGTTGTATCGCATTAATATTCATACCCATTTATCATAGCTAAAGAGGGAACAGTTTTATAATTTTTGAGATAACTAATATTTGTAGTTGAGTATTATGATCACCATATTATTATTAAAATAAAAGTATGCATTTCTCATCAATAGCTCTTTGGTCTCATGATTGGTTACGGGTGTCATTTTCACATGTCGTAATGTTTCAATGCAATCAACAGCATGTCTCTATGCCTCCCATTGTCGCCTATAAATTCGAGCCCTCAGGTCCGGGATGTTCATCTTCAACAACTTCTCACCTTTCACACACTCACAGAGGCAGATATACAATACCTATGGCACAGGTACGATGTTGTCTTTTAACTTATAAAGCCTTAATTAAGCCTTTTCGGGATAGAGACAGAGAGAGATTCTAATAAGATCCTTAAATCCCCTTGAGGGTTCAGGTTTTAAGATTTTAAGAGTCAGTATATAAATATATGGATCTCCTTTATATTGCATGTGCAGGCTAGCGATGTCATTACTCTCGGACCCTGGGGCAGAGAAACTTCTTCGAGGAATGGGTCCTTCAAAATTCCAATAGGCAGCAAATTTAAGGGGATTAGAGTTGGTCATGGTGCTGTCATTGATTCCCTTACCTTCACCGTGCAAGACGCCAGTGGCGGAGAGGAGGAGGTGACGTTTGGCAGCGGTGGCAGCTCTTCTAATACGGCGAAGGTAATTTTTGAATTCTCAATTGAAGTCTTTCCATGAGAAAAACCAACAAATAAAAAAAAATATCGGAGCTCGTTGCTTCGGGATATTCCATGGCACTTTTTATTCGTACCCATCACTAATCGAGTGTAAATATATGTATCCAGGTGAAGTTTGCTCCCGCGGAATATATAACATCAATTTCTGGAGCATATGGGAATTGGCCTAATCAAAACAGCATTTATGTCACAGCAATAGCATTTACCACAAATTCGGGAACTACTTATGGACCTTACGGCCGCGAGGAAGGACACGTGAAATTCTCCAGCACTCCGGTGGAGAATAATAAAATCTCTAGGTTTTTTGCATATCTCGATAACTCTATTCAGAATATAGGGATTTATGTAAGGCCTATTTGATCAACTGATGATCTAAATTAAAGAGAACAAGAGTCCAAGTCAACAAGTCTATATTGGTTTAATATATTACTAAATAAGGACTCTAATGTAATTTGCAAGAAGTGAATTGAAATGGGTGTGTGCTTGTGTTTGAAAGATGTACAAGACTGTGTACCATGAGAATCTATGAATCCATATTGTTATCTTTATATCTTTTGTACTTGTTACCCTATGATGCATATCAGGAGTCATGTGAATAAGGTCTCCAAAGAAAAATGACAATTTTAAACTTTTGTGACAAATAAACTCAATTTAAGGTATTTTTCAATTTAAATTAAGAGATTATTTTATATAGAAAAAAATGGTCATATACATAAGGAGTTTAAAAGAAAGAGGAATCATAAACAACAATTAACAAAACTTTGGACCAACTCTTTTTTCAGAAGATATTATTTTTGAGAGCTGAATTTACTAATTAACAATATTTCTTAAATAATGAGGATTGATTGGGTACACTTTTAATGGATTTAATCTTGATTCTTACATCTTGTTTTTCTTTTTTTTTTTAAATTCATTCGTTTGTGAGAAAATAAATTGTCTGTATAAAATATTTATTAAATTTTTTTGGTGAAAATAAATTATTTTTTTTATTTGACAATAATACTGAATTTGTCAAAAAAATATTTTCCTATACTTGGTATACATATAAAACTCATATAAAAATTTCTAAAATAATGCGAATAATGATATATAACAAAACTAAAAATTATAATATATAAATGAAGGGTTGTCTATTTCATTAGAAAACCAAAAGATTATTATTATTTTCCCACTTCAACTAGAAAAATATGGAGTAGTTTATTAGGATTCACCGAAAGCACAAGTCATAAGAACACCACACTTATTTTTTTTAACAGTTAAAAATTATTTTATTCAAAGTGAATCAAAAAAGTGATCATTAAATAATATGCACAGAGTACCAATATCAACTTTGTAGCTCAAGTAATAAAATTTCTATAAACTCAAAATCCAGAGCCGAATGTTCTAGAGGTTGTATTAATTAACCAAAACCACTCAATCCAACAAGCAAAACTACAATCCCTGTAACCCAAAATTGATATATAGGAAAACCACAACCAAGAAGTGAAACAACACAACATCACATTGGCCGGATAATTCAAATCTACACCAAGAAGTTATTATACACACAAGTTTTAGGACCTTTAATCTAGGAGTTGTGTCCATCGTCTGACAATCCAACAAAGAATACTTTACCTAATTACCACTACACAATAATTGATTTACATCAAAGTGTCACACTGAAAAAAGCAGATAATAACCCAAATTTTGTTCAACCTCTCATCTCCCCCAGCAATGTAGATCTTCATGAATTGTCTTGTACTCCCATTGCCCAAAATCAGCAGGCCTTTGTAAGGGACATTCAGAAAAAAAAAACAAAAAAAAGAAACACATTCCAGGATCCAATTCCGAAGCTTCCTCATCCAATCTAACTTGCACATCAGAACTCAAAACAAGCAGAAACTAAAGTCCCTGGTTCCAACTGTTCTAAAGCTGCAGTATAAACAAAATCACAATCATAACCAAGCAAAGAAGGCCTCATGTCTACCTTTATCCGTTTTAGCCAATTCATCTACAAAACCTTTGGAACCACACGATATCTAAAGTCGAAATATGCCTTGAAAAAAATATTGATTTATGGGTCCAAGTGCCAACTCATGACAGATTGATTGGTTTGATCCGACTTGATAAATATAACACAGGTAAACTAACGAGCAATAATTACATAAAAGAGGAAAGTTGAAAGGCCCTAAACCACTCCTATATAAAGGGCATCCTATTAGTCTTTAACAAAACAGTAAGGAAAGGAGGGTTATATTGTTCTCACATCTTAAGGTGTTTGAATTATTAAAAACAAGTGATTTTTGTTATAATTTTGGTGAACATTGGTGATTTAACCTTGAGATCTTGGATTGTGAGATAATTTTGGTTGAGGTATTTTATATATTCTTTTTGTAAATTTGTACGAAAGTTGTACCTCTAATTTCAAATATTAGAATGATAGCATTAATGAGCTGCTTTCTAGTATGATTGCATGTGTTTTAATAGAAATGACATAGTTTTGTTATCCATCTTCGGGAAAATTAGACCTTAAATTTGTTAATGGCAACTTTATGTAGCATACATGTTAAGGCTTGAATTTTTACATGGTCATAACTCATAAATAGTGGAATAATTCCGCAAAAGTTAAAGGCCTAACTCTTTGTGGATTAAGAGAATTTGATGATTAAAATTTCTAGATTAGAAACTTTAAAATTTAATTCCATCTCCCACATTGAGTTTCAAGGCACTTAGACAAGTAATGGATTTTGGCACTATCAAAGAAGTGGTTTTAAGAACATACAAACCTTTAAACTCATGTTTTCTACCAATAATCTTCTTTGTCATAAGATCTCGAAAGACATAACAATTGGGAAAAAAAAATGAAAAATTATAGTTTAAAACTTGATTGATTTTTCTAATAAAGATTAAATTCAATAAAAAATTAGATCAACACAAAACGGATGACAATAAGAGGGTCGATGTAGGAACCATAGTTCCAAAACCCATAACAATAGTAGTTGAGTCATCAACTCAAGTGATATTTGAAACATTTTTGTGAGAAATACAAGATGAAAAAAAAGTTGTGTCATTTGTCATATGATATGTTGCACCTGTGTCAATAACTTATTTTCAAGATGATGACACAAGACAAGCAGTTGGTTAACCACTTTCATCACCGATGATGAAAGTAGAAGTAGAGTACAATTGAGAGGCTTGGTATTAAGTAAAACAAGCAAACTCATCAGCAGAAATAAGTATAGACTTATCAATGGAATCTTATAATAATCATTTGTTCACATTGAAATTGTTGAGTTCTCACATCATAACTAAAAGGAAGAATATTTAGCTGCTCATATACTTATCTGAAGTCAATAAAATATTTAATAAGAAACATTTCTTGCTTTTTTTGGCCAATAAAACTTCTTGCACACATCATATATATGCGGTAGATTACCCTTACCAAAATATAAAAAGCCCAAATAATGCATGAGTTCCTTAACCAACTCACAATGATTAACTATACTAATCACCCTAGCATCAATAGATTTGCACATTTGCAAAAATATCGTGGCATCTTCTCTCAACCAAACTCTATATGTCTCAAAATCAGATGGTGGTTTATCAGTAAGGTAATCGTCCTTATCAACACTATGGAGATACACTCAAACTTTTTTGCTTTAATCCAAATAGTTTCTACCTTTAAGTTTGTGTTCTGGGATCTTTGTTGTCACAAGAGCATCTGAAATTACAGCCTTCACATTTGTGCTCTTAGCCATTTTATCATTAGCCATATCATTAACCATTATAATCAAAGTAAAACACGTCAATGGAAAAGGAGTTGCTCAATAAGACTACACAACTAATGAAATAAACAAAAGAAATAAAGAAAAGTGATAAGATATTGTTACTATATCATGATACTGGCATTGTAGCTCTATATTATAGCATGATTAGGGTTTCTCTCATAAGGAAGACTCATTTTCTTAGGAAAATTTTGTCTTTCTTGGGAGATTTCTCTGGTTTTGGAGAATTTTCTCTTTTGGAAGACTTTCCTCTCTCTAAGAAAATATCTCTAACTAAAAAATACTTTTATTTTATATTTATTCATAATATAAGATATCAATATATATAAATAAATAAATATATATATATATATATATATATATAGAGAGAGAGAGAGAGAGAGAGAAGCAATCTCTCTATAATCAGTCATATGATTAGTCCAATAATCTATCTTATAATTAAGTAATTATATTTACCTACTATATATACATAATAATATATTGACCAACTATATTTACAACAAATAGAAAAGGGAATTTTGAAGCAAACAATTATAGAAAAATCAACTCACAACAGCAATCAAAGGCTAAGCATAGAACCCCACTCAGCTAATGTCAATGCTGTTCCGTGCTGAGTTAATTTCAACCTTGTAGGACGTGGGGGTCCCTCATCTATTTCCCTGGAGACGCGGATTCGGCCAAGTTCATCTGCGTCAAGTTGAGACATCAATGGAGGCTTATCTTCTTGGCATCTCTTATTTTCAAGAGCTGCTTTGCATCTCCTCCTAATGGCAGCAGTTGCAATGTGTTGTGACCTTGTCCTTGAGCATACAATGGAATGAGCCCGCACATTTTATTTTGAAAAAGCACTGATATTTCCAAGGGCTCCCACCGCGGAACTTAAGTAAGAACACATCGTACTCTGTTTCAGTCCCATGAATTCTAATATCATAATCTGGATATGACAACCTAAAATGCGATAATTGCTTGTCTCCAATATAGCATTCAGATTCAAAATAATGGTAAGTGCATCCAGCAATGCGACTTGGTATGTAGATGAAGCCAATAGCAAACCCCAAGAAGCCATCGTTAAGCCAATTTGACGAAAAATCGAAGCTGATTGAGTCTCCAACACTTTGATGATTAATCCACCCTGGAATCTTACTTCCCGTATATATTATTGAACCCGGGGGTGTTGCTCCGAATGCCCGTAGAGAAAAATATATAAATTTTCTAGTATCAATAACTTTGCCATTATATGTTACATATGCTATAATACAACTAATTGATTTGCTTAGCACATCATTCCTTCATCCAAAAAGTAATTGATAGAATACAATACATGGAAGACTTTGTGAGCGAAGGGTATAATTCAAATTATCTTCTTTAGCAGTTCAAGTTCTTGCAGATTTGTTAACAAACATTATTCAGATAATGTTTGTTATCCCTCAGTGTTTTGTTGTGGTTATGTCTCGTATATTCAGAAAAGGTAATGGACACATTTTAGGTGCCATGAAGGGAGCAAAATGGAGTCGCCATTGGTGGCATGTGGCCACACATGATTGTATAGACGGGCATAATCGATGGCATTGGAAAACGAAAATCATAGGCGGACACGGCATTCCGCCACGACTGGCAATAAGTGCATAGAATGCAAAAGGACTTTAATAGAATGCCGATGAGCAGCGTCCTAGGGCAGTGAGCTGGGAATAGGGGCCCGAGGTTTGTCCATCTTGAAGTGGAGGGGTAAAAATGCTAGTATCATTGTAGCTTAGTCTGAAGGAAACCGAGTGATCAGAGAAAGGATTGATATGACGCTTTTGATTGAATCTCGGCAGAATAAGTTCCCACAAACCGAGTGGCGCCACCTTCCTTGCGTGAATTCAGATCATCGTTCACTACTCCGACAACTTTTTGATGTTTCGCCACGCAACAAGGGACTAAGGCAATTTTGTTTTGAGGCTATGTAGTTGATTCACAAGGACTCTGAAAGAATTGTGCATGAGACTTGGGACGAAAGCCCTATTTCTGTTCCTTCAGCCCTCTCAAAGTTTCAAACAGTAGCCCAAGAATGGAAAAAGAGAACTTTTAGCGACCATTTCCAACAATAAAGGAAATTATTGAATAGATTGGTAGGCATCTAGAAGTGCTTCTTGACCTGTGATTCTCTAAGGCTACGACAACTGAAGGCTCTCAAAAATGAGTCAAACGTATGGGAAGAAACTAAAGGCTCTCAAAAATCTTCTCCCGAACTTACTGGCGAGTGGTGGGGACCTCTGTGGTTGACTTGGTATGGTCTCGTTTCTCCACCAAGCGTCTCCCTTAAGGTATCAATGAGACTATTCATGTTCTGATCCCCAATGTTGCACACCTAGAGAAAATAAAACAATTTTGCCCTATCTCACTTTGCAATGTAGTGCGTAACATAATTTCTATGAGTGATTGTGGACCCCTTGCAGCCGCTTATGAGCTCTATTATTAGCCCATTGCAAAAGAGTTTTATTCTTGGCAAGTCTATTCGTTATAACATCATTGTCGCACAGGAATTTATGAGTTATATTGGCAGGAAAATGGATGGGAAGTTGGGCGCTATCGCCCATGAAAATCCTATAACAAAGTGATCTGACGCCTCTTGAATGAGACCTTCAATTCTTGAAGCCTTCTAGCAAAGTTTGTATCCTTAATCAAGGAATGCGTCTCCTCGGTTGAAATGGCTGTTTTGTGGAATGGTGAGAAAATTGAAAGCTTCAAGCCCCACTATGGTTTACAAAAGAGAGACACCCTTGTCTCCTGATCTATTCATGATACGTATTAAACAACTTTCTTAGATGATTGGACAAGCCGTTAACAGCAAACAATGGAGGCCGGTTGTCATGTAGCGCCAAGTTCCCCCTATCTTCCATCTTGTTTTTTGGCTGATGATTTATTGTTGTTTAGTTCAACTACTGTATCATCAAGAAGAGCTATTCATTCAATTCTTGAAAAGTTCAATCGGTAACCCAAGCTATTCCCTATTAGGTCTTTGACGAGTTCCACTTGCGGTGCTATTGATAGATGTAGTAGACAGTTCCTTTGGGCTGACTCAGAGGAAAATCGAAAGATCAATTTGGTTGCGCGAGAGGAAGTTTGCATGCCAAAATGGGGAGGGGGTGTTGGGCGTCTGTGATGCCTGTGAGATGAATCTTGCCTTACTCTCAAAGTTGGGCTGGGAAATCTTGAATCATGCTGGAAAATTCCAGGTGCAAGTTCTTCAAGCTAAATATTTCAAGAGTGTTCTCCAGGTAGTCAAATGCTTAAACCCTTCCTCAATATGGCCTGCTATGTTTTGTGCAAACAAGTCACTTGCTAGTATTCTGATGGCATAACTCATTATCATGAAGAATTTAGAGACTTTATTAAAAATTACTCTCAATCTCCTGGGTCGTTCCTCTCGTAGTATTTCTCTTTAGCATTCCTTAAACAAGCGAAAACTTCTTAAATGTATTATCCTCATGTTTTTTATAAGTAAATAATTCATCCCTCATCTATATATTATTATGCAATTTATTTAATATAAGAATATTTGTATGAAACAAACCTAAAATTATCTTAATTTTATATGTCATGTTTATCTTATTCATATCTCTCCAAGGATCAAGTTGGACCACCCTAAATGGACCATTAATTGCAACCGTTTTGCAGAATATGTCAGTTTTGAGTGTAAAATTTTATTGGCATTATAACCCAATAAGCCCAACAACAAAATTTTTAACTTGAAAATTACTTTAAAGGTCACAATTAATTCATATAATCTTGAGATAATTACTCAAGGTAAGAGTATTTAAAAAAGAACAAAAAAAAATCAAAATTTTTTCTAGTAAATATATTCAAAATTTTTAACATTTAAATTGATATTATTAATTCCTTGATTTATGATTGCATTAATTTTATTAGTTACAAGTTATATGACCAATTTTTCAGTTTGAATTATTTTGATATTTTATTTTATTTTGTCATTAAAACCACACGAGAACACCTAAGCCCATCTTGTGTCTTACATTTTTTTTTCACTTTGCTTTGTTATTCTGTGCATAATTTTTATTTCGTTTATATTTTCTAGTATATTCACAATCTTATGGCTTATATCTGAATTGATATTATTTTTTATTATTATTTTAATGTTAGAAATTTATTTTTAGATATAAAATTTTTCTTTGTGTGGAAGTATTTAAGTCTTTTTAATGTAATATTTTCACTATCACCAAGATAAAGTTGCAAACAATTCATCAATTTTGATGCGTCATGTATATTAAATAAATAATAAATTACAATAGTATTTAATTGCAAATAATTTTGGTCGCAGACGCTTGTATGAATTAAAAAACTGCCTAAAGTGAAGGAAGATGCCCAATATAAAGAGTTAAATATGCATTCTTTTAGTCAAAAAATACATCATAAAAATATGAGTCTTTGTTTTTATGGATCTAAGTCGAGGGCCATCTGTTACTTTTTTAATTCAATGTCTCTTATAATAAGGACTCACTATTCTCACAATAAGAGCTCTAAAAAATTTCCACCAACTCAACTATGGCGTTTTGAATCTAAAAACTCACTAGTGCACTCACCTCAATTCCCTTTATCTTTTAAGGGCGGGCACGACTAAAGGGATTGCAATTCAGATTGAAACGGGAAGAAATAATCATAAATTTCTAAAAAAGAATAATTCTAAATTTTTCTTTTTTTAGAGATAAAATATATGTAAATTTAAATTTCCTTAAAAAAAAACCCATAAATATGTAAATTTAACTTTCCTTAAAAAAAAACCCATAATTGAAATCTTTTTTTAATTACTCACAAATTTAATATTTATTTTTTAAAATATAATTTAAATCTCTTTTATTGTTGTATTTAAATAAAATTTAAGTAATTTTCAATAAATATAATAATCTTATAAATGGGGCAATTTTAATGCTAATATATATATATATATATTTGTAGCTAGTCTTCGCCAATTGCTAGAGTACGTGGGACATGGAAAGGTGCCGAATATGTCACATCTCTGACATTTATCACAAATTTGGGAACATATGGACCTTATGGCTATGACTACAATAGAGAATATGGAGCCATTGGCGTTGTCAAGTTCTCTTTTCTGGTACTGAAGAATGCTGAAGTCGGTGGCTTTTATGGATATGCTGACAGCCATATTGACCGCATAGGATTTTATACGAAGCCGGAATCATCCCAGCCCAATCCCTAATCCCCTTGAAAGTTCAGATTTTAAGAGTCAGTATATAAATATATGTATCTCCTTTATACTGCTGGTGCAGGCTGGAGGTGCCATTAGTGTCGGACCTTGGGGCAGAGAAACTCCTTCGAGCAATGGGACCTTCGAAACTTCAATAGGTAGCAACTTTATGGAGATTATAGTTGGTCATGGTGTTGTCATTGATTCTCTTACCTTCACCGTGCAAGAGGCCAATGGCCAAAATAAGAAGCTAAAGTTTGGTGGCAATGGCGGCGATCTGTCTAAGGTGAGGACCTTTATTGTGTGTGAATATATTGCTTATATATATTTATAAGCCTAAGAGTTTGTTGCCTATGATTTTAAATTGAGTGTCCCTTATTTGAATTCTCAATTGTAGTCATTCTATATGAAAAACAAAATAATTGCTTATTAGGGACTTTTTAGACTTCATATTATCCTAACATGTTTTTCGTCAACTTCAATATCCTTAATACTCATAATATAGTTAAAAAAAATGATTTAATCAATTTAAAATAAACATCTCTTGAAATTAGTATACAATTTCTTAGAATTTAAAATACATAAAATAAAATGTAAATAATCAAAATATTTATCTATGTTTTTATTATAAATCAAAATATTATCAAAATACATCATTACAATTTCACCAATGAATACATGCATAATATTAATTCATCAATTATACATGAGTAGTTAGTGCATTAATGTGACGAAATGACATAACAAATTATTTATACAAATCATACTTAATTTTGAAAGTTATTTTTCACTTGTCTCCCTCCCTTATCCTAATTTGACAATATTTACTTTGAAATCAATTTTAGAAAAGATGCATAAACCATGCAATTCATCTAACATGTCATCGAATTTAAGTATTGGATGACGATACTTTATAGTGATTTTGTAAACTACTTTATGATCAATGCACATGCTCCAAGTCTCATCCTTCTTTAGCATAAGTAATATTTATTTTCCATAAACTCTTTAACTTGTCTTTGAAACTCTTTTGTCTCCTTAGGATTACTTTTATAGTTCAATTAGTTTGTAATTGTTGCACTAGAAATGAATTCAATATGATGTTCTATTCTCCTTAAAGGTAACAAACCATTTGGCTCTTCAAGAACAACATCACCAAATTCTTGTAAGAGAGAAAGAACATTAGACAAAGAGGAGTTAAACTTGTTAGTATTAAAATAAGTCTCATCCCAAGGCGCAATCATAAGTTGTTTTGAATAGAAAGCCATCTTAACATCACTCTATTATGCATATAAACTCTTAATTTTTCTCTCTAGCCCTTTTTCTTCTTTTTTCTCTGTCTCATCCCTTTTCACTCCTTTCTTTCCCTCTTATCTCCTCTCAACCTAAACTTCTTTTTTTCTCTCATTCTTGTTTTCTCTTTGTTAATCCTCAATTGATGTCATAAACTTGCCAAGATGTTAAACATATAAAAGTAACAAATTTATCATTTATTATAAAAAGTACCTATTCTTAAACCCATTATGGATTACATGTCAAACATATTGTCGTGGTCTTCTCAACAAAATATGCCTAAGTAGCCAATAGTAAATAGTACTAATAGTTACTTATTTATCTTAACCTCTCTACGTTCATCAATTATCTCTTTGCAATTCATCATCTTCCTTAATTTGTACGCTCAATGCTCGTCTAGTTACTAACACATCTCTCTTAACTAAGTACTGCTCTTCATCACTTGCATCCTCTAATGGTGGCGTGGAGTTATTATTAGACTCACTTTTGGTCTTAATATCACCATTACATCATAACACCATGACATGCTTATTTGGACACTAAGGTGCAATGTCCCTTTGTAAGACAATTAAAACATTTAATATATCTATTTTTATTAAGTTGGAAATTAGAATTACCTTTCTCCCTTCTAGAACTCACTTCTTTACTCATATAAGATTTGACCTTATGTGTGTAATAAGTTGTTTCCTCCCTTCAATTTAGTTTTTAGGATGAAGTGGAACCCAAATTTTATTTAACTTATATAGAACCCTTCCATTTGAGTTACCTTTCAACTTTCATTGTCATCTGCATCATGTTCTCTAACTCCATATAATGCTACAATTCAATTATATTGACAATGTCACTATTTAGAATCGAGTCATAGTTGCATCTTTATCCTCCTCCACATCAACTCAAATTATGGCAATCTCAATCTTTTTGTAGTAGTCCTCTATATCCTTGGTGTCTTGAGTGAGCCCTTGTAACTTTTGGTACAAATTTCTATAATAGTGATTGGGAATGAACCTCCTCCTCATGATACTCTTCACCTCTTCCCATATATTAATAGGCCTCTCATGATTTTTTCCCCTAATCAAAATAAGTTGATCTCACCAAATAGCAGCATAATCAATAAACTTAATGAATGAATTTTTATTCTTTTTCTTTTTAGAATAGTTATGGCAATTAAAGACAAATTCAATTTTCATCTCTTATTCTAGGAAGGCTTTAAGATTGTTTTTTCCTTAGAATAGAGGAATTTTCACTATAATGCCATCAAAATCACAATCACAAGTGTCTTACCTCCTAAAATCTCTTTGACCATTTCTATTATTACCAATTTTGACCAAAGTAGATGGATTATTAAATTTATCATCTTATACATCATCTCCATGCCTATAGTCCCATCTATCTTCCATTGTTGCATTAGTAACCTCATGGCCCCTATGCCTCCTTTGCAACTCTATTATTGTATTGACTAAAACCTCCATCCTATCCCTTTTATCATCAAATTTAGTGTTCATACACACAAATTGTTGTTGTATAACTTTGATTATGAATGACACATAATTAACTTATTTCTTAGCTCACCTTCATTGTTAGAAGACGTAATGTTAGTTTTGCACAAAATGGCTAAGATATCTCATAAGACACTCTCTCATGTGTTTCACACAAAAAAGATGTCATACACCCTCATGTTTACACTCTCTAAGGTTTTTTCTCAATATGTGTTTGCTTTCTTACCTTTTATTGCTCAAATTTCCCCTCTTAGCTCTTCAAAGAATTAAGGAAATTCAATCAAGAAGGTTAATCTTGAATGAACGAATCTCACAAAATAAAATAAATGGGGTAGAATTAAACTGATGAAAAACAAAAAGTTAGAAAATGAAAAAGGTATGTCAAGGAAGATGAATTTAATGAATTAAACTCAAAGAAAACAAGTAAAAGAGTTAAACCTAGATGCAAGAACAAGTAAATGGTAGAATTAAAGTTGAGTTAGAAAACTAGACCATTATTATGGCTAGCTTGACCAAACCATTTAGCTTTTTTTTTTTTTTTCTACTTTAATAGCTAAACACAAAAACACATATAGAACACTTAAAGACAACAAATGAAATTGAAAACTATGCTTTTGATGGTTATGCACTTAAACAAATGAACAAAGTAAGAAAGATTACAAATGGGTAGATTAAGGTGTTTGAATGGTCATGCACTTAATAGATGAACCACAATGCAATCAAGTTTATTTAGAAACTGAATTAATAGTCCTAGGGACAAGGACAATCTTCCTAGATAAGTTGACAATAAATCTACTCTTATTGTTTTTAAGAATTGTTGTACAAGCTCTTATAATCTCTTAATACAAATACCTATTTAGCATACTTATACAGTTAATAAAATTTTGGTCTGAATTAAGATGTATTTTATTGTCCTCCAAACTTGAATTATCTTCTTTGGCCCAAACTTCTTTAATTAGTCCAATAAATGCCTCTTTCATCGTTTTAGTTTTTTAACGTGCCATTAGTTTGTTGTGAATGCTTTGTGGATACTTCCACGGACCTCATCACCAAGCTTTAATTTTGATTACTGAATTGTGTGGTTATAACACAAATTGTCATTGCCACTAACCTACAACCATCCACTCATAAAAGTAAGATTAAAAGGCCAAACACAATGGAATGCATTTTCCTCAAGATCAAGTACCTCAACTGCTTCATTCCTTCTAAGTATCTTCAAAAAAGCAACAAGTGGATTTCAAAAAGTTTAAATGATGTTATTAGACTGTTAATTAACATAATTAGCATAATCATGGAGTAATTTACTTCTTACCGCATCCCCAATATCATCTTCAACATCTCTTATCCTCATCCCTGCCATCCTGAACCCTTGTCTGAGATTTCTACTTTTCAATCCACTCTAACCCCCACCCTTACAATCAATTAGTGTCCATAGCTTAACTTATTGTATACAAGCCAAGGCCTTCCATAATTATTTAGTCTAAAATTAGGCTTCATATTGTCGACCAATGGAATGCAAATAATACCTCAAACACAAGGCCTCTTAACAATGAATTTTTTAGCATAAATTTTCTGGACTACAAAAATTTCCCCTCTTTCTCTCCACGCATATCTTCAACTATTTGACAAAACAAGCAGATCAAATCTTTTGGAAGAATTGCGCGCTTTTGCCAATCGTGGCGGAACACTGTGTTCGCCTATGATTTTCGTTTTCCAATGCATCAGTTAGGCTTGTCTATGCAATCATGTGTGGCCACAATGGTAACTCAATTTTGCTCCCTTGATTAATGAATGAATTCCAATGGCACCAAAAAGTGTCCATTACCTTTTCTAAATAAATGAGTTATAATCACAACAAAAATCTGAGGGATAGCAAACATTATTTGAATAATGCGTAAAATGACTATGCTAACAAATCTACAAGAACTTAAGCTCCTAAAGAAAAGAAAATTGAATTATACTTTTCACTCACAAAGTCTTCAATGTCTTGTATTCTATCAATTATTTTTTAGACGCGAGGAATGATGTGCTAAGCAAAGCAATTAGCTTTTTAATTAATGTCTTGTTTCATTCTGGGTCAAGTTATAGGGAGTGGTGTGTGGTTAGGACAGGCTTATGTCAAATTGACTTTTGGCACCTCTAATTTTTATTATTATTATTTTTTTACTTATTACTCAATATTTTCTAAGTTTAGAAATTAGAATAAATAAGGTTTTATCTAAATGCTCTAGTCGAGAGTTGCCTCAGAGAGAGAATATTATAGAATTGAAGTCAGCTTAATTAAGACTTTATGAGTTAAAGAAAACATCATACCTTTGCCATAGGTATTGTGTATTTGCTTTTGTGTGTGTCCAAGAGGAGATATGTTGTTGAGGATGAAGATCCTTGACCTGAGGGGTCAAATTTATAGGCGACCGTAGGGGCATAGAGGCAAGTTGTTGATAGCATTAAAACATATACAAACGTATGACATGTGACAAGGAAAGCTATGTTAATGGTCGTTTCACCTTTTTCCTATTCACTTATTTACTATATTAATTTTATGATCAAATTTAATGTTTAAGGTCACTTATTTAACGTTTAAAATCATTACACTGAATTTTAATAATTTTTTATTCTCGCATATTTGATTATGTCTATTCTCTTTGTAGATCTACGCAGTAAATCTATAGGTAAATTCTTACCACAAACCGTCAATGTGTAGCACAAAGTTATAAACAAAGATATCCATTTTTGGAAAGCTTAATGGACACAAGAAATAAAGGCAATCAGAGACTATAGAGACAAAAATGTTTCAAAAAATATAAAAGTAATATTTGATTTAATGGAAAGACATCAAAATTTTATTATTTTGTCTATGTGTAGGGAAAGTTCAATATTTTTGTGCACTATTCTTTTTTATTTGATTATATTACCAACTAAAAAGTTAACATGCCTATCTTATACCACCCAAAGTAAGAGTTTGGTGGTGGTTTTGCATGCTTCTTTTAGCATTCACTAAGGTTCAAATTCCTATAGTCATGCCTTTCTATAAAATATAAAGAGAATTAAGACGAGCAAATTAGTGAATTTTAGATTCGATACGTCATATTTGAGTTTGAGGAGACTCATTTGGAGCAATTATTACAAGAGAGTGGTGGATCCTCCTTTTAAGAGAGGATGAATCAAAAAAAAACAATGAGTAACTTTTGTCTCAAACTGCAAAAATAATAATTTATATTCTTACGGTATTTTTTTTTTTTTTTCAGTTAGTAAAATAAAAGGCATATCATAAAAAAAAGCCTATGTATTTAACTCTTTATATTAGACATCTTCTCCCACTTCACCCCATTTTTTAATTTTTTGAAGAATGTGCAACCAAAATTTTGAATATATATCCTAGAAAAGATTTTGATAGTTTTTTCTTTTCTTAAATACACATACCACAAGTGATTATTCCAAGGTTATGTGAATTAGTCGTGTCCTTAGAGTGATTTTGACATTAAAAATTTAGCCCTTGGGCTTATTGGGTTAGAATGCTAATAAAATTTTGCACTCAATGCTGACATATTCACCTCATGTTTTTGATAAGTAAATATTTCATCCCTCCTCTATATCTTATTATGCAGTGTATATAGTATAAGAATTTAACAAATGTATATAGTAAAATTATCTTAATTTTATTTTGCATGTTTATCTTGTACATATAAGTCCAAGGATCAAGTTGGACCACCATGTATGCACCATTCGTTGCGAATGTCTTCCATGTCTTTGGACGTGAACTGGGCATTCACAGTAGTTTATTAGTCCAATTCTATGAATATACATTATAATTTATGATTTATGGACAATCAACAAGGCAAGATTCTTTGCACATTTACCATCTCTTTGTTACCAGTATTGGAAAATTCTCTGGAAATTTTGGCTCATCTCGCAACTCCAAAATAGGGCTTCTTTCACGTGTGAAATTCAATGCCTACTCCCGTTTTACTCAAAGTTATCTATCCCATATCCAAATATTTGATACCGTCGACCTACGTAATGGTTTTGGAACAAAGGGTAACACTAAAAAAAAAAAACAAATGTATATATATATCTATATATGTGAAAATATATATATATGTGTGTGTGTGTGTGTGTGTGTGTGTGTGTGTGTGTGTGAAAATCACAATCGTAACTAATCATGAGACCAACGACCTTTCAACTGAAAATACATAATTCTATCTTTAGTGTACATATTAAAAACCTATAAACATGTCTAAAATAGTGCAAATAATAATTTAGAGTAAAAATTAAAAAGATAATATGTAAATGAAGGTTTGTCCATTTCATTAAATAACCAAAAATTTACAATTGTTTTAGCCCTCCTCCTCTTGCCTAAGGTAAGGGAATCAGTGAGAACATCATGACCAACCATAATCTCCTTAATGCTGCTACCTTTTCCTATCTCAAAAGTTTCATCGCTTCACAAAGTTTCTTTGCCCCAAGGGCCTAGATTGATGACACTGCTAGCCCCAAGCCCCCAAGGGTCTTGAGTTTGAAAAAAGTGAGCTTTTGGAGACCGAAGATGCTGCTGCCTTGTAATTATATGTTGTTCTTTTACAATTTGGGCCATGAGCTTTTCTTATACTTAACTTATGGCTTGTAAGTGTCGGGTTAATCCTATGCATATATGAAGAATTTTTCTCCACTTCATACAATTGTTTTAATTTTTATTTTAAGCTGACAAAATTTATTTGAAATTAACATACAAAAAATATAGAATTAATGCAAAAAAATTTCAAAATTTTCAATGCAGATAGTTTAATAATGGATATTTCTTTTTGATGGGCTTCACATGCATTTTACCAAATGGTTAGTCCAATCATTCCCACTCACACCCTAATCTCTTCCATTATATCAAAGTATGTAAAACCAGTTGCATAAAAAATTAAAAGTGATGTGCATATTGGCTATATTTCAATTTGGTAGTTAAGTGTCTAATTATTACATCTTAATTTAAATATATCTCGGTTGATCGTCAAGTACAACAAAATAAGTATAAATAAGTTTTCATGATCTTGCTCCCAAAGGATTTATTTCAATTACAACATATCTTTGCTTAACATCAATTTAGAACCATGAAAATTTTGTATAGATCCAAAATTATCCCCTGAGCATGTATAGGGCTCTATGTAAGCCAAAACATAATGTATGTGAATCAACCCTAATATACGACGCTCATTCAAGATAAAAGTAGTTTGCAAGAAAACAATCCCGAAGGAAGCCAATTTTAGTAGCAGCAAACTATGATGAATCCATAAAAAGAAGATATTTACTAAACATCACAGAAATACTTAGATATGAAGCAAGCAAGTTCATAAGCCAACGGTTATCTACATCATGAAGAACTATCCATATCCAGAAAAACGACGGAGAGGGAGCCACAAAAGAAAACCCATCATGCTAAGACAAAACAATTCAAACATTTCTTGAATAATTGAAAGTTCAATAGGAAAAAAGGGGGAATTGTAGCTTACCAATTCATATAATTAACTAATGTGTAACCATTCCCTCACGGATCATAGGCCCTAAAGAAATGAGAACCAAAAGTTTCATTTCAATTACTGGATATTGCTCTATCTTGATTGTATTTATCCTTTTATCGAGCTTGCTACTTTAAGAAAGCTAGTTGACACCAATGTTGTATGTGTTCATTTAAATACTATATTATATGCAATATAGACATTTTCATTTTCTCTTTCAATCTCTTCATCTTCTTTGTAACCGCTGACTTTAAAAAATACTGGGAAATTTAAGTGCTAGAGTGATACTTCTTTTATCATTTTTATGTGACTATTTGATTTCTTGTAATTGTTGACATTGATTAAATTGGGCATGTGAAAGAATCCTTGAAAGAGAGTTAGTAGGTAAGAAGTTAATGATTCACGAATTGAATAAAAAAAGAAAAAGAAATGTAGAGAAGTGTGCCCCTTGACACACCAATGTCATAGGCTTACCATGTATATCAAGAATAATTAATAGGTTGGGAAAAACTGCTTCAAGAAGCCACTGTCTATGCTTTTAAAAACCATCTCTTATGAAAGAATAAATCATTTTTAAAGAAATTGAATTTATTGTCTAAAATTTGGATTCATTTCATTTTTATATACTCATTGATTTAGATTTACCATATAATTAGTTTTTTTTTTCTAAGAAACTAATGTATATTAGTTAAACAATATTTTAATGATTAAAAAGTTAAATATTTAATTTTAAAATTTTAAAATTTAATCATGATAAAAGATACAAATTTATAGAAATAAGGATAATTGTCCTTTTTACGTAGCTGATGGGCCATTATCTTAAAAGCTGTAGTCTAGATGACAAAAATGTAACTTTAATTGCTTCTTCTTGATGGAACCATTACATAAGCTTAACAAACCCCCTTTTGTTTTTTTTTTCAAAGCCTGAAAAATAGTTAGGTTAGATGATAAAACAAATACCTTATTATGCATATGACATTGCTCAATTAATTCTATGATGATTAAAATCTGCACTTCTCTTTTACCAGAAGACATGGAAAAAATGTGACTCAAACCAAAAAACTAAAAAAAAAAAAAAACAAAAAGACATGGTAATAAATTCTTGGAGATAATCGCATATAAACACGACAAATAAACCAATGCTTTTAAAAATCTTAAAATTGTTTCAACATATAATTTATAAAAAATTACTATGTTACATTATAGTCTAAATAGTATTTTTATTAAGAATTTTAAAAGAATATATTACAGTTAAATGTAACCTAATAATAAAAAATATATATTAAATTATATCATATAATTACTTAAATAAAATATATTTATTGATTAAAAATATTGTCCTTGAGCTTTTTGGGTTAAAAAGCTAATTAAATTTTGCACTCAATATTGACGTATTGTGCTCATGTTTCTAATATGTAAAAACTCCATTCCTCATCTATATATTATTATGCAATTTATATAGTATAAGAATATGACAAATTTGTCTAGAAAAAGCAAAATTATCTTAATTTTATCTTGTACATATCTCTCCAAGGATCAAGTTGGACTACCGTGACTGGACCATTCATTTCCATTAATATACATTAGTCATTTCATACATTATCTCTTCCGTGGAATTTTAAGGGTAACCAAGCAAGCTCGGCCCACGAACAAGGACCAAAAGCACTTGCTGTTTGCCCATCACTTTCTGAAGCGACGAATATCGCCATGTCTGACATTCTTTTACTATTCTTATACGAATATCGCAGAGATGTTACCGAGCAAAATAGTATAAGAATATCGTGATAAACGTTGTTCGTCTTATTAAATATTACCAAGCCACCCAATTTGAATGTGACTTCTAACAAGAAATTCTATGTCCATTAAGTTGTTCGTCTTGTTATATATCGTGATAAACGTTGTCCTGGACCTATCATTATTTCTCTCCAGTGGGTTCCAGACTCAAACGTTGTTTTTGACCTCTCCCTCTATCTCTTTTCATGGGTTCCAAACCCGTTAAGACAAAACCTATTCAGGTACAATAGTGCTCTGATAATGAATCTTCCTTATGAGAAAGATNCAAAACAAATTTCTTCTACATGGTGAAATCTCTTGAACACATGGTCTATAGTTTGTGAAGAATTCATATCCACATGTTTTGTGCTAAAATAATTGTTGTGATGCAACCTGATAATTATCACCAAAATTCTCAAAATCTTATTACAATAATTGGACTTGAAATGATATAATATTCAAAACAGATATTCCGATAAATATATACATAGATATGAAAGTATAAGTACTCTAAAAAGTTAAAATTATGATTAATGGTGAATATCAATATGAACTATTTATTTGATACAATATACATATAGAAGTACAAGTATTTAAAATAGATTTAAACTTTTTGAACACACACACACACACATATAAATATTTCAAATAAATTTAAAATTTTAAGCATAATTTACAAAAATTATTATGTTATTTTATATTGTAAATAGTATTTTTATGAAGAACTTTAAATGGTTCAATTATAACTAAATGAAACGTGATATTTAAAAAATATGAATTAACCAAACAAATTTCTTTTACGATGAAACCTCTTGAACACATGGATCTATAATTTGTGAAGAATCCATATCCACATGCTTTGTGGTAAAATTATTTGTTTGTGGCACACCACAGTAATTATCACCACATTTTTCACAATATCTACATCATTTTTTATTGAATCAAAATAAAATCTCATCACAATAATCATGCATAAAAAGATATAATCTTAGAAAATATTAGATAAAATATATACACAAATATGAAAACATATATAATCTTAAAAGGTTAAGATTATGATTGAGAGGTTAATATGAGAGTAAAGATATGTTAGATACAATATACACACATATATACATAAAAATACTTTTAAAAAATTTAAAATTTTTTCAACATATAATTTACAAAAAATTATTGTATTATATTATATTCTAAATAGTGTTTTTGGCAAGAATTTTAAAAGAATATATTATAGGTAAATGCAACCTAATAACTAAAAAAATATAAATTAAATTATCTCATATAATTAGTTGAATAAAGTATATTTATTGATTAAAAATTTTGCCATTTGGTTAGAAAATCAATTAAATTTTGCACTCAACATTAACATATTGTCCTCATGTTTCTAATAAGTAAATAATCCATCCCTTGTCTATATATTATTATGCAATTTATATAGTATAAGAATATGTCAAATTTGTATGGTAAAAGGAAAATTATCTTAATTTTATTTGTGATGTTTATCTTTTACATATCGCTCCAAGGATTAAGTCGGACTATAATGACTGGACCATTCATTTCCATTAATATACATTAGTCATTTCATACATTATCTCTCTCATGGAATTCTAAGGGTAACCAAGCAAGCTTGGTCCACAGATAGGCCCCAAAAGTCCTTGCCGCTTACCCATCACTTTTTGAAGTGATGAATATCGCCATGTTTGATATTCTTATACTATTCTTATATGAATATTTTCAAGCTCAAAATTTGATAAAGAGGGCCAAAGCCAAAATGGCAACAAAGACGATAAAATAGAGGACATTACATGAAGGCCTTATTGATGCAATAATAGAAAATGTTGTCTTATACAAGGAACTGTTAGAACCATCAAAACTTAGATCCTACAAAGAAATAAAATTGATTAGACAAAAAGCACCAAGGTTTCACCGCTCTCACTACACTCTGAAGGGTACCCAATGCCACAATTTCCATTAAGCTCTCAACATATTCATACAAGGAATGTTAAATGAAATTCAAACCTTTTGGACCAAAACATTTCCTAAGCTAACTAAGATTTTAAATAAGTAAACATCCATAAGAGCCTTTAAGTTCTTCTTGCTATTAAGGCTTATTAGAAGTTGCATGTACATCCAACTGACTTCATTTGCTTGATATGGGATACTTGCTGCTCTAGCAATTGAACAGAAGAAATGAATCAGACTATGGAGGAGGATCATTCGTCTAATGACAAAGAAATATTTGAGTTTGGTATTGGAACTTTGAAACAAAAGAATGTTAAATTAGAAAAGTTTAGAGTTTGAGGACTTATTGAATTAAAATGTAAAGATAACTCTATTTAATTTTTCCATGTGATAAAAAAAACGAGGTGGTGAAATAGTTATGTAATGGTATTCTATAGATATTATGTATTATAAAGTGTTGTAGAGAATGAAATACTAAGCCTTACTATTCAAGAAATTGGTCAAGAAAAACTATTAAAGAAACTCTTGATAATCCTTTAATACTATTGATGATTGAAGTTTGAAGGTTGTGTCGAGTTGAAGTAGATGTTGTGAATGATTATATGATCGAAAATTAATTTAAATTTGATATAAATTAAAAATTAGTATTGAAATAAAATTTAAATAATTCAATTTTATTTGTTATAATTTACATATTAAGTTAAGGTTAGATATGATCTAATATGTAAAAATTTGAATATTTTAATTTATTATATGACCAGTGAATATAATTTTATACCTATATTGTTTATATGTACTTCTTTTATGTGCATAATATTTTATCAAATTAATAAAATAAGAAAATTATCATATAATTTTCTAACAGTTGTATTGCAATTATTACACTCTAACATTAGTATAAGAGTGATTGGTTTAGGCTTTCAATCGAGCACATTGGGTTTGGGCTTTGTTGATCGGTTTACAGATCCCTTAGATTTATTGGAGTTTGCTGGTTTCTTTGCTGGGGTCTGCTGGAGTTTTGTTGAACCCCTTGGTCTTGAGTTTGAAGAAAGTGGGATTTTGGAGACCGAAGATGCTACTGGCTTGTAATTATATGTTGTTCTTTTACGTATTTGGGCCATGAGCTTTTCTTATACATAACTTATGGCTTGTAAGTGTCGGGTTAATTCTATGCATATATGAAGAATTTTTCTCCACTTCATACAATTGTTTTAATTTTTATTTTAAGCTGAAAAAATTTATTTGCAATTAACGTACTAAAAATATAGAATTGATGCAAAAAATTTTCAAAATTTTCAATGCAGATAGTTTAATAATGGATATTTCTTTTTGATGGGCTTCACATGCATTTTACCGATTGGTTAGTCCAATCATTCCCACTCACACCCTAATCTCTTCCATTATATCAAAGTAAGTAAAACCAATTGCAAAAAAAATTAAAAGTGATGTGCATATTGGCTATATTTCAATTTGGTAGTTAAGTGTCTAATTATTACATCTTAATTTAAATATATCTCGGTTGATCATCAAGTACAACAAAATAAGTATAAATAAGTTTTCATGATCTTATTCCCAAAGGATTTATTTCAATTACAACATATCTTTGCTTATCATCAATTTAGAACCATGAAAATTTTGTATAGATCCAAAATTATCCCCTGAGCATGTATTGGGCTCTATGTAAGCCAAAACATAACGTATGTGAATCAACCCTAAGATACGATGCTCATTCAAGATAAAAGTAGTTTGCAAGAAAACAATCCCGAAGGAAGCCAATTTTAGTAGCAACAAACTATGATGAATCCATAAAAAGAAGATATTTACTAAACATCACAGAAATACTTAGATATGAAGCAGGCAAGTTCATAAGCCAACGGTCATCTACATCACGAAGAACTATCCATATCAAGAAAAATGACGGAGAGGGAGCCACAAAAGAAAACCCATCATGCTAAGACAAAACAATTCAAACATTTCTTGAATAATTGAAAGTTCAATAGGAAAAAAGGGGGAATTGTAGCTTACCAATTCATATAATTAACTAATGTGTAACCATTCCCTCACGGATCATAGGCCCTAAAGAAATGAGAACCAAAAGTTTCATTTCAATTAATGGATATTGCTTTATCTTGATTGTATTTATCCTTTTATCGAGCCTACTACTTCAAGAAAGCTAGTTGACACCAATACTGTATGTGTTCATTTAAATACTATATTATATGCAATATAGACATTTTCATCTTCTCTTTGAATCTCTTCATCTTCTTTGTAACCGCTGACTTTAAAAAATACTGGGAAATTTAAGTGCTAAAGTGATACTTCTTTTATCATTTTTATGTGACTATTTGATTTCTTGTAATTGTTGACATTGATTAAATTGGGCATGTGAAAGAATCCTTGAAAGAGAGTTAGTAGGTAAGAAGTTAATGATTCACGAATTGAATAAAAAAAAAAAATGTAGAGAAGTGTGCCCCTTAACACACCAATGTCATAGGCTTACCATGTATATCAAGAATAATTAATAGGTTGGGAAAAACTGCTTCAAGAAGCCACTGTCTATGCTTTTAAAAACCATCTCTTATGAAAGAATAAATCATTTTTAAAGAAATTGAATTTATTGTCTAAAATTTGGATTCATTTCATTTTTATATACTCATTGATTTAGATTTACCATATAATTAGTTTTTTTTTTCTAAGAAACTAATGTATATTAGTTAAACGATATTTTAATGATTAAAAAGTTAAATATTTAATTTTAAAATTTTAAAATTTAATCATGATAAAAGATACAAATTTATAGAAATAAGGATAATTGTCCTTTTTACGTAGCTGATGGGCCATTATCTTAAAAGCTGTAGTCTAGATGACAAAAATGTAACTTTAATTGCTTCTTCTCGATGGAACCATTACATAAGCTTAACAAACCCCCTTTTGTTTTTTTTTTCAAAGCCTGAAAAATAGTTAGGTTAGATGATAAAACAAATACCTTATTATGCATATGACATTGCTCAATTAATTCTATGATGATTAAAATCTGCACTTCTCTTTTACCAGAAGACATGGCAAAAATGTGACTCAAACCAAAAAACTAAAAAAAAAAAAAAACAAAAAGACATGGTAATAAATTCTTGGAGATAATCGCATATAAACACGACAAATAAACCAATGCTTTTAAAAATCTTAAAATTGTTTCAACATATAATTTATAAAAAATTACTATGTTACATTATAGTCTAAATAGTATATTTATTAAGAATTTTAAAAGAATATATTACAGTTAAATGTAACCTAATAATAAAAAATATATATTAAATTATGCTATATAATTACTTAAATAAAATATATTTATTGATTAAAAATATTGCCCTTGAGCTTTTTGGGTTAAAAAGCTAATTAAATTTTGCACTCAATATTGACGTATTGTGCTCATGTTTCTAATATGTAAAAACTCCATTCCTCATCTATATATTATTATGCAGTTTATATAGTACAAGAATATGACAAATTTGTCTAGAAAAAGCAAAATTATCTTAATTTTATTTGTACATATCTCTCCAAGGATCAAGTTGGACTACCGTGACTGGACCATTCATTTCCATTAATATACATTAGTCATTTCATACATTATCTCTTCCGTGGAATTTTAAGGGTAACCAAGCAAGCTCGGCCCACGAACAAGGACCAAAAGCACTTGCTGTTTGCCCATCACTTTCTGAAGCGACGAATATCGCCATGTCTGACATTCTTTTACTATTCTTATACGAATATCGCAGAGATGTTACCAAGCAAAATAGTATAAGAATATCGTGATAAACGTTGTTCGTCTTATTAAATATTACCAAGCCACCCAATTTGAATGTGACTTCTAACAAGAAATTCTATGTCCATTAAGTTGTTCGTCTTGTTATATATCGTGATAAACGTTGTCCTGGACCTATCATTATTTCTCTCCAGTGGGTTCCAGACTCAAACGTTGTTTTTGACCTCTCCCTCTATCTCTTTTCATGGGTTCCAAACCCGTTAAGACAAAACCTATTCAGGTACAATAGTGCTCTGATAATGAATCTTCCTTATGAGAAAGATTGGATGAGGCTATCTACGTGTGATCCCTGACCTCTAACAAGTGCCATCATTAACATGCAACATTTTTTGTGCTAGAAAAAAGAATCATGATATAAGTAATTGAGGAATGTTTATCACATAAATCTAACAGAATTCCATTATTTTCTACTCAGTAGTCTCCTAATATCTTTGTCTAAAGGGGAGTGTGCATATCGTGGCCCTGAATTGGTCAAGTACATGGAATGCCACCCCATTTGCATGTGACGTCGAGCAAGAAAGTCAATGTCCATTAAGTTGTTCGTCTTATTATATATCGTGATAAACGTTGTCTTCGATCTCTCTCTATCTGTCGCTCTCCTGTGAAAATGTGCGTGAGAGAGAGGATGATGAGCAAGACGTCGACTCTCGTCATTAATCTTCTGGCAGCATTGGATGCAAGGGGGTATGGAGGATCTTTCAGAGATGGGGCAGAGTTGAGTACGTTTTCAACACAAATAAGGTAAGTAAGATTGGACTGTGGAGGATCGTTCAGAGATGGGGCTTGTGCTGTGGAGGTGGGGAGTAATGGTTTAGAAGTCGGAAGATGAAGAGGGAGAACTTCAATACTGAGAGTTGAGAGCGATCAACTTAAAATGCAGTGGGCGGAAAAGCGAGGGTGAGTCTCTGTCGCCTTTCCTCCCGCACCCAAAGTGCTTGGAGAAATTTCTTTACTTTAGCTCCTTATTATGCCAGAACCATACTATATAGTAACTCAGTAATCAAGATAAACATCGAATCAGGTTCAGTTGTAAACAATCTTATTTATATTTTTACATCAAGAATCTTTACCACTCACATTTATAGTCTCCAAATTATGATAAAGACAACGGTCAAACAATGCTTTGGAATAATTGTATGACTGTTTTCAAGGATTCTCTATTTGGCTCCCAATCCAGCGACTTAATCTCTATCCCTGTCCTTTTAAAAGTAGTATGATCCATATCCTAAATTGCACCCAACAATTTAAGCTTTTAGGTATCCGTTACTCTTATATTTAATTGTAAATTAATTATAAATTTTTAATTTGTTCATATTTTAGAACCTAGTTTGTTTGGACCTACTTTGTTTATGCTTTCGGCCCAAGTGGGCTTTCGCGCGTCAAGTGGAATCGTTTCTCGACATCTTTTTTGTACGGTCTCCTTTTTGCATCAACCCCAAAAACATATTCTTTGAAACCATATTCTTGTGCCTTACTTGCGTCAAATACATACATTTTTGCGAAACCCATCTTCGATGTAGTCCCATGCAACTTGCCTTCTAGTTTGTTTGATGTTTTTTCAAACACATCGAATTTAAGTATTTCTTTTCCGGGGGGAGGGGGGAGGAGAACAAATAAGGAACCCATTAATAGTAGTAGTATCTAATAGATTTCCAAACCAAAAATCCGTGGGGTTGTAATTGTTGTTTAATGAGTGGTCCTCAATCCTCCTCGGTCTTTGGGGAGTTGGGGGTTGGGGTGAGGATAATCTTTCATTGTAGATTGTCCATAAATCATATTAAACGTCCAAAGACGTGGAAAACGTTCCCAATGAATGGTCCATTCATGGTGGTTCAACTTGATCATTGGAGCCATACGTACAAGATAAATAGGACATACAAAATTAAGATAATTTTGCTTTTTTTCCCTACAAATATTCTTATACTATGTAAACTGCATAGTAGACACATGTATCGGATATGATATTCCTTTGACATATCTCATATATATCAAAATGTGTCTAATACAAAAATACAAATAAAAAAAAATAATCACACTTTAGTGTTTGAACACATTTAAGACACATGACAAACACTTGTTATACACATATCAAATATTTTTAATATACATGTCAAATGCTTCTAGTTAGTGTACAAATAATAATTTTTCCCAATAAATGAATAATTGGGTGGTAAAAATTATAATCAACAAATATTTTTTATTCAAATAATTATACTAAATACTTTCACTTATATTATTTAGATTATCATGTTACATTTAGCTATAATATATATTTTTTAAATTATTAACCAAAAATACTATTTACAATATAAAATACCATAATAACATTTACAAACCATATGTTGAAAAAAATTTTAATTTATTTAAAATAGTTATATATGTGTGTGTTATATTTAATATAAATTTTATGATCATATTTACCTCTTAATTGTAATTTTAACTTCCAAGTATTTTTATATTTGTGTTGGATCTCATCAATGTTTGTGCCCATTTATCATAGCTAAAAAGGGAAGGAAAATGGAACAATTCTATAATTTTTGAGATAACTAATATTTTGTAATTAAACATTATGATCACCATGTTATTTTGTATTTATCATCGAAAATTCTTTGGTCTCTTGATTGGTTACGGGTGTCATTTTCACATGCCGTCTATCTCTGCATACGTTTCAATGCTATCAACAGCATGTCTCTACGCCTCCCATAGTCGCCTATAAATTCGAGCCCTCAGGTCTGGGATGTTCATCTTCAACAACTTCTCACCTTTCACACACTCACAGAGGCAGATATACAATACCTATGGCACAGGTACGATGTTGTCTTTTAACTTATAAAGCCTTAATTAAGCCTTTTCGGGATAGAGACAGAGAGAGATTCTAATAAGATCCTTAAATCCCCTTGAGGGTTCAGGTTTTAAGATTTTAAGAGTCAGTATATAAATATATGGATCTCCTTTATATTGCATGTGCAGGCTAGCGATGTCATTACTCTCGGACCCTGGGGCAGAGAAACTTCTTCGAGGAATGGGTCCTTCAAAATTCCAATAGGCAGCAAATTTAAGGGGATTAGAGTTGGTCATGGTGCTGTCATTGATTCCCTTACCTTCATCGTGCAAGACGCCAGTGGCGGAGAGGAGGAGGTGACGTTTGGCAGCGATGGCAGCGCTTCTAATACGGCGAAGGTATTTTTTGAATTCTCAATTGAAGTCTTTCCATGAGAAAAACCAACAAATAATAAAAAATATCGGAGCTCGTTGCTTCTGGATATTCCATGGCACTTTTTATTCGTACCCATCACTAATCGAGTGTAAATATATGTATCCAGGTGAAGTTTGCTCCCGGGGAATATATAACTTCAATTTCTGGAGCATATGGGAATTGGCCTAATCAAAACAGCATTTATGTCACAGCAATAGCATTTACCACAAATTCGGGAGCTACTTATGGACCTTACGGCCGCGAGGAAGGACACGTGAAATTCTCCAGCACTCCGGCGGAGAATAATAAAATCTCTGGGTTTTTTGCATATCTCGATAACTCTATTCAGAATATAGGGATTTATGTAAGGCCTATTTGATCAACTGATGATCTAAATTAAAGAGAACAAGAGTCCAAGTCAACAAGTCTATATTGGTTTAATATATTACTAAATAAGGACTCTGATGTAATTTGCAAGGAGTGAATTGAAATGGGTGTGTGCTTGTGTTTTGGTCATTATATATGAATCCATATTGTTATCTTTATATCCTTTGTACTTGTTACCCTATGATGCATATCAGGAGTCATGTGAATAGGGTCTCCAAAGAAAAATGATAATTTTAAATTTTTATAACAAACAAATTCAATTTAAAACATTCCCTAATTCAAATTAAGAGATTATTTTATATAAAAAAAAGAGCGATATAAATAAGAAGTTGAAAAGAAAGAGGAGTCAAAAACAACAATTTACAAAACTTTGGAGCTAACTCTTTTTTTCCAAAATATTATTTTTGATAGCTGAATTTACTAATTAACAATATTTTTTAACTAAAGAGGATTGATGAGGTACACTTTTCAATGGATTCAATCTTGATTGTTACATGTTGTTTTTCTTTCTATTTTTAGAATCTATTAACTTTGGAGTTAACTCTTTTTTCCCAAGATATTACTTTGATAACTGAATTTATTAATTAATAATTTTGTTAACTAATGAAGATTGATGTGGTACATGTTTCAATGGATTCGATCTTGATTTTTGCATGTTGTTTTTTCTTTCTATTTTTAGAATCTATTTGTTTGCCAGAAAATAACTTGTTTGTATAAAATATTTATTAAAAATATTTTTTTGGTGAAAATAAATTATTTTTTTATTTGACTCTAATGCTAAATTTGTCAAAAAAATATTTTCCTATCTTTGGTGTACATATAAAACTCTTATAAAAATTTCTAAAATAATACAAATAATGATTTATGGTAAAACTAAAACTAATAATATATAAATGAAGGTTTGTCTATTTCATTAGAAAACCATAAAATTATTATTGTTTTCCCAATTCAATTAGAAAAATATGTAACAGTTTATTAGGATCCACGGAAAGCACATGTCATAAGAACATCACACTTATTTTTTTAAACGATAAAAAATTATTTTATTCAAAGTGAGCCAAAAAATGATCATTAAATAACATGAAGAGAGTACCCAATATCAACCTTGTAGCTCAAGTAATAAAATTTGTATACACTTAAAATCCAGAGCCAAATGTTCTAGAGGTTGTATTAATTAACCAAAACCACTCAATCCAACAAGCATTTGCTTGATTTTAGAAATATCCAAATATTTAATTTAAGTTTTACTTTTTTTACTAAATTTTTATAATTTGTAGTCTTTGACATTAATTTAATAGTTATGTTGTAATGTTTCTTAATATTTCAATAGAATTAAAATTTTAACCTTCATCTAATTTATTCAATTGACTCAATTATTATATAACATGCATTACCTAAATTTAAAAAGATATTTCTAAATTTACCCTTTATTTTTTTTTTTAAGAAAAGGACTAATAATTGAAGTTTCTTTTTCCTTTTGTTTTTTTAAAAGAAACTATTCTCACATTCTTTTTTTTTTAAAATACTCATAATATAAATCTCTTTTAACAAAAATGTATTATTTCAATAAATATGTGCAAATCTAATACTTATATGTATATATATTTGCATATTGAGTTCGCTGCCGATGAATATTTAACATCAATTGAAGGAACTTATGGAATGTGAAAAAGTGCCGTTTATGTCAGATCTCTGACATTTATCACGAATTTGGGAACACATGGACCTTACGGCCACAAGGGCACCGATAAATTCCCTATCCCTCCAATGGAGGATGCTGAAATCGCTGGGTTTTTTGCATACTATGATAACTATATTCAGAATATAGGGTTTTATGTAAGACCCAAATCATCAACTGATACTTGAAGTTCAGAGTGTTAAATTAAATGGAACAAGAGTCCAAGTCTATGTTGGTTTAATATATTACTAAATAAGGACTCCAATGTAATGTGCAAGGAGTGACTTGAAATGGGAGTGTGCTTGTGTTCTAGTCATTATATAATTGAATAAATCTTGTTTGTGTTTGAAAAATGTACAAGACCGTGTACCATGAGCATCTACGAATTCATATTGTTAACTTTGTATCTTTTGTACTTGTTGCCCTCTAATGCAACCCAAGAGTAATGTGAATAAGGTCTATGAGAAAAATCAACAATTTTAAACTTTTATGACAAACAAACTCAATTTAATGCATTGACAAATTTAAATAAAGAGATTTTAGGCAAGAAAAAAGAATAATATAAGTAAAGAGTTCAAGAGAATGAGAAATCAAAAACAGTAATTTATGGAGGTTTTAAATCAACTTTCTCTTGTTAAGATTTTACTTTTGAGAGTTGAATTTACTAATTAACAATATTCTTTAATTCAAAGAAGATTAATTTGATACACTTTTCAATTGAATCAATCTTGATTCTTACATGTTCTTCTTTTTTTTCTTAGGATTTATTTGTTTATTGAAAAATAAATTATTTGTATTAAATATTTACTGAAAAAAAATAGTGAAAATAAATAATTTTTTACTATTTACTTGCAAAATTAAAATCTGTTAAAACTTATTTTTTATTTTTAGTGCACATATAAAAAACCTATAAACATATCTAAAATAGTGCAAATAATAATTTAAGGTAAAAATAAAAAAATAACATGTAAATGAAAGTTTGTCTATTTCATTAATCAACCAAAAATTTATAATTGTTTTGCCCTTCCCTCTCTTGCCTAGAGTAATGGAATCACTGAAGACATCATGACCAACTATAATCTCCTTAATGTTGCTACCTTTTCTTGTCTCAAAAGTTTCATTGCTTGACGAAGTTTCTCTACCCTAAGGGCTTAAATGGATAACATTGCTAATCTACCCTTATAATATATATCTATTTATATATTTATACTTATTTTTATTAAAATTAATTTAAATTTATTGTAGATTAAAAATTAGTATTTAAATAAAATTTAAATAGTTAAATTTTATTTATTATAATTTCAATATTAGTTTAGAATTAGATATAATTGCATATATAAAGAATTGAATATTTCAATTTTTTTGTGTGCCTAGTGAGTAGAATTTTATATCTATATTTTTTGTGTATACTTCTCTCATTGGTGTATAATGTTTTACCAAATTAATAAAATAAAAAATTATCATATAATCATCTAATAGTAGTATTAAAACTATTAAATTTTAACAATTGTATTAGAACATGTATTTTTATCTGCATTGAGAGAAAATGTATAAGTCTTAATGGAACTACTATAAAGTTACCAACATCACCATATAAGTTACCAAAGTTACAAAAGTCATCGGACCACCAATTTTCATCATTAGAACTGCTGCCTGCCATTGCTGGAGCATCACTGTCGAACAAATTCAATTCAAGAGCTACCATCAAAACCAATTTGATTAGAGAGCTAACATCATACTCAAGAATCATATAAGATCATAACAGCCACCAATTACCACTAGGTGCCACCATCTACTATTGGAAAACCTTTTAAAATCAATAATTGATCAAGTAATTATATCAGAGTGAGTATCTTTATTCGAATTAAGAGAAAGCATACACGTCTTGCCAGAGACACCACAGAGTTACCGGAGTCACTACAAAAGTCGTCAGAGTTATAGAAGTCACTAGAATGCAAATTTCTATCATTAGAACTACCATACACCGTCATTGAAGCACCACCACCGACCACCACATGTAGCTTCACGCACAGCCAAAAGTTGCTGCTTGCCTTGCTAGAAGTCGTTTCCTACACCACCAAACTCTAATGAGCCCGAAATTGTCCTCTATGCCCTCTAAAACTACCTAAAAGGTCGTAGATCTAAAGAAAATCCAAAGGTTTTGCCACTGTCTTCCATGATTGAATGAGCTCTCTCTGGCCATCGCTAACACACAAAACCTTCATCGTTCCACTCCCTAGCTACCAATCTACCTCTTTCTCTTGGTGACGTGCTAGTATATCACTGGTTGTTACAATAGTTAATGTGGAGAAGAGAAAAAACAAATCAAGACCGGAATCACAAAAACATAAAAGTTTGGGGTCATAATCAAAAAATAAAAACATTGAGGGTAATATAAAAATAATAAAATTTTAGGGGTCAGATTATGAGTAATAAAAATTGAGAGACCAAATTAGAAAAAGGAAAGGGGAATAAAAAGAAGGGGGGAGAAAGAAGAAGTGAAGATATAATTTACAAGAAATAATAATAAAATAGTTGAGAAAAATAAAAAGAAAATTATGGATATAAAAAAATTTTAAGAGTTCAATTGAAATTTAAAATTATAAACTATTGAGTTAATAAAACATATAAAAATTTTATTAAGTAATAAAATTTATAAGATTTAGATATAATGGCTTATGGAGTTAAAAACTAAAAAAGTTCAAAGTTAGAGACTTATTGAATTAAGAAGTAAAGACAACTAAATTCAATTTTTCTTTGTGAGAAAGAGAACGAGTAGGTGAATTATTCATATAATAGTTTCATAAAAAAATGAAATTCCAAATACTACTATTCAAGGTTATGTGCCACAAGATTCTTAAAATTCAAAGAGGCCAAGTAGAAATCAATCAAAATTAATCAAGAAAATTATCAAAGAAACTCATAATAATCTTATTAATATTGTTGATGATTAAAGTTTGAAAGTTGTGTCAAGTTGAAGCAGATATTGTGAATGATTATATAATTGAATTATATTTGAGAGAAGATATTAAAATAACAAATTTTAAATTGTAATTCTAATAATAATTAATTTAATTAATTAATTTTAATTTATATTTGCAAAAAAATATTAAATAAAATTAAAATTGATTTGATTATTAGGAATAATTAGTATCTTTATAAGTTTAAGAGTTTTTAAATGTAAATTTGTGTTGAAAAAAATTAATAAAATTAAAACTAAATTATTGCGTAAAGGGTAAAGTAAATTTTATAATTACATAGTAATCATGAAAAAATTTGTAATTCAAACTTTAATTAATAACATTCATATAATCAACTATATGTATCATTAATGAAGAAAAATTACTCAAGTAAAAATTTAATATCTAAAATTGAGTACTTTAGTTGAGATAAATAATAATAATAATATAAATTAAGTATAATTAATTTTATAGTATGAAAAAGATAATTAAATATATATTAAAATTTTAATTTTTTTAAAATATTAAAAATATGATAAATTAATTATTAAATTAATATTAAATAATATAAATTGTGAAAGTCCATTAAAAATTTTAAAATTAAATAAACATGATTATATAGATATTTATTATTTTAAAAAATTACCTAAAATCACTAACTTTCTTTTAATTTAGATAATATTAAATATATATATACAAATATCTCAAAATTTAAACGCTCAAGTTTAAGGATGGATTTACGATTATAAAAACCAACGATTTTGGTATTTTCCGGTAGAATAGAGAACTTGACAACTCTAGTGGCCCCACCATCTCTATTGTAGTCATAGCCATAAGGTCCATATAGTCCAGAATTTGGGACAATATGGACCTTATGCTCTAGCAATGGCCCCATCATCTTTCGGGCTGGCACTGGGTTTAGGCTTTTCTTGATTGCCTTTGCTATCCCCTGGGCCTATTGGAGTTTGCTGGTTTCTTTGCTGGGTCTGTTGGAGTTTTGTCAAACTCTTTGGTCTTCAGTTTGAAGAGAGTGGACTCTTGGAGGCCGAGGATGCTGTTGCCTTGTAATTATATGTTGCTCCTTGATGCATTTGGGCCATGAGCTGGTAATGCACTTGGGTTTAAAAATAGATACAAAGTAATTTTTGGAGTCTTAATTAAGGCTTAGCATTGAAAGTTTTTTATGAAAACCTAATACCTTTGTTTGAGAGTTTGAAAAAAGATTAAGATTAGGTTGAATTTTTTATTTTTAATTTCATATTAATTTATAAAAAAATATATTTAATATTAAAAAATTTTTAAGTCGATAAAAATTATTTAAAATTAACATATAGAAAACAATAAAATTGGTGTAAAAAATTTTCAATACACATAATTTAATAATGAATATTATTTCTTGATGATCAATTTTTATATATCACCTGTGCATATATACACACATTTGACCAAATGGTTAGTTCAATCATTACATTTACTCCCTAATTTCTTCCATTATATCAAATTATGTATAACCATTTGCATAAAAAATTAAAAGTGATATGCATAGTGGTTACGATTTAATTTGGTAGTTAAGTATCTAATTATCACATCTTAATTTAAATATATATGTAATGGAAGATTATCAAGTATAACAAAATAAATATAAGTAAATTTTTATGATCTTATTTCCAAATGATGCATTTTAATCATAATATATCTTTGTTTATCATTTCAGAACCATGAAAATTTTGTATAGATCCAAAAATATCCTTGAGCACGTATCGGACATTATGGGAGCCAAAACATAATGTATGTGAATCAACCCAAAGATACGAAGCTCATTCAAGATAAAAGTAGTATGCAAGAAAACAATCTTGAAGGAAGCCAATTTTAGTAGCAACAAACTATGATGAGTCCTTAAAAAAAAAAAAAAAAAGATGTTTACTAAGCATCACAAAAAGACTTGGATACGAAGTGAGCAAGTTCGTAAGCCAATAGTCATCTACATCATGAAGAACTATTCATATTAAGAAAAACGACGGAGAGAGAGCCATTAAATAAATCCCATCATGCTAAAACAAAACAATTCAAACTTGTCCTGAATAATTGAACCGTTCAATAGGAGAAAAGGGAGAATTGTAGCTTACCAATTCATATAATTAACTAATGTGTAACCATTCCCTCACGGGTTATAGGCCTTAAAGAAATGAGAACCAAAAGTTTCATTTCAATTGCTGGATATTGCTTTATCTTAATTGTATTTATCCTTTTATAGAGCCTGCTACTTCAAGAAAGTTAGTTGACACCAATACTGTATGTGGTCATTTAAATACTATATTATATATCATATAGACATTTTCATCTTCTCTTTGAACCTCTTCATCTTCTCTGTAATTTTTTAATTTTTTGTAATCACTGATTTTAAGAAATATTGAGAAATTTAAGTGCTAAATTGATATTACTTTTATCTTTTTTTTGTGACTATTTCATTTCTTATAATTGCTGACATTGAATAAATTGGGCCTGTGAAGGAATCCTTGAAAGAGAGTTAGTAGGTAAGAAGTTAATGATTCAAGAATTGAACCAAAAAATGATTAAAAATAAAAAGGAAATACGGAGAAGTGTGCCACTTGACACACCAATGTCTTAGACCTACTATATATATCAAGAATAATTAATAAGCTGCGAAAAACTGCTTCGAGAAGCCACTGTCTATGCTTTTAAAAACCATTTCCTATGAAGGGATAAATCATTTGTAAAGGAATCGAAATCATTGTCTAAAATTTCGATCTGTGTCATTTTTCTTAAAATTATTGGCTTAGATTTAACTTATAATTAGCTTTTCTTGAAGAAACTAGTACATATGCTTAAGCAATATTTTAGTAGTTAAGAACTTAAATATTTATTTTTAAAATTTTAAATTTTCATCTTGATAAAAGATACAAAATTTATGGCATCGAGAATAGCTGTCCTTTTACAATTGATGCTTTAAGCATATTATCAAGACCTCCAATTTCATCGCTGAAGGTTTAGCGGAACAAAGCACTGTTAGACAAATAAATCTCAGTCTGTAGTAGTCTTTCTTACTGCTAATCTCATCTGCTGCATTATACTTTTATTCTCATATATTTCCTTAATAAAACTCATCTCATTAAATGATGAAAATGTTATGAAACAGTTTTTTTTAAAATAGAAAAAAATTTAGATCAATTCTATTCTTTCTTAGATATTTAAAATTTTATTGGTTGTCCCCAAAATTATGTTTAGGAAGTTTTTCTCACTTGATAGGGGGAAATTTGAGAGAAATCTACAAGAGGAAAAGGCTTTCGAAGAAAGCAAAACCTTTTGTGTGAAAGATATAATTAACAAGACTGTACCCAAAAAAAAAAAAAAACAAGACATTATAAACACGTGCATAAGATGAAGATGAAGATCAGGTTGTTGGATTCTAGACAAGGAGAATATTTCGGTGTTGAGTGCAAAACTCTATTGGCTTTGCAATATAATAAGCACAATGGCAATTTTTTAACGTCGAAACCGCACCATGTACACAATTTCACCTAAATGATGCCTCTTGGCCCCCCTTGATGATGGGGTTTTAAGACAACAGCTTACCAACTTCCTAGCTTAAGTTGGAGCTTATAAGCTGATTAGCATTATTCATTTTTTGTACAAATTAATATAACTATTTAAAGTTTTTGATTTTTCTTCTAGCACTATTGCGGCAGATCTTGTTTATTCAGAACAATGATATACTTGCAATTGTATGGGAATATTGTTTTGGGGGATAAAATTTCCACAAACTAGCAGAAGGAAAGGAAAGGAGGAAAAGGAGAAGTTGGCATACCATATGGTCAATAGTTTGAAAATAGAAAACACATTTCTTATTAGAGATAAGGATGCTTAGTTTATTTTGAATAACTTTTCATACTAATGAATATTATCATCTTCAATTCTGTTCAATTATTACTTATAGACAAAAATAATAAAAAAAAATTATAAATGTGAAAATTGTATTAATCAACTGCATAATAATATTTATAAGAATACCTTATTTACAGAGTTAGACATAACAAATTTAACAAATAATCTAATGAGGGAGAGAATCACAGATATTATTTAATTATGATATAAATAAAATTTTATTAAATAATATTAATATAATATTCAATTTAATGTATAGACAACAAAATATTTATTAATTTTAATAATTTTTTATTCTTGTTTCTTTTGGTGTTTCTATCTTAATGTCATTGTGTGGGATAAGTATACCGGTAAGTTAGTAACAATTTAATTTTTAAAATTCTGATGTCTAATATGAGTTAATTTTGTTAAATGAAATTTACGAGTAGGCTAAAAATGTTACTCTTTTGGAATTTGTTGTTAATTGCTGACATGGACCAAAATATGGCATATAGTTAGCAATTTATGCATATGTGGAAAATTTTGTTCTCTCTTCAAGATTGACCCTTTCAATCCTCCACTTTCTCTCGCATCATATTTTCTTTATTCTTTGAGAGCATAAGACACTTTCTGACTTTTCTCTTTATCTTTAACAAACAACTCTCTCAACCTCATTTTTGGTGGCACAACCAAAAAAAAAAAAAAAACACATCCCACCAATTAATTTTATTGAGTTATGATGTATAAAATTTGATATATAAAAAGGAGCAAAGAATTGAAAAGAAAATCTAATAAAAAAATTAATAATAAAGTATTGGTAATATAACAAATATGGAATTCAAAGACTTCATGGACAGAGTTGAACCTCGGTTAGCATTTCAAAGCATATGCCTCATTTTTAGTAAGCTTACGATGGTCTCACGTTAATTTTTTTTTTTATGTAATTTGTTTTGTTTAAACTCCTACCTTCTCATCCTAGCAATTGTAGATATCTTCAAGCTTGGTTTCCTCTCTTGATATTACAAAGACCAGAAACTTGTGAATTTTTTGAGTGGATCAATCCCCCTATCTTTACAAGGACACACCAAATTATTCTAGGACTGTTAAGAAGGGCAACCATTGCTGAGAATGCAACAATTGAAAAAAGAAGGTGTGCATGGTGTATTTTCATCTTCCTAGTTCTCACATGAGTGTTGTTATTCCTAATTGTCATTGAAAGGAGTAGTAAATAGGGGGGAGATACAGGTTGAGTCAGACGTAGTGTTAGCATTGGAAAAAGGGACCTTTGTTTTGTTCAAGGTGGGAGATAAGAAGTAGGTCTTGTTTTGTAGATGTTTAAGTTGGTATGGTTCAAGTTTTAAAGGTCCTCTTTGTAATTGCAATATGCTTGCAAGGTCCACATTTATATTTTGGTTTTTGTAAAATCTGAACTTTCTCATGGAACATTTAAGATTTGTTTCCTATGTAATGAAGCTATCTATTATATCTTGAGTGTACACTGAAACTTGATTAGCTGCAATTACAAAATGTAATTAGGGCAATAAATAATATATAAACATGAAAATGGAACCATTTAGGCAACATTGGCAGTGTGCTTTCAAATTCAAAGACTATTGTCATATAGATTTTGCATCCTTGGTATACCAAGTTACAAATTGCTTCCAACAAAAAAAAATAAAAATCTTTAAAAGGAATAAACCCTAACTACCTAACACAAAATCAAAATGGAACATATGACAAAGTCTTCAAACTAAAATAGAACTTCTTGAATACCAACACCATGCATTAGATTTGTTGTAGAAGCTAATCCATCAATATTATTAATGTCATACTTATCCACTAGTTCCTTTCATCTAGCAATTATAGTAGCAATTGTTTTTGGGCTATATTGCATAAATTAGGAAAAAATATAAACCACTAAGTGTAAAATGAAAAATATTAAAATATTTACTAATAAAAGTGATAACACTTACTAGTCTTACCATCTTGGGAGAAAGAGGAGGAGTTGGTTCATTTTTGCAAATTTTTTGGTTATGACCTACTTGATGACATTTTCTATAAGTCAAGATAATACCTCCCTTTGACAATTAGCAATGTAACTATATGCCTCATCATTATTTTTTATTCTTTGTATTTTTGGCCTACCCTTTTTTATTGCCACAAGTAGTAGATAAATTAGGTCTTTTGCCAATTTTAGCCTAATAGTGTTGCCCTCGAATGAGATTCATCATCACTAAGTATAACTCCAAATACTTTTTCTTGTACCACCTATACAAATAATTAATAGGTGTTGTATCCCGATTTAGAATAACAGCTATGGCTTGGTAACAAAGTATCCCTGAAACATCTTATACCTTCCAAGAACAACTCCTTTTTTTCAAGTCAACCATATACCTTACCCCTTTATGAACAACTTTATGCCTATTAACTTAATTAAAATACACTTCACACTCAAAGTTATCTTCTCTTCCCCAATTTAGTTTCCTTCTAATTTTGTAACCAAGATCATCCTTCCATTTGTTGTATACATGTTGTTCCCACAGTCTTGTATGGGTTGTAATTATTGTCAACTAGGATTAAGTGTGCAAGAAAGTAAAGCCATATGGAAGGGCAAGAAAGTAAATCCACCATGTAAGGGCAAGAACATAAATCCACCACGTAAGCCCTATTAGGGTTTCATATAAGAGAGTATATAAAGGCCTTGAAAGACAAAAGTAGGGAAAAGGCCAACACAATTGAATAAACGACAACTCTACAACAACAGGCCAAAAAGAAGAGAAAATAATATACCAAAAGGGAACCTCACCATCGGCAAAAATAGAGAAAAAGAGGAGACGGCTGAAGGGGGGTTGAACGAAGAACAAAGAAAAAGAGGAGACGGCTGAAGGGGGGCTGAATAAAGAATAAAGGTCAAGAGGAGACGACCGAAAAGAGAGCAGAATGACAAGAGATCAGAAACGACACCACCAGGAGAGTAAACCAGAAATGTCACCACCGGGAGAGCAAACCAGAATGTGCAACCTCCTGCAAGTAAACCAGAAACGCCTCCTACAAGCAAACCAAAAACACATCCTGCAAGCAAACCAGAAATGCCTCTTGCAAGCAAACCAAAAACGCACAACCAGTAAGAGGAGAAATAAGAAACAGACCATCCAGAAGAGAAGATAGTAGACCTAGTATTTGTGAGACCACCCGAAAGAGAAGACAGTAGACTTGGTATCCGTGAGACCACCCGAAAGAGAAGACAGCAAACTAGAAGCATGAGGTAGGCTGAGAGAACCAGTAGCGTGAGGCAGGCCGAGAGACGTGAAATGGCAGACCAAAAGTGTGAGACTAGAACGTGCAACGACGTGACTGATCAAAAGCGTGGGGTAGGCCGTGAGACGTGAAATGGCAGACCAGAAGCGTGAGTGCAAGCTGTGAGACTATGGGACAGTGAAAACAGGAGCTGTGTGAGACAACCTAGAGAAGGAATTTGGCGAAGCATCGGAAAGAACTCAACGTATTTCCAGATTTCTTCAAAAGAGGTTAAAAAGTGTTGTGGTGAACTTCTAAGTGGCAATGGAGCAGCCTTTCAATTCAACAGAGGCAAGACAAGCTAGAAGAAGCGTAGACACAGTAAGTGACACTCTTTGTATTGTACTTACTTAGTAATTACAATCGTGAAAGGAATAGAAGATTAAGACATCCATTGTAACTAGAATTCTCAAGTATAGTGGATAGTCTTGGTAAGGGAGAGTCCCTACCACCGTGGATGTACGTCACGTTGACAGAACCACGTAAATCTTGTGTGTCCTTAATTTGCTTTATGTTCTGTATTTTGAATTGAGTTGTGAACGCAGCTAAAGTATCAGCCAACCCATGACCTAACGAAGACCTAAACAAGAACATCCGAATTGTCTATTAGGCAAGGTGTCTGAAAGGTGACTTTGGGGACTATTGTGATTAGTAGGTAATAATAGATCTACCTTAGTTGAATTTGAGAAAGAGTTTGCTTTTAAGAAGAGATTGAAGTTGTTCACTTACTTGCGAATTGCGAATTGTGGTGATACTGATTCACCCCCCTCTCAGTATCACAAACTAGTAGATCCTAGGGTGGAGTTGAGAACTTCAATTGGTATCAGAGTACAGGTTCACCAGGATAAAGCTTAACAGCTTGGTGTACTAGTTTGAAGAGCTCCAGAAGTTTTAACTTGTTCACCATACTGAGAAATGGACGTCGGTACCAGCACTAGCACTACTTACAACAAGAAAGTTCTAATCTTCAACGGAACCAACTACTATATGTGGAGAGCAAGAATGCACGTGGTATTTGCAACCATGGGCATGAACGTGGTGAAATCTGTACATGAGGGTTTTGAGCCTCCAGAAAAAGGTAAAGATCCAACCCTAGAGGAATTAAGACAGTTTGAGATAAATGGGAAGACCTTAAACATCATCATTTCAGCATTGACGGATGCTGAATATGCTAAAGTTATAGACTGCAAATCTACCAAGGAGATATGGGACAGATTGCAAAAAGTCTATGAAGGTGATGGCAGAATGAAAGAGGCCAAGCTTCAAGTTTTCAAGGAGAGATATAAATCTCTCAAAATGCAGAAAAATGAGACAATCCAAGAGTTCTTCACCAGGGTTATTGATGTTGTAAACGATCTTAGAAGTCATGGGAAGAACAAGAAGGACTCATTTATTGTGAAGAAAATTCTGAGAATTTTGCTTGAGAGGTTTGCCTAAAAGATGGTAGCCATAGAGGAGAGTAGAGATCTCAATTTTATGTCTCTAGATGATCTCCAGTGCAATCTCATTGCATATGAGATAAGAATAAAGTCGACTGAGAGCTCCTCAATGTAAAAGGTATCAAAGGAAGCAGCTTTCAAAGCTATGAAACACTTGAAGATAAAAGAAGAGAAAGAATCATCCAGTGAGGATGATGATGATGATGAGGAAGAAAGTGAAGGTGATGTGTTGGCATACTTCACAAGGAAGTTCAAAAAGGGGTATAAGAAGGGAAAAGGACAGTTGTCCTTGAGATGTTATTGTTGTAGATAGAATGGACACTTCTTAATGCAAAGTAAAACTTGATGATGAAGATGAGGATGGTGATGATGAGTAGAATTCAAAATGGAGAAAACCATCATTCAAGTCAAGGAAGTCCAGCAAGAAGATTACTAACCCACAGAAGAAAAAGAGAGGCTCATTCAAGAGTTATGTGAGCCAGACAAAAGAAGCTAATGAGAAGGAAGATGTAGACTCATCAGATGAGCATGCCTTTATGGCATCAACTCAATATGGTAGTTCAACCTCTGAAGAGGAAAAGGAGATTGATGAAGAAGAACCAGATCTTGAAGCTGAGTTAGAAGCAGCTTCAAAGGAGATAATCAGAAGGGGTAGAACCATAAGAAGGTTGGAGGCCCATATAAAACAAGTTGAAGCAAAGATTGAGGAAGTAGAAAGTTAAAAGGATGAAATAAGGGCTGAACATATTGACTTGAAGAGAAGATTTGAAGAACAAATCAAAATATGTGAAGACTTTACTATGAACTTCAACAATTAAAGAAATGGAGATAGAGTTGTTGAGACTTCAGCAACAACTTAAAAAGAGTGAAGAGAACTTACAGAAGTTTGAAGTGATAGGAGAAACAAGCTCTGGGAGAAACAAGCTCTGCAAGAGCAAAGAAGAATGAAGAGAAAGTGCAACAATCTGATGTTGCATTGCCTAAAGATAATGAGATTTTGCCATAGAAGTTGAAAGAGAAGATTAAGTCTCAGAAAGAAAAGACTGATCAGCTAAGAACAGTGAAGGCTGAAAATAAAGAAGATTTGAAGAAGCAACCTAGGGTTGCAAACAAAAATGAAGAAAAGAAAGTCAGCCAGCAAAAGGCTATGACTGAATAGAAGAAGGAGAATAAGGTGATTGAAATGAAAGTCACATAAGCAAAAAAGCCAGTAACCTTGCCTACATAGCAAGTAATGAACAAAAGAAAACAAGCTATAATTAGACCCAAGAAGAGGCAGTTTCAAGGTTACTGTCTTTATTGTGAAGTTTGGGGTCATAAGGCAAGTAAATACTGGTGGCTAAGGCCAGTATATGTCTCCAACTTGAGAAAATACGATACTGCATACAGGGGGAGACAATACAAAAATCAGAGGAGAACACCTGTTATGAGTTCTTGCACATACTGTAAAAAGCAAAGACACACTGACAAGGATTGTTGGTGGAAGCTTAAACTAGTGGTTTCAAAGAACAAGTTTGCTATATTGGGAGACTTGGAATAGTGTGAAAGGTATGGGCAGGATGGCCATAATGCTAAGAGATGCATGGCTAAGAGATGCATGACACTTCTCCCTGAGTAAGAGAAGGCACTCAATGACACAGTGAAAGCAATTAGTACAGTCAAAGCTGAGAAAAAGGAGAAAGCTATCATCAAGCTGATTCAAAAAAAGGAATATAAAGGTAAAAGGGAGGTGGCTAATATAACTGAAATTGCACTAAATACTAACTACAAGGATAAGCAATGGATCCTTGATAGTGGGTGCACTTCACATATGACAGGAGACAAGAGTAAATTATCAAAATTGAACAAGTCAAGAGAAGGCAGAGTTAAGTTTGGCAATGATGATTCACTCAATATTAGTGGTCAAGGGTCAGTAAATATTGGAAAAGGAAAGTTGAAAGATGTTCTGCATGTTGAAGGACTCAGATATAATCTAGCATCTATCAGCCAACTATGCAATGAAGACCATAAAGTGATATTCACAAAAATAGGTTGCCAAGTAAAGAGTAAAGAAGGCAATACTATTGTAATTGAGAAGAGAACAACTGGAAATTTATATGTGATTGATAAGGACAAGACAAACAACTATTTATTTACAAAAGAAGAAGAAAATCAACTCTGACATAGGAGGTTAGGACACTTAACACAGAAGAACATGAGAAAGCTAACCACTACTCATGCAATCAAAGACATTCCAGACCTTAAGTGAGAGAGGGAGTATGTTTGCTCAGCATGCTCTAAAGGAAAACAGATCAGAAAGCAGTATAAGACCAAAGAGGTCAATTCTGAAGTAGTGCTTGACATTGTACATACTGATTTGTGTGGGCCGATGAGAACAAAAAGGTTGAATGGTGAGAGGTACTTTATCTTGTTTGTTGATGATTATTCCATAAGGACTTGCATCATGCACCTCAAACACAAGTCAGAAGTTTTGAAATGCTTCAAGAGATATAGAAGATTGGCTGAAAATGAGAGTGGAAAGAAGATCAAAGTATTGAGGTAAGATCAAGGCACTGAATTCATAAATGAAGCTTTGAGAAGCATGGAATTCACCATCAGATGGCAATAGCAAGAACACCTCAACAGAACAGGGTGGTAGAGAGGAAAAATAGAGCTGTGGTTCAAATGGCAAGAACTCTACTGCTGAAATCCAAGCTTCACACAAAATTTTGGATAGAAGCAAAATTTACAGTCGTGCACCTGTTGAACAGAGTTTTACTAAGGCTCAATACTGATAAGACTCCATATGAGCTATGAAGTGGGAAAAAGACAACAGTCAAGTATCTTAAAATCTTTGGTAACCCATATTTTGTGAAGAACAAGGAGCAAAACTTGGGAAAATTCCATGCTAGGTCAGATGAAGGCATCTTTATGGGATACTCAGTAAAGACAAAAGGTTACAGAGTTTTTCTGCATAAACTGGGAAAAGTGGTCACTTCTAGTGATGTGAGAATAGATGAAAACTGGAAAACAATGCATAATAAAGAAGCTGAGGATAGTGAAAAAGATGACTTCAAGATAGATGAAGAATTTGACCAACATGAAGAAGAGGGAAAAAAAGTAAGTTCAGACTCAGAGAAGAGTGAGTCTGGAGATGAAGAAAGAGATTCTCTTGCAACTAAGACTGTGCAAGAGAGAAAGACAAAGAAGATATGAACCAGTGCTCATCAAGGAAATTAGATAATAGGTGACCCATCAGTAGGAGTTACAACAAAAAGAAGAACTATGGGAGCTACTACTTTACTCTCACAAGTTGAACCTAAATATGTTGAAGAGGCTACACAAGACAAAGCCTAGATCAAAGCTATCAATAAGGAGTTGGATCAAATCGAGAAGAATGAAACATAAGAGCTGGTTCCAAGACCCACTAACAAGAATGTCATAGGAACAAAATGGGTGTTTAAAAATAAACACAATGAAGATGGCAAGGTGGTGAGGAACAAGGCTAGGTTAGTTTGCAAAGGCTACACTTAGATAGAAGGAGTAGATGTTGATGAAACTTTTGCACCAGTAAGGTTGGAAACTATTAGAATGTTGTTAGCTTTGGCAGCACATAAGAGGTATAAAATTTACTAAATGGATGTGAAATCAGCCTTTTTAAATGGGCTCCTGAAAGAAGAAGTGTATATTGAACAACCCGATAGAGTACAAATCAGTGAGGATGAGACACACATGTGCAAGCTGAAGAAAGCCTTGTATGGCCTTAAACAATCCCCAAGAGCATGGTACAGTAGGCTGGACACGTATTTAAGAAAGTTGAACTTCATAAGAGGAACAGTTGATAATAACTTATATGTGTTCAACTCAGAGAAAGGCCAACTGATAACCATAGTATATGTAGATGACATCATCTTTGAAGGGGATCACTTTAAGCTATGCCAAGAATTTGCACAGAAGATGAGTGAGGAATTTAAGATGTCATTGATTGGATAAATGACTCACTTTCTTGGATTACAGATAAAATAGTGTGAAGAAGGTATTTTTATTTCTCAGACAAAATATGCCAAAGAGATGCTGAAAAAGTTTGGCATGGAGGATAACAGACCTGTCAGTAAGGCTATAAGTTAACAAAAGATCAGGAAGGAAGGAGTACAAGCCCTACAAAATACAGGAAGATGATAGGGAGCCTTCTGTACCTTATAGCATCAAGGCCTGATCTCATGCAAGCTGTGTGCATCGCTAACAGATTCCAAGCTGATCCTAAGGAATCTCATGTGTTGGCAATGAAAAGAATCCTAAGATACCTCAAGGGGACATTGGAAATGGGCTTGTGGTATCCTGCCATGGATTCTGTAAAACTACAAGTATACACTGATGCAGACTGGGCAGGAAACATAGATGACAAAAAATCAACCAGTGGCTGCAGCTTCTACTTGGGTTCAAAGTGTGTTGCATGGCTAAGTAGAAAGCAAAACAGTGTTGCTTTGAGCACAGTGGAGGCTGAGTATATGGCTGCTTGTGCAACATGTACTCAAGTGATATGGATGCAAAGACAATTGGCCGATTTGGGTGTTGAAGTGAAGTTATTAGTGAGTGTACTTTGTGATAATCAAAGTGCAATTGATCTTAGCAAGAATCCAGTTCAACATTCAAGGAGCAAGCATATTGACATCCGGTATAACTTAATCAAGGATTAAGTGGAAGAAGGCATAATTTAGTTGGAGTATATCGGCACTAAAGATCAAATCTCAGATATTCTAACTAAACCTTTGTCCACATAGCTGTTTGCAAAGCACAAAATGAGTCTATCTGTGCAAATGCCTCCTCAAGCCTGAAGTTCAGGTGAATCCTCCATCTCTACTTTGCAGGTTTTTCAAATTTGTAATTGGTTGGCAAATGGGGAGAAAAGCAACAATGCAGGGGGAGCTGTTAAGGAAGGGGGAGTGCATATTTAGGGGGAGTTATAATCCATTTGCTTCTGGATTATTACTCTAAGAAGATTATGAAGGACTGTTGCATAATGGCTTTTGTTATGAGTGTTGCCAACAATTACAAAGGGGGAGATTGTTGTTCCCACAGCCTTGTATAGGTTGTAATTGTTGTTAACTAGGGTTAAGTGTGCAAGAAAGTAAAGCCACATGGAAGGGCAAAAAGTAAATCCGCCACGTAAGGGCAAGAACGTAAATCCACCATGTAAGCCTTATTAGGGTTTCATGAAAGAGAGTATATAAAGGCCTTGGAAGACAAAATTAGGGAAAAGGCCAGCACAATTGAATAAATAGTAACCCTATAACAACCGGCCAAAAAGATGAGAAAATAATATACCAAAAGGGAACCCCACCGTCGGCAAAAATAGAGAAAAAAAGGAGACGGCCGAAGGGGGGTTGAATGAAAAACAGAGAAAAAGAGGAGACGGCCAAAGGGGGGCTGAACGAAGAACAGAGGTCGACAGGAGACAGTCGAAAAGAGAGCAGAATGACAAGAGATCAAAAATGACACCACCGGGAGAGCAAACCAGAAACGTCACCACTGGGAGAGCAAACCAGAACGTGCGACCTCCTGCAAGCAAACCAGAAACGCCTCCTACAAGCAAACTAGAAACACATCCTACAAGCAAACCAAAAACGCACAACCAGCAAGAGGAGAAATAAGAAACAGACTACCCGGAAGAGAAGACAGCAAACCTGGTATACGTGAGACCACCCAAAAGAGAAGACAGCAGACCTGGTATCTATGAGACCACCCGGAAGAGAAGACAGCAGACTTAGTATTCATGAGACCACCCGGAAGAGAAGATAGCAGACTAGAAGCATGAGGCAGGCCGAGAGACGTGAACCAGAAAAACCAGTAGCGTGAGGCAGGCCAAGAGACATAAAACGGCAGACTAGAAGTGTGAGACCAGAACGTGCAACGACATGACTGATCAAAAGCGTGGGGCAGGCCGTGAGACGTGAAACAACAGACTAGAAGCGTGACTGCAAGCTGTGAGACCGTAGGACAGTGAAAGCAGGAGTTATGTGAGACAACCTAGAGAAGGAATTTTGCGAACCTTTGGAAAGAACTCAACGTATTTCCAGATTTCTTCAAGAGAGGTTAGAGAGCGTTGCGGTGAACTTCTAAACGGCAATGGAGCAGCCTTTCAATTCAACAGAGGCAAGACAAGCTAAAAGAAAGATAGACACAGTAAGTGACACTCTTTGTATTGTACTTGCTTAGTAATTGCAATAGTGAAAAGAGCAGAAGATTAAGACATCCATTGTAACTAAAATTCTCAAGTATAGTGGATAGTCTTGGTAAGGGAGAGTTCTTACCGCCGTGGATGTACGTCACGTTGACGGAACCACGTAAATCTCGTGTGTCCTTAATTTGCTTTACGTTATGTGTTTTGAATTGACTTGTGAACGCAGGTAAAGTATCAGCCAACCCATAACCTAACGAAGATCTAAACAAGAACATCCGAATTGTCTATTAGGCAAGGTGTTTAAAAGGTGACTTTGGGGACTATTGTGATTAGTAGGTAGCAATAGATCTACCTTAGTCATATCTGAGAAAGAGTTCGCTTTTAAGAAGAGATTGAAGTTGTTCACTTACTTGCGAATTGCAAATTGTGGTGATACTGATTCACCCCCCCTCTCAGTCAGTATCACAAATTAATAGATCCTAAAGTGGAGTTGGGAACTTCAATACATCTTTATTAGTCCTCAATCTTTTCGTCACAATTAACTTAATGTTTCAAGTATTGATAAAATACACTTGATTCTAGCCCTCATAATCCTTTCATTAAATGCTTCACATAAAATGTTGTCAACAATATCACACTTAATGTCAGTTTTAAAGTATGTTCTGCACCATTTTTCAAAAGGGTTCTTCAACATGTTTGGATGAGCATAAGGAGATAGTTTCATTTGTAACATGTTCTACACCATAATTTGCTAGGTTTATGAACTTTGCACATTCCCAAAATAGTTTGTGCAATTCATTCCTTTGATGAATTCTTTTCCATTAAGCAAATATATATCTTGCACAGTACATATTCTTTGTTTTGGGTAGATAGTCTATTATTGCTTTCAAGATGCCTTACATATCCAAAAATCAATAAACATAATCAAAGGTAAATTACTTTCAATTTACTTCATACTTGATTTTTAACTTTCAATTGATTTCACACTTAAGTCATGAACTTTTAATTTACTTCATAATTGAGTCAATAATTTCAATTTAGTTCATACTTATAATTGAGTCAATAATTTCAATTTAGTTCATACTTGAAACATTAACTTTCTATTTAGTTTACAATTGAATGCTTTGCACAACATGCAAATCAATCACTTAAACATCAAGAATAATAATGTAACAACAAAGATAACAAAAATATAGTAGTTATATGGCAACTTATAAGGTACTTGTCTAAGATGAGACCTTATTTATCTCCATAATGCATATAAATATCTACCTTAAGTAAGTTCATATACTAAGTCCATGTAGCAGTAGTCTCTCTCTTAATCACTACTTAAGCTATTGGAAAGAATTCTTTATTTTTATAATAACAATAATGCATACGTGTGTAGGATATAGTTTCACATCATTTTCGCTTTCACTGATATTTAAATAAGAAGTTGATTGTTTTTGAATTCGTAATATTCCATCACTAGATTTATTTATTAATTTATTATCTATATTTGACATTTCTTCAATTAAATTGAGAATCTTACTCTTAATTTTTTCTTTTACTTTTAAAGCTTGTACTTTTTCTTTTAATTTACAAAGGCTTTTACAATGTCCTAATTGTCTACACATATAACAAATGATATATATATATATATATTTAGTTTGAGTTGCTATTTTTTTCTTTTTGTCTAAACTTATTAGGTTTATTAGATTTATAAAAGGATTTATTAGGTATATTGTTAGACTTTTTCTTTTGAAATTTTCTAAAATTTTTATTTTTGTTCTTCCTTATCTTCCAAGGTACTAATCTTATTTTATAATAATATTGAGAACAAATGATTATAACTCTTTTCTACTTATATGTAATTCATTTTTTTCTTGCAACTTTAAATTAGTACATAATTACAAAATGTCATTATTTATATATGTAATAATTTTTCCATATGTTAATAAATTATAAAGTATATTCCCATCATGAAAATTTCTAATTCTTATTCTAACCTTCTTAGTAAATAATTTTAATAATCCAACAATGAATCATTTTTTTTTTCAAAATGAGTAATTACAGTATAACTTAACAAAAACTTAGGTTAAAAATATATCCTTGTACCATTTAAGGTCTTATGGTTATAAATATGCAACTTAAATTCAAAAGTATTTCCAAAGATTTTTGTTGGAATCAATTTAAATCTCTAATAAAATGTTCATATATGGTATAAAGTAAAAGTATCATTAGCATTTCTTTTAATTTTGTTTTTATTTGCACATTAGATGTTCCTTTAATATGTATACGACTAGCAACTTGGTTAGGTGCATTTAATACTTATATTCTTTCATTATCTATTAAATAATCATCCTACCATCTTTTTAACACAGTCGTAAATTTGACTAGTAAATTATTAGTTATGACTTTATTTGAGTTTTCTCTAACTCCATTGTCATTTATTGTAAAACATTAATAATATTCTATTCACTTAATCCACTTACATTCCATTCATGTACATTACTTCCATCAAAACTCATATGTATTAGATAAGATTATTCTTTATTAGCTATATTGAGAAATGAAGATTTATTATAAAAGTGTTTTATTTTTTATTTATAAAATTGTCTTTTGTTATATATTTTTTATTTATAGTTAAGTTTTTTTTTCAAATTATTGTTGTAATTTTTCTATTTCATAATCCGTTTTATTTTCCTTTGTTAAAACTTGTAATTTTGCTTTTTAATTTTCATCTTTACTTTTAATTTTTAAGGCTTCTATTTTTTCTAATATTTTCTAGAAGATCCTTAGACTTTGCACTTAATGTTATTTGATTTTCTATTAGTATCTCTAATGGTGTAAATAAGGGTTTAGATGTAACTATTAATTTTTTAGAAGATTATGGAATGTTATATTCTAATACTTGAATTTGTTGATCAATAATATTTAATCATATATTTGTGTAATTGTTTTAATTTTATATATTTTTAATATCCTTTTGGCTAATAATCATTAAATTGGTATCTATTTTTAATATTAAAAAAAAAGGTGTTCATAGTTTTATTAATATACTTAAATTTATATTCTTTCTTAAGAGGATATATACATATATATGTAAATTATTAAGTTCCTCATAATATTTTTTTTCAATTACTACTTTTCTTTATTTTAAACATAATTATCATTTTTAACTAATTAAAAAACTACATTCCATTATGTATTGGTGAAAATGAGGATAACTTATTTATAATCAATCTAGTTTTAGTGGTGTTTATTGTTTTGTAATAAGATTATGGAATATTTTTGTTAAAATTGGTTACTAAAAAGGTAGCTTCATAATTAGAAAGAATATCATTTGTAGAACTTCTAGATTTTAGAATATTAATGTATTGATGCTTTTGAGAAAGAAAAAATATTTCTATATTACCTTTATCATATTGAATAATTTATATAGATTTTACTTGAGATGTCATTTGTTTGGGTAATTAAATATTTTGTAAATTTAATTTTTTGGGAAACATGACCTGTGACAATTTAAGAGTGTTTGCAAAAGGTTATTATAATCAATTTCTATCAAAAGAGTTCAATCCTAATAATTTTATTATTTGGTAGGAAAAATTTTAAAATACAAGAATTTAATTGAATTATCGCTATAAAATACAATAATGTGATAAAATTAATTATTTTTGCCTAAATGAGTGATAATTAAGTAGAATTTAATTTACTTCATTTTAGCATTTAAAAAAGAATTCAATTGTATTTATTTATTTAGGTATCCCTAACAAACTAAAAATTAAAGGTATAATTAAATTATAACCATCTAATTGAATAAATTTTATCAAAAATTAATTGCAAACCTACATGCCATGACTAGAAGTATATCTAAATATGTATAATATCCATTCCTTCAAAATAGTAAAAAATAAAAGTGTCCAAATATATGGTCAAAGAATATAGTCAAAAAAAATGAAGAAAATATTGTCACACAGAATGATGTGACATATGTGCCTCACATGTTAAAAAAAATATATATATATATATATATATATATATATATATATATATATATATATATTTAAATTTAGAGTTGCCTATTTGAAAACATATGATATTATGACATGCAACAATGGTATTAAGATGTAAAACAACTATCATACAATGAACAACTAGCTATTAAAAAATTCATTTTATATCTTATTATACATTGTATCATGTTTGTTGCACATTTTACTACCTTTGTTGCACATCATGTGTTTTTGAGTAAAAAACTTCAAGTTTCAAAAAAGAAAATTTTATTTTTTAATTATGAGTCACACATGTCATGTCAATCCTTCACTCCTTTTGTGTACATCTTCTAGCCACCTATCATTTTCCAAAATAAAAATATTTTTGACAAATAATAGAGGAAATGCAGAAAAAGAAAAACTCTTTCATTGTATATTCTTTCATAATATGAGATGTCAATATGTATACAAATAGAGGATCAATCTCTCTTAGAATCAAATACTATAATTAGCCTTACGATTAACCTTATAATCAAGTAATTATATCTACCTACTATATATACACATTCATATGTTGACTTACTATATTTACAACACTTTTCTTCAAACTAAAGTATAGATGTTAACCATACTCAGCTTGTTACAAGTATAATTTATCTTAGGACCACTTAAAGCTTTTGTAAAAATATTGTCTAATTGCTCTTCAGTTAAGACATGGCTAATGGAAATGAGATTTTATTGAATCTTTTTGCAAATAAGGTGATATTTAATTTCAATATTTTTAGTCCTTTCATGGAAAATTGGATTGATGTATGTAAATAGTAGTTTAGTTGTCACACCATAGTTTCATAAAAGTTGAATTTCCAATTCCAATCTTACTTAGTAATTGATATATCTATATCAGTTCACATATGGATTTTGCCATATTTTTGTATTTTACTTCTTCACTAGATTAAGACACCACATAAGCAACAAACTCAAGTGGTTTCTTTACATATACTTCTTGCAAATTACCATGAATAAAGGAATTTTTAACACATAATTGGTATAAAGGTCAATCATCAATAGCAATAAAAGAGATCAAAAATCTTACAAAATCAATTTTAGCCATCGGAGAAAAAGTCATAGAATAATCCATCCTATATATTTGAGTATACCCTTTGGCAATAAGTTTGACTTTGAGATGATCCACAAAGCCATCAAGATTAACTTTCACAACAAATATCCATTTGCAACTAATAACTTGCTTACCTTGTAGTAGGTGTGTTAATTCTTAAGTACCATTATGATCTAAACCCATAATCTCATCCTCTATGATAGCTTTCTAATCACAACAAGATAAAACCTTAACTAGTATTTTAAGAATAGAAATAGAATCTAGACAAACAATAAAGCAACATAAAGGAGACAACAAATGTCTATAAGATACAAATGAAGAAAAAGATTAAGTAAATTTTTGTGTGTCTTTTCGAAGAGTGATGAGAAGATCAAGACTAGGATTTGTGGATAAAGGAGCTGGTGAAGGGTGTGAATCATGGTATGAAATACAATGAGAATACACTTGAACAATAGGTAATTTAGTGGGCTTAATGGAACCAGTATTAGTGATTACAGTGTATACTAAAATATCATTTTTCTCCCCTCTACTACTACACATATGAGACTAAAAAAAGAATGAAATAGTTGAAAAAAATTGTAACATTAGCAAAGATCAAATAATAACCCAATTTGGAAGAGTAATACTTATACCTTTCTTAAGATGACAATACCCAAAAGAGACACACTTGAGGGATTTAGGATTTAATTTAAACATATGAGAGTGAATATCACAAACAAAACAAGTACACCAAAAAATATATGGTTCAATTAGGAATAATAAATAAAAAGGAAACAAAATAAAATAAGATATATCACCATTGAAAACTGATGAGGGCATATGATTAATTAAGAAATAGGCAATGAAAACAATATTAACCCAAAATTGCTTCAGGACCTGCATTTAAAAAGGAGTGCTCTAGCAACATGATTCACAATTGGAAGAAGGCAAATGTTATAAAGGAGAAAATAATTTCTTTAAAATAGATCAAGATGAGTGCCCTAATCTTTAGAGGTGTCAAAACACTTAGATAAGTGATAAGTTTAGGCACTGTCAAAGAAGTGATTTTAAGAATATACAAACCTTAGTCTTATGTTTTCTACCAACAATCTTCTTTGTCATAAGATCTCAAAAGACATAATGATTGGGAAAAAAATGAAATAGAATAGTTTAAAACTCAAAATGATTTTACTAATAAAGATTAAATCAAAAGAAAAATTAGATAAACATAAGACAAATGATAATAAGAGAGTCGATGTAGGAACCATAGTTCCAAAACCCATAACAATAGTAGTTAAGTCATCAACTAAAATGATATTTATTTTTTTTTTTTTGTTGAGAATTTAAACATGAAAGAAGATTTGTGTCTTTTGTCATATGATGCACTTGATTCTATGACTTATCTTCAAGATGATGATACAAGATATGCAGTTGGTTTACCTAACTTATCATTGGCAACTAAACTAGGAGTAGAGGACTGTTATGAGGCTTAGTAATAAGTAAAACAAGCAAACTTACCAGTAGAAATAAACACATACTTATCAATGGAATCTTATAATAATCATTTATTCACATTGAGATTGTTGAGTTCTCACATTAGAACTAAAAGAAAGAACATTTAACTCCTCATATATCAATCTAAAGTCCATAAATATTTAATAAGATACATTTCTTGGTTTTTTGGACAATTAAACTCCTTGCACATATCATATATATAAGATAAGTTACCCTTATCAAAATATAAAAAGCCCAAATAATCCATGAGTTTTTTGACCAACTCATAATGGTTAACTAAACTAATCGCCTTAGTATCAATGGAATTGCAAATCAACAAAAATATAATGACATCTTCTCCTAACCAAATTTTATTTGTCTCAAAGTTTGATGATGGTTTATCAATAAGATAATCATCCTTATCAACACTATAGAGATACACTAAAATTTTTTTACTTTAATCCAAATAATTTCTACCTTTATGTTTGTATTTTGGGATCTTTGTTGTCAAAGGAACATCTGAAATCACAACCTTCACATCTATGCTCTTAGCCATTTTATCATTAGCCATATCATTAACCATTATAATCAAAGTAAAACACAAATAAGAGTGGCTCAATAAGGCTACAAAACTGATGAAATAAACAAAAGAAATAAAGGAAAGTGATAAGATATTGTTCTTACGAGGAAAACTCTCATTAGCCATAAGATATTGTTCTCATAAGTTATTGTTCACATCTATGCTCTTAGCCATTTTATCATTAGCCGTATCATTGACCATTATAATCAAAGTAAAACACAAAAAAGAGTGGCTCAATAAGACTACAAACTGATGAAATAAACAAAAGAAATTAAAGGAAAGTGATAATATATTTTTCTCATGAGGAAAACTCTCATTTTCTTAGGAAAATTTTCTGTCTCTCATGAGAAATTACTCTCATTGGGAGAATTTTCTTGCTTAAAAGACTTTCCACTCTCTAAGAAAATATCTCTAAATTAGCTCAAATACAATATAGAAAAAAAAACTCTTTTATTTTATATTCAATCATATACATATATATATAAATCAATCTCTCTATAATCAGTAATATGATTAGCCCAATAATCTATCCTCTATTTAAGCAATATTGACTAACTATATTTACAACAAATAGAAAAGGGAATTTTGAAACACCCGATAGAAAAATCATCTCGCAACAGCAATCAAAGGCTAAGCATAGGCCCCCACTCCACTAATGTTAATGCTGTTTGGTGCTGAGTTACTTTCAATCTTTTAGGACGTGGAGGTCCCTCATCCATTTCCCTCGCGTCGCGGTTTCAGCCGAGTTCATCTGCATCAAGTTGAGACATCAATGGAGGCTCGTCTTCTTGGCATCTCTTATTTTCAAGAGCTGCTTTTGCATGTCCTCCTAATGGCAGCAGTTGCAATGTGTTAACCTTGTCCTTGAGCATACAATGGAATGACCCCGCACATTTTTATTTTGCAAGAGCACTGACTTTTCCAACCGTTCCAACAGCGGAAATTAAGCAAGAAAACATCGTGGCAGGATTGAGATTTACGGGCATTCCTAAGTATCACATCACACAATTGGTGCTGTCTCAGTCCCATGAGTTCTAAGATCATAATCTGGATATGACAACTCAAAACGCGATAAATACTTGTCTCCAATATAGCATTTATATTCAAATTAATGATAATTGCATCCTGCAATGCCACTTGGTTTGTAAATGAAGCCTAGAGCAAACCCCAAGAAGCCATCGTTAAGCCACTTCAACGAAAACTCGAAGTTGATTGAGTCTCCAACACTTTGATGATTGATGCCCCCGGGAATCTTACTTCCCATATATATTATTGAAACCTGGGAAGTTGCTCCGAATGCCTGTAGAGAAAAATATATTAATTTCTAGTATCAATAAAATAATAGAAAAAAACTGCAAAATAAAAAAAAAAACAGAAGTTGGTAGAACTGAGAAGGAGAGACCCTGTACCGATGTCCATTTGTTATGAAATTGGTACGAAGATGACACACCATGTCTCCGCATTCCTTCTCATCCAATTTCAAGCAATCTTCGAAGTTGAATACGCGTTGTCGACTACAGTTCATCGACCCAAAGACTAGACGTGCAAAGGCAGCAGATACTGTTTCCAGAGATGTGCAACCGGAAGCTGTTAACCGAAGTAGATTTTGTGGAAGTTCTGGTACGGACTGAAGGCTTTTGCAGCCAGCTATATTGAGAGTCTCCAACCAAGAAAGTTGTTTGATGCTCGCAGGGATGGTCTTAAAACTATTTCCTCTTAATCGTAGATTTTTCAAGGAGTATAAACGTCCCAGGTCAGTCGGTAATTTCAGGAGACTGCAATCTGATAGATTCAAATGTTGCAGACGACCTAAGAAGGAGTTTTTCTCCTGCTGCGCCTCCTCAATGGCTTGGGGGAATTCTGTTAGATTTGAGCAGCCATCCAGACGAAGTATTTCAAGAAAATGCAGCTTCCAGATGGCGCTTGGCACTTCCTGTTATTGCAGTCTTAACCCGACAAATCAAGTGTCTCAAGAGATTTCAAATCAACATTACTTGGGAGACTCTCCCGCTGAGAATAATCACGAATGGTCAGCCAAACGAGATTATCGAGATATTCCACTGATGCCGAGGGCAACTCTCTGATCGCAGTGACATTTAACATCGAAATTGCCTTTCTCCGTGGGACCTTCGGGAAAGTTTCGAGATTTGAACAGCCATTTAGATGAAGCCATGTGAGAGATTTTATTTTTTTCTTTTTAAGAAAACAACAAAAAAAATTTGAAAATAATTTTTCCTTTTATTCCCTTTTACTTTCCTTAATTAGGAGAAATTGTTCTATACTAATATACATATAGACTTTCTTTTATTTTTTACAATACTAATATACATATAGATAAATATAAGTTTATGAGTGCACGTAGGAGCTTATTGAATATATCTACATTATGATATTCAACAAAAATGTATTGTAACCATTTATATATAGTAAAGTCATATGAATATTATCAATTTAACACATCCCATCTGTGAATCTAAATATTGCATTATTATAAATGTACATTTTTAATATCTTAATGCATGATTGAAGTTAACCATGAAAAATATAAATATATATTTAGTTATAACATGCTAAATTGATAACGTCTATAGTGAAGTTCATTATAAATCATAAAAAAATTTCTATAACCTAGTACTAATACATTGTCATGTTTTTACTAAAAAAGAAGATATATTATATAAAATAAAAATAAAATTATCATATAAGAATTGTATCATGCGTTAAATAATAATAAAAAAAGAGTGTTCTTGAGGGGGAGTTGAGAAGGAAAAGTAAGAGGAAAGAATTTCGTTGGTGTCCAAAATCAAGAAGACAATGGATTTAGGAATGAGATAAAAGTATTAAACTCTTTCACTTGATAGTCACGCAAATGAGGTAATGTAATTACATTGCTTGTATTAAGTTTAATAAAGGATGCTTCTTTAAATCCCATGAGATTTAGGTATAAAGAGAAAGATACTTCAAAATTCTCTATAATGAAGGTGAAAAATTCAAGCCAAAGGGTGAAGTGGGCTACTTTAGGAGAAGACTCAATGTTGTTTAGAGTTTGGGAAATGAAACTAAGACAATGGATTAGATTTTTTGGAAAAGTTGAACTCACTAATTCAATATGAAATATTTATTCAATATAAAAATTAATTTATTTTATAAAAGAATAAAAATTAATTGAGCATATTTGAGTTTATTGTTTTTAAGTTCATTCAAAATTTCTCTTTCCTTTTGGTAGGAATGGTATATGGGGATTTAAGTACCTTTATGCCCTTGGGATTTTAAGTTATTTGCATTACTTCTACAAAGTAGTTTATTTCCTGTGGCTTTAATAACTCAAAACTAGAGAATGACAATTAAGACTTGAGTGGAAGACATTGACTAGAATTGCAAATATGGGTATTATGCTAAGGGTATTAATGTCAACGACGACTTAACTTTGAACCCCATTCTAGCTTTGTTAAATCAATTTTCTTCTATTAAATTCTTAGGAACAAGCATCAAATTTCACTGGCTTTATAATTCAAAAAAATTAATAAAGGCAAATTAGTCATAACTAATTGTAATTTAGTGGATCTTCCAAAAAGGTTCAAAATCTTAAATATGGCTAAAGCCTAAAGGAGCTAGGTAGCTTCTAGCTTTTATGCTTTCAGTTATTGTTTTCCTTTAAGCCAACTTGTCTCAATACTTTGCTTCTTCATTATTGAAATCCTATAAAGCATGTATATGTTTGAAATGACATGTGCTAGTGTTAGATATATGCATTAAATATGATATTTGTTTAACTATTTTTCAAAGAGTGTTGGATAGTTTAAGAGGTGTTTGAAAAAAATAAAAAAATGTTGACAAACATATTAGATAATTCTAATTTGTGTGGTAAATATTTTTAATACATGTGTCAGATACTTTTAATATATTTGTTAGATATTAAAGTTTTAGATATATATTATACACACTGTATAATTGATTTCAAAATTTTTAAAATTGCCACGCATAACAATTTTTTCTAATAAATTTATTAACAAATAGTGTAATGATAAAAACAAATAAATATTTTGTATTCTATCAATTATATTTAATTACTTTAAGATATAATTTTTTAAATATTATATTACACGTATATGTAATATATTTTTAAAAACTTTTAACAAATATTAATTATAATGTAAAATGACTTGATATTTATTATATATTATAAATTGAAAAATACTAATATTATTAAAAATATTTAAATTACATATATATAAAATGTATTTTATATCCATATTCACACTATACCTATGTCTTAATTTTTTAAGTGTTTACATATTCTGATATTCATGTCATATTTATGTCCATGCATCATTGTTAAAATATTATCTCTTTCAAGTTTTTGTTACCATATTTATTTGTTTCTTTATATGCCAACATTTGTTAGGAAACTGAGGTTGCAAATGAAAATGAAGAAATGATGAAGGTTTTTTTTTAAGAAGAAAAATTAAGGGGGTAATTAATATTTAATACCCTTCTTTCCTTCTTTCTTCCTTTTTTTTGTTTTTAACTCCTCAATCTCCTTTAACAACTTAATGTTTAAACTCTAAATCATACAAAATTAAAGGTTATGGAGTATGAGATGAAAAGTTTAAAATCATTGCATTCAAAGTAAACAAAACTAAAAATTAGATATATAAAACAACCTTTAACCCCAAAACTAACAAGGTTAATATTTACCAACTACTTAGAGTAATTTGTAACCCTACAATCCAAGGTGTTGCTTTTGATATTTGTTGGCCTTAGTGTGATGCCCTTCATCAACCAACAACTATATATTTACATTGATATTCCTTACTAGCAATGACAATTCTTGAAATTACAAATTGTTTCAAACATGGTAGAAAGCATCTTCCATTTTAATGATTTCTTGGTATTAGGAAAGCATATTCCCAATTGTGCCTTGATAAAATCTCGATAGACCAACAAAATACTTGATGATACTTAGAAATCTATAGCTATGTAGGTTTGTGCAATTACTAGTGGATCCAAAATCCTATGTCAATAGGAGTAAAGGGAACCCTAAAAAAGGTTTTTCTTTTGGTATGCTTCTTTATTTTCATAGACATAAGATTGTTAGGTAGAAGGTGACTAGAAGTTATGGTTTTCCTTTATGAAACAATTATCTATAAATTGATAAATAAAATTTGATGATATAACTATAATTAGTTAATTTTCTAAATGCCACTTAAAGTAATTTGGTAATTGTAAACCATAAGAGGGAACATTATGCCTCACTAAGCCAATGATTAGTCATGTCTTATAAGTTATAGAGATAAAAAAAAATATAAATAAAAAAAAAGGCAAGGGTTTTAAAGAAGAGACATGAATTTCATATCAACAATTAAATTTATGGCAATTCACGTGTAAACAATTTAAAATAAAAAAAAAGATTTTGTCTAATTTATATGGATTGCATTAATTTGAGGCTCAATAAGACTATATTTATGTAGGATGATGTTAATGCCTAAAAAGTTCAAAAAACATAAATATGAAGATTTGTGTTCATCTTATCTCAGGATAATGGTTATTGTTCTCTTTCAAGGAATAGAATAGATTAGAACTATCTTGTTTTCTCCCTTATTTACACTATATAATTTATTTCCTAGTTTAAAATTTTAAATGTTTATTCTTTTGTATTAGCATTAGTTGTTTGAATATTGGTGTATCTTCTTGCAAATTTGTAACAAATTTCTTTGTGAGTAATAGTTATAACAATTTCTTGTGAGTTCACATTTAAAGGTTAAATTTGCATAAAATATGTGCTTATAAGATCAATACTCTACTTAAATCTTTTACTAAAATAAATGTACTTTAAAGGATATTCTTCCTTTACATATCTGAGCATCAAATTATTTACAATTGACTTTTAATTTTTCATTATTGACTATTCTTAACATTTGACAAGTTTTTCTTTCATAATATTTAGTTTGTATAATTTCTTCTTATAGACAATTATCATTTACACTTGAATCAATTAAAACAACTAAAGTTATATGGTACTTATTGTTTATTACTAAATCTATTTTTGAATATTATTTTTTGAATTATATCTTACTTATAATATTTAAAAATTATATTTGAAAAATTCAACATCAAGATTCTTATTAGTTAATACATTTTTATATTCATTACTATCTATTTTTTATTTAATTAAATTTATATCATTTTTTGGTAGTTTTATCTTAAATTTTTTATTCCTGATTTCCTACTATAAATTTTTAAGGATAACTTTGTTAATATTAGAAAACAATTGAGCATAAATATTTTTTAAAAAGTATGATTCATTTAACTTCTAGAACTAATTCTTCTAATATTAATTCTTTTAATTTTATTAAATGTTTTTTTGTTTTAATTTTTGGATGATCAATTATATCTATTAACAATTCTTTATTTTTTATAATAACAATAAAACATATATGTGCAATATATAGTTTTATACCATCTTTGCTTTCATTACTATTTAAGTAAGAAATTGATTGCTTTTGAATTCCTAATATTTCATCTTTAGATTCATTTATTAATTTACTATTTGAGTTTGATATTTCTTCAATTAGATTGAAAATTTTACTCTTAATTTTTTTCTTCTACTTCTAAGGTTTTTACCTTTTGTTTTAATTTACAATGACTTTTACGATATCTTAACTATTTGTACTTATAGCAAACAATTTTCTTTTTCAATTTGAGTTGCACTTTTTGTTTTTGTCTAAACTTATCAAGTTTATTAGATTTATAAAAGGATTTATTAGGTATGTTGTTGCACTTTTTCATTTGAAATTTTTTAAAATTTTTATTTTTCTTCATTTTTATCTTCGAAGATACTAGTATTATTTTATAATCATATTAAGAACAAAATAATTCTAACCCTTTTCTACTTATATGTAATTCTTTTTTTTTACTTTTTAATCAATACATAATTACAAACCTTCATTATTTATATATATAATAATTTCTTCATATATTAATAAATTATAAAGTATATTCCCATCATAAAAATTTCTAATTCTTATTCTAACCTTCTTAGTAAATAATTTTAGTAATCCAACAATGAATCATTTTTTATTTTTCAAAATGAGTAATTATAATATGTCTTAACAAAAATATAGGTTAAAAACAAATCTTTATATTATTTAAAGTATTGCATAAACATGTAACTTAAATTCAAAAATATTTCAAAAGATTTTTGTTGGAATCAATTTAAATCTCTAATAAAGTGTTTAAAGATGACATAAAGTAAAGTATCATTAGCATTTCTTTTAATTTTGTTTTTACTTCCATATTAGATATTCCTTCTATAGGTATACAACTAGCAACTTGTTTAGATGCATTTTACACTTTTTTTTCTTTCATTATCTACTAAATAGTTATCTTACCATCCTTTTAATATACCAATAAATTCAACTAATAAATTATTAGCTATGATTTTATCTAAGTTTTCCCTAATTTGATATACAATGGCTACCATTGTCATTTATTGTAAAACATTATTAATAATTTGTTCACTTAATCCATTTACGTTTCATTCATATACATTACTTCCATCAAAACTCATAAATATTAGATAAGATCATTCTTCACTAACCATGTCGAGAAATGATGGTTTATTATAAAAGTGTTTTAATTTTTTGTTTATGAAATTGCCTTTTATTATTATGTCTTTTATTTATAATTAAGTCTTCTTCAAATTGTTGAAATTTTTCTTTTTCATAATCCATTTCATTGTCCTTTGTTAAAACATGTAATTTTGTTTTTTAAATTTCATCTTCACTTTTAATTTTTAAGGCTTTTATTTTTTTTTAATATTTTCTAAAAGATCCCCAAACTTTGTACCTAATTTTATTTGATTTTCTATTAGTATCTTTGATGGTGTAAATTAGGGTTTAGATATAACTACTAATTTTTTAGAAGATTATGGAGCATTATTTTCTAATACTTGAATTTGTTAAGTAATAATATTTAATGTTATATTTGTATAATTGTTTTAATTTTATTTGTTTGTAATATCATTTTTGGCTAATAATTGTTATTTTAAAAGGAGGGGTTGTCACAACTTATTAATATACTTAAATTTATATTCTTCCCTAAGATACACACACACACACACACACACACACACACACACACACACACACACAATCAGGTTGTGCAACACAATAATGCTTTAAAAATATGAAAGTTTTATTGATATAAAATTGTAGTACAAAGAAGGAGAGTTATAAGTAGAAGGGATAGGGGGGAAGATTTACAAGAGAGGGATAGAGAAAGGGAATTCTAAAATAAGAGTCCAAATGATTTTGCCTCAAATTGGCTTTAAGGTCTCCTTTTATAGGAGCAAGTAAATGGAATCCCCTCTTGTAAAGGGAGAATCTCTTTTTGTAAAGTTGGCATCTTCTTTTAGAAAAAGCCACCTTCTTTTTTGTAAAGGGAGAATCTCCTTTTATAAAGCAACTTTTACTTTTGCAAAGATCCTTTATTTTTTTGTAGAGTCAGCAGTCACAAGCACTCTGTCTCTCTTTTTCACTGAAAGTTATTTTTTCATTTTGCAGAGTTAGCAATCATGAGCTTTGTTTATTAGTTTTACTTTGATTGTTCTTGGCTTGTTTTGTTTTGGTAGTATGTCTAAGAAGTCTTCTTTAATGCTTTGTAGGCTTTGTAAGGAAAAGGATCCATTATTCTTTGAATGGGACCAAGTCATATTCTGAAGAATTCATGGATTGTAATAATTTTTGTATTCTTTCAAAATATTCTTCTTTGATTGAGTTGTTGCTAAGAGGGCTAAAGTATGAGATTTTTGGGGCAATAATGTAGTATTTGAAGCCTTGGCTTGTAATAATTAGACCAATATGGGGTTGGTTTATATTATTCAACCACGTTTTCATACTGAGTTTTAACAATTTTTTAAGAATTTTGAATGAGTTCTATCATTTTATTTTAAATTGTCTGATAAGGACAAGAGTTTCNTTTATGAAACAATTATCTATAAATTGATAAATAAAAATTTGATGAATAACTATAATTAGTTAATTTTCTAATGCCACTTAAAGTAATTTGGTAATTGTAAACCATAAGAGGGAAACATTATGCCTCACTAAGCCAATGATTAGTCATGTCTTATAAGTTATAGAGATAAAAAAAAATATAAAATAAAAAAAAGGCAAGGGTTTTAAAGAAGAGACATGAATTTCATATCAACAATTAAATTTATGGCATTCACGTGTAAACATTTAAAATAAAAAAAAAGATTTTGTCTAATTTATATGGATTGCATTAATTTGAGGCTCAATAAGACTATATTTATGTAGGATGATGTTAATGCCTAAAAAGTTCAAAAAACATAAATATGAAGATTTGTGTTCATCTTATCTCAGGATAATGGTTATTGTTCTCTTCAAGGAATAGAATAGATTAGAACTATCTTGTTTTCTCCCTTATTTACACTATATAATTTATTTCCTAGTTTAAAATTTAAATGTTTATTCTTTTGTATTAGCATTAGTTGTTTTGAATATTGGTGTAATCTTCTTGCAAATTTGTAACAAATTTCTTTGTGAGTAATAGTTATAACAATTTCTTGTGAGTTCACATTTAAAGGTTAAATTTGCATAAAATATGTGCTTATAAGATCAATACTCTACTTAAATCTTTTACTAAAATAAATGTACTTTAAAGGATATTCTTCCTTTAATATCTGAGCATCAATTATTTACAATTGACTTTTAATTTTCATTATTGACTATTCTTAACATTTGACAAGTTTTTCTTTCATAATATTTAGTTTGTATAATTTCTTCTTATAGACAATTATCATTTACACTTGATCAATTAAAACAACTAAAGTTATATGGTACTTATTGTTTATTACTAAATCTATTTTTGAATATTATTTTTGAATTATATCTTACTTATAATATTTAAAAATTATATTTGAAAAATTCAACATCAAGATTCTTATTAGTTAATACATTTTTATATTCATTACTATCTATTTTTTATTTAATTAAATTTATATCATTTTTTGGTAGTTTTATCTTAAATTTTTTATTCCTGATTTCCTACTATAAATTTTTAAGGATAACTTTGTTAATATTAGAAAAACATTGAGCATAAATATTTTTAAAAGTATGATTCATTTAACTTCTAGAACTAATTCTTCTAATATTAATTCTTTTAATTTTATTAAATGTTTTTTTGTTTTAATTTTTGGATGATCAATTATATCTATTAACAATTCTTTATTTTTTATAATAACAATAAAACATATATGTGCAATATATAGTTTTATACATCTTTGCTTTCATTACTATTTAAGTAAGAAATTGATTGCTTTTGATTCCTAATATTTCATCTTTAGATTCATTTATTAATTTACTATTTGAGTTTGATATTTCTTCAATTAGATTGAAAATTTTACTCTTAATTTTTTCTTCTACTTCTAAGGTTTTTACCTTTGTTTTAATTACAATGACTTTTACGATATCTTAACTATTTGTACTTATAGCAAACAATTTCTTTTTCAATTTGAGTTGCACTTTTTGTTTTTGTCTAAACTTATCAAGTTTATTAGATTTATAAAAGGATTTATTAGGTATGTTGTTGCACTTTTTCATTTGAAATTTTTTAAAATTTTTATTTTTCTTCATTTTTATCTTCGAAGATACTAGTATTATTTTATAATCATATTAAGAACAAAATAATTCTAACCCTTTTCTACTTATATGTAATTCTTTTTTTTTACTTTTTAATCAATACATAATTACAAACCTTCATTATTTATATATATAATAATTTCTTCATATATTAATAAATTATAAAGTATATTCCCATCATAAAAATTTCTAATTCTTATTCTAACCTTCTTAGTAAATAATTTTAGTAATCCAACAATGAATCATTTTTTATTTTTCAAAATGAGTAATTATAATATGTCTTAACAAAAATATAGGTTAAAAACAAATCTTTATATTATTTAAAGTATTGCATAAACATGTAACTTAAATTCAAAAATATTTCAAAAGATTTTTGTTGGAATCAATTTAAATCTCTAATAAAGTGTTTAAAGATGACATAAAGTAAAGTATCATTAGCATTTCTTTTAATTTTGTTTTTACTTCCATATTAGATATTCCTTCTATAGGTATACAACTAGCAACTTGTTTAGATGCATTTTACACTTTTTTTTCTTTCATTATCTACTAAATAGTTATCTTACCATCCTTTTAATATACCAATAAATTCAACTAATAAATTATTAGCTATGATTTTATCTAAGTTTTCCCTAATTTGATATACAATGGCTACCATTGTCATTTATTGTAAAACATTATTAATAATTTGTTCACTTAATCCATTTACGTTTCATTCATATACATTACTTCCATCAAAACTCATAAATATTAGATAAGATCATTCTTCACTAACCATGTCGAGAAATGATGGTTTATTATAAAAGTGTTTTAATTTTTTGTTTATGAAATTGCCTTTTATTATTATGTCTTTTATTTATAATTAAGTCTTCTTCAAATTGTTGAAATTTTTCTTTTTCATAATCCATTTCATTGTCCTTTGTTAAAACATGTAATTTTGTTTTTTAAATTTCATCTTCACTTTTAATTTTTAAGGCTTTTATTTTTTTTTAATATTTTCTAAAAGATCCCCAAACTTTGTACCTAATTTTATTTGATTTCTATTAGTATCTTTGATGGTGTAAATTAGGGTTTAGATATAACTACTAATTTTTTAGAAGATTATGGAGCATTATTTTCTAATACTTGAATTTGTTAAGTAATAATATTTAATGTTATATTTGTATAATTGTTTTAATTTTATTTGTTTGTAATATCATTTTTGGCTAATAATTGTTATTTTAAAAGGAGGGGTTGTCACAACTTATTAATATACTTAAATTTATATTCTTCCCTAAGATACACACACACACACACACACACACACACACACACACACACACACAATCAGGTTGTGCAACACAATAATGCTTTAAAAATATGAAAGTTTTATTGATATAAATTGTAGTACAAAGAAGGAGAGTTATAAGTAGAAGGGATAGGGGGGAAGATTTACAAGAGAGGGATAGAGAAAGGGAATTCTAAAATAAGAGTCCAAATGATTTTGCCTCAAATTGGCTTTAAGGTCTCCTTTTATAGGAGCAAGTAAATGGAATCCCCTCTTGTAAAGGGAGAATCTCTTTTTGTAAAGTTGGCATCTTCTTTTAGAAAAAGCCACCTTCTTTTTTGTAAAGGGAGAATCTCCTTTTATAAAGCAACTTTTACTTTTGCAAAGATCCTTTATTTTTTTGTAGAGTCAGCAGTCACAAGCACTCTGTCTCTCTTTTTCACTGAAAGTTATTTTTTCATTTTGCAGAGTTAGCAATCATGAGCTTTGTTTATTAGTTTTACTTTTGATTGTTCTTGGCTTGTTTTGTTTTTGGTAGTATGTCTAAGAAGTCTTCTTTAATGCTTTGTAGGCTTTGTAAGGAAAAGGATCCATTATTCTTTGAATGGACCAAGTCATATTCTGAAGAATTCATGGATTGTAATAATTTTTGTATTCTTTCAAAATATTCTTCTTTGATTGAGTTGTTGCTAAGAGGGCTAAAGTATGAGATTTTTGGGGCAATAATGTAGTATTTGAAGCCTTGGCTTGTAATAATTAGACCAATATGGGTTGGTTTATATTATTCAACCACGTTTTCATACTGAGTTTTAACAATTTTTTAAGAATTTTGAATGAGTTCTATCATTTTATTTTAAATTGTCTGATAAGGACAAGAGTTTCATCCTGGGTTTGGTAATCAAGATACCAAGTTAAAAGGCATGAGAGGAAGAATTTTGTAGAGAAAAGGAATAATGGTGAAAATTTTTTCTCAATAGCAGATGATTCATATTTGGTTTTAAACAAGTCATAACTTTCCCGAACTTCTAAAATGAGGATATCTAGAGTAGAACCAAAATAGTTCCATCATCATTTGAACCAATTGAGAATTTTTGTAGTGTTTATTTTGGTATCAAAATAGAATAACTATGAATGGCTACCCTTTTGGTTTTAGATAAGAAAAGTATTATACTAGGCTTGTTGGTAATCCCAATATAAAAAGGTTTGGCAATAACTTGTTCTGATTTTGAAGGAAACAGGGAAGGTTCGGTGTTTTGACAATTCTATTCCCTATTGATAAGGAGGGATATTTTGCAAAATGTGGCATGTTGAGTAAGTAAGGTCATTATGGGTTTTATCTAGATGAAAGTGTTTAAATCTAGTTGACTATGTTACTTCAAGTATGGCTATGTAGTAGTTCTATGGTTTGAGAAGGTCTTGAGGTTTGAAATACCATCATAAGGGGAAAATCTTATGGATGGTGATAAAAGGATCTTTTTCATAAAATCTTTGTTCTATAACAAATATATTTTGAAAATAATTTTTTTCATAATATTTTGAAGAAGATTTTGAAATATTTTTTGTAGAAGTAAAACTAGAGATATAAGGTAATACTTTACTTGTATCTTCTCTATAGAGGTCTTCTAGCGAAGATAATATTTGAAGAACTTATAGGGTTTTATGGATGTTTTTCTTCTATTTTTGAATTTGTAATTCTTTCTCGGGGGTTTTTAAGGTTTAAGTTTTTAAGGTTTTAGCTAATTTTGATGATTGACCTTGTGAGTTAGCCAATTATTTTATCCAAGTTCTTACTGGTAATGCATATGCATTAGGTTTTTGAGTTGGAGTAAATACTGAGCTCTCATTTAGGTTTTGAATAGGAGCTTTGCCCTTATTCTTTGATTTCCTAAGCATCTTTAGGTCTGTTTTGAAGAAATTCTCAAATTAGAAAATTAGAAATATAGTTTCTATCTCCTCTTATGTACTTAATTTGGAAATCAAATGCAAAAAGAATGGCTTGGTGGCGTGCAAAAATCTACTTTGATGTAATGTTTTGAATATCTTTTTGTAAAACTTCTTTCGCAAACTTATAGTCAATGTATAAAAGAAATTGTCGATTAAATAAATCACTTTGAAATTTTGTAATGCACATGAAAATGGATAAAATTTCTTTTTTGATGGTGGAATAATTGCATTGACAATCATTCCAATGTGCAGATGAAAATTGTATGGTTTGCTCCTTTCCCTCTCTAACTTGTTTAAGATTACCTTTATATCCAAGTTTAGAGGCAACAGTTTTGACTATTTTTAAAAGTAAAGGGTTAGGAAGATGAATGCAAGGGATTTCTTTGACTATGGTTTTAATTTATTAGACAAAAGTCATATGTTTAGGAGCCTAAGGAACAAAAGTTTTCTTGTTTAGGAGCCTAAAGAACATAAGTTTTCTTGAAATAGTCATGAAGGGGTTTTACAATGAGATTTATGTTTGAAATAAAATTCAAAATATAATTAAGACTTCCTAAAAATCTCTGGAGTTAGATTTTTTTAGTGATTATGTTAGGGAATTTATTTATAAGAGAAAGGACTATTTTAATAAGAGTAATGATTCCCTGAGAAATGTAATGTCCAAGGAATCTTACTCTAGTTTGGAATAGAGATATCTTAGATTAAGATGTCACGAGTCCATTTTGTTTAACAACATAGAAAAATGCTTGTAAATGTTTAAAATGTTGTTCAATAGACTTTGAAAAGAATAAAATATCATCAGTATAAACAAGACAAAATTTTGAATATGGTTGAAAAATGTCATTCATAATTCTTTGAAACTCTAAAGGGACATTTTTCAAACCAAATGACATTACATTCCATTCATACTATCTAAATGGAACGATAAAGTTCAACTGATTTGTTGACATAGAAAGTAGCATAAGACAAGGATGATATAGATTTGGAAATAAATTTTGTGGATTCTAAATCCTGAATTTCTTTCCTATAGTAACTTTCTAGTTACATATTTATGTGTTGTTTCCTATTCCATAAAGCATTTGGAAAATCAAAACAAAGTTTATTTTGGAGGGCTTCTCTAAAAATGGAAATTTTTTGTAAAACTATTAGGTCTTATAACTAGTTCTAAATTCTATAAAAAGAAAGATCTTTTTGTATGTAAAGAAGATCTTGTTCTTTTACTTAAATAAGAGTATGGATTTTTTTTTTTTATAAATGGAGTCAGCTTTAATAAGATTCAAATTCCTAGTATTTGGAGCTTTAAGAAAAGGAAAATAAAATTTTTGAGATTTTGTTTTGAAAATTATACCATTGTAATTAACAGTATAAGGAGTGATAAGATTTATGAATGGCATTCCTAAGATCCCTATATGATACGTATTTTCAATTAGAATAAAAGAAGTTTTAATTTGAAAATATTGATTTTGGAAAAAAGCCATGGTTTTGTTTGTAATGGTCATTTTGGAATTGTTTGTAGTTAAAAGTTTTCATTGGTTTTTTCTTGAAAATGGTTTGGAACAATTTCTTATTTTATGCAGTTCAAATATGCACCAACGTCAAACATGGCTATTGTGTCCAATTTGAAATCATTTGAAAATACCAAAGTGATTTTGATGAAATATTTTCTAGAAGTAACTTGTTCCAAAGCAAAAAGAAAATCATTTGGAACCTTTTCAAGATTTTGAAGATTTTTAGGTTCCTAATTTGGTTCAAGATCACTTTTTGGGTTTTTTTTTTCTAGATATTTTGAAAAAAGAAGTTAAAGGGTTTGGTTGTGTTTGAGATCTTTACGTTTTGTTTTGATGGCCTTGATTTTTGTTTAGATTTATTGTATAGTAAGGGTTGATTTTCTAGAATTTTTCTTGGTTAAAATAGTAGTCAAATCATAAGAAGGTCTAGAAGTTGATGGAGTGGTATTAGAGGGTTTTGTCTCTTGTTATTGGAAAGTTTTCAAAAGGTTTTCTAGGTTGAAGTTCCCAACTTCACCCTAGGATCTACTAGTTTGTGATACTGAGAGGGGGGGTGAATCAGTATCACCACAATTCACAATTCGCAGGAAAGTGAACAACTTCAATCTCTTCTTAAAAGCGAACTCTTTCTCAGATTCGACTAAGGTAGATCTATTGCTACCTACTAATCACAATAGTCCCCAAAGTCACCTTTCAGACACCTTGCCTAATAGACAATTCGGATGTTCTTGTTTAGGTCTTCGTTAGGTTATGGGTTGGCTGATACTTTAGCTGCGTTCACAACTCAATTCAAAACACAGAACGTAAAGCAAATTAAGGACACACGAGATTTACGTGGTTCCGTCAACGTGACGTACATCCACGGTGGTAGGGACTCTCCCTTACCGAGACTATCCACTATACTTGAGAATTCCAGTTACAATGGATGTCTTAATCTTCTGCTCCTTTCACTATTGCAATTACTAAGCAAGTACAATACAAAGAGTGTCACTTACTGTGTCTACCCTTCGTCTAGCTTGTCTTGCCTCTGTTGAATTGAAAGGCTGCTCCACTGCCGCTTAGAAGTTCACCGCAACGCTCTCTAACCTCTCTTGAAGAAATCTAGAAATACGTTGAGTTCTTTCCGATGCTTCGCCAAATTCCTTCTCTAGGTTGTCTCACACAGCTCCTGCTTTCACCGTCTCAAGGTTTCACAGCTTGCACTCAAGCTTCTGGTCTGCCGTTTCACGTCTCACGGCCTGCCCCACGCTTCTGATCAGTCACGCCATTGCACGTTCTGGTCTCACGCTCCTGGTCTGCTGTTTCACGTCTCTTGGCCTGCCTTACACTACTGGTTTTTCTGGTTCACGTCTCTTGCCCTGCCTCACGCTTCTAGTCTGCTGTCTTCTCTTCCGGGTGGTCTCACGGATACCAGGTCTGCTGTCTTCTCTTCCGGGTGGTCTGTTTCTTATTTCTCCTCTTGCTGGTTGTGCGTTTCTGGTTTGGTTGCAGGATGTGTTTCTGGTTTGCTTGTAGGAGGCGTTTCTGCTTTGCCTGCAGGATGTGTTTCTGGTTTGCTTGCAGGACGTGTTTCTGGTTTGCTTGCAGGACGTGTTTCTGGTTTGCTTGCAGGAGGTTGCACGTTCTGGTTTGCTCTCCCGGTGGTGACGTTTCTGGTTTGCTCTCCTGGTGGTGTTGTTTCTGATCTCTTGCTGTTCTGCTCTCTCTTCCTTTTGGCCGGTTGCTGTAGGGTTGCTGTTTATTCAATTGTGTTGGCCCTTTGCCCTAGTTTTGTCTTCCAAGGCCTTTATATACTCTCTTCCATAAAACCCTAATAGGGCTTACATGGCGGATTTACGTTCTTGCCCTTACGCGGCAGATTTACTTTCTTGCCCTTCCATGTGACTTTACTGCCCTTCCATATGACTTTACTCTCTTGCACACTTAACCCTAGTTGACAACAATTACAACCCATACAAGGCTGTGGGAACAACAATCTCCCCCTTTGTAATTGTTGGCAACATTCATAACAAAAGCCATTATGCAGCAGTCTTTCATAATCTTCTTGGAGTAACAATCCAGAAGCAGATGGATTACAACTCCCCCTAAATATGCACTCCCCCTTCCTTAACAACTCCCCCTGCACTGTTGCTTCTCTCCCCCTTTGCCAACCAATTACAAATTTGAAAAACTTGCAAAGTAGAGATGGAGGATTCACCTGAACTTCAAGCTTGAGGAGGCATTTGCACAGACAGACTCATTCTGTGCTTTTCAAACAGCTCTGTGGACAAAGGTTTAGTTAGAATATCTGAGATTTGATCTTTAGTACCGACATACTCCAACTGAATTGTGCCCTCTTCCACTTGATCCTTGATAAAGTGATACCGGATGTCAATATGCTTGCTCCTTGAATGTTGAACTGGATTCTTGCTAAGATCAATTGCACTTTGATTATCACAAAGTACACTCACTGGTAACTTCACTTCAACACCCAAATCGGCCAATTGTCTTTGCATCCATATCACCTGAGTACATGCTGCACAAGCAGCCATATACTCAGCCTCCACTGTGCTCAAAGCAACATTGTTTTGCTTTCTACTTAGCCATGCAACACACTTTGAACCCAAGTAGAAGCTGCAGCCACTGGTTGATTTTCTATCATCTGTGCTTCCTGCCCAGTCTGCATCAGTGTATGCTCGTAGTTTTACAGAATCCATGGCAGGATACCACAAGCCCATTTCCAGTGTCCCCTTGAGGTATCTTAGGATTCTTTTCACTGCCAACACATGAGATTCCTTAGGATCAGCTTGGAATCTGCTGGCGATGCACACAGCTTGCATGAGATCAGGCCTTGATGCTGTAAGGTACAGAAGGCTCCCTATCATCTTCCTGTATTCTGTAGGGCTTGTACTCCTTCCTTCCTGATCTTTTGTTAACTTGCAGCCCACTGTCATAGGGGTACTGACAGGTCTGCTATCCTCCATGCCAAACTTTTTCAGCATCTCTTTGGCATATTTTGTCTGAGAAATAAAAATACCTTCTTCACATTGTTTTATTTGTAATCCAAGAAAGTAAGTCATTTCTCCAATCAATGACATCTCAAATTCCTCACTCATCTTCTGTGAAAATTCTTGGCATAGCGCAGAGTGATCCCCTCCAAAGATGATGTCATCTACATATACTATGGTTATCAGTTGGCCTTTCTCTAAGTTGAACACATATAGGTTATTATCAACTGTTCCTCTTTTGAAGTTCAACCTTCTCAAATACGCGTCCAGCCTGCTATACCATGCTCTTGGGGCTTGTTTAAGGCCATACAAGGCTTTCTTCAGCTTGCACACATGTGTCTCATCCTCACTGATTTGTACTCCATCAGGTTGTTCAATATACACTTCTTCCTTTAGGAGCCCATTCAAAAAGGCTGATTTCACATCCATCTGGTAAACTTTATACCTCTTATGTGCTGCCAAAGCTAAGAACATTCTGATAGTTTCCAACCTTGCTACTGGTGCAAAAGTTTCATCAACATCTACTCCTTCTATCTGAGTGTAGCCTTTGCAAACCAGCCTAGCCTTGTTCCTCACCACCTTGCCATCCTCATTGTGTTTCTTTTTAAACACCCATTTTGTTCCTATGACATTCTTGTTAGTGGGTCTTGGAACTAGCTCCCATGCTTCATTCTTCTCGATTTGATCTAGCTCCTCATTGATAGCTTTGATCCAGGCTTTGTCTTGTGCAGCCTCTTCAACAGATTTAGGTTCAACTTGTGAGAGTAAAGCAGTAGCTCCCACAATTCTTCTTCTTGTTGTAACTCCTGCTGATGGGTCACCTATTATCTGATTTCCTTGATGAGCACTGGTCCATGTCTTCTTTGTCTTTCTTTCTTGCACAGTCTTAGTTGCAAGAGAATCTCCTTCTTCATCTTCAGACTCACTCTTCTCTGAGTCTGAACTTACTTCTTTTCCCACTTCTTCATGTTGGTCAGATTCTTCATCTATCTTGAAGTCATCTTCTTCACTATCCTCAGCTTCTCCATTATGCGTTGTTTTCCAGTTTTCATCTATTCTCACATCACTGGAAGTGACCACTTTTCCCAGTTTATGTAGAAAAACTCTATAACCTTTTGTCTTTGCTGAGTATCCCACAAAGATGCCTTCATCTGACCTAGCATGGAATTTTCCCAAGTTTTGCTCCTTGTTCTTCACAAAACATGGGCTGCCAAAGATTCTAAGATACTTGGCTGTTGTCTTCTTCCCACTCCATAGCTCATATGGAGTCTTATCAGTATTGGGCCTTAGTGAAACTCTGTTCAATAGGTGCACGGCTGTAAATGTTGCTTCTGTCCAAAATCTTGTGTGAAGCTTGGATTCCAGCAGTAGAGTTCTTGCCATTTCAACCACAGCTCTATTTTTCCTCTCTACCACCCCGTTCTGTTGAGGAGTTCTTGCTGCTGCCATCTGATGGTGAATTCCATGCTTCTCAAGGTAATCTTCAAAAGCTCCATTTGTGAATTCAGTGCCTTGATCTGACCTCAATACTTTGATCTTCTTTCCACTCTCATTTTCAGCCAATCTTCTGTATCTCTTGAAGCATTTCAAAACTTCTGACTTATGTGTGAGGTGCATGATGCAGGTCCTTCTAGAATAATCATCAACAAACAAGATGAAGTACCTCTCACCATTCAACCCTTTTGTTCTCATCGGCCCACACAAATCAGTATGCACAATGTCAAGCACTGCTTTAGAACTGACCTCTTTGGTCTTATACTGCTTTCTGACCTGTTTTCCTTTAGAGCATGCTGAGCAGACATACTCCCTCTCTCTCTTAAGGTCTGGAATGTCTCTGATTGCATGAGTAGTGGTCAGCTTCCTCATGTTCTTCTGTGTTAAGTGTCCCAGCCTCCGATGCCAGAGTTGATTTTCTTCTTCTTTTGTAAGTAAACAGCTGTTTGTCTTGTCCTCATCAATTACATATAAATTTCCAGCTGTTCTTTTCCCAGCTGCAACAGTATTGCCTTCTTTACTCTTTACTTGGCAACCTGTTTTTGTGAATATCACTTTATGGTCTTCATTGCATAGTTGGCTGACAGATGCTAGATTATATCTGAGTCCTTCAACATGCAGAACATCTTTCAGCTTTCCTTTTCCAATATTTACTGACCCTTGACCACTGATGTTGAGTGAATCATCATTGCCAAACTTGACTCTGCCTTCTCTTGACTTGTTTAGCTTTGACAATTTACTCTTGTCTCCCGTCATGTGTGAAGTGCATCCACTGTCAAGGATCCACTGCTTATCCTTGTAGTCAGCTTTGAGTGCAATTTCAGCTATATTAGCCACCTCCCTTTTAGCTTTATATTCCTTCTTTTGAATTGGCTGGAAGATAGCTTTCTCCTTTTTCTCAGCTTTGACTACACCGCTTGTTTTCACTATGCCATTGAGTGCCTTCTCTTGCTCAGGGAGAAGTGTCATGCATCTCTTGGCATTATGGTCATCCTGCCCACACCTTTCACACTGTTCCAAGTCTCCCAATATAGCAAACTTGTTCTTTGAAACCACTGGTTTGGGCTTCCACCAACAATCCTTGTCAGTGTGTCCTTGCTTTTTACAGTATGTGCAAGAACTCACGACAGGTGTTCTCCTCTGAATTTTGTATTGTCTCCCCCTGTATACAGCATCATATCTTCTCAAGTTGGAGACATATACTGGCCTTCTCCACCAGCAGTTACTTGCCTTATGACCCCAAACTCCACAATAAAGATAGTGACCTTGAAACTGCCTCTTCTTGGGTCTAATCACAGCTTGTTTTCTTTTGTTCATTACTTGCTGTGTAGGCAACGTGGCTGGCTTCTTTGCTTGTGTGGCTTTCATTTCAGCTACCTTTTTCTCCTTCTTCTGTTCAGCCATAGCCCTTTGCTGGCTGATCTTCTTTTCTTCATTTTTGTTTGCCACCCTAGGTTACTTCTTCAAATCCTCTTTATTCTCAGTTATCTTCTCCTGAGTCACAACCTTCTCTTTCAACTTCTGTGGCACATTCTTATTATCTTTAGGCAATGCAGCCTCAGATTGCTGCACTTTCTCTTCATTCTTCTTTTCTCTTGCAGAACTTGTTTCTCCTATCATTTCAAGCTTCTGCACGTTCTCTTCACTCCTTTTGAGTTGTTGCTGAAGTCTCAACAACTCTATCTCCATTTCTTCAATTGTTGAAGTCCTTGAGCCAAGCTCCATAGTAAGGTCTTCACATATTTTGATATGTTCTTCAAATCTTCTCTTCAAGTCAATATGTTCAGCCCTTATTTCATCCTTTTGACTTTCAGCTTCCTCAGACTTTGCTTCAACTTGTTTTATGTGGGCCTCTAACCTTCTTATGGTTCTGCCCCTTCTGATTATCTCCTTTGAAGCTACTTCCAACTCAGCTTCAAAATCTGGTTCTTCTTCATCAACCTCCTCTTCCTCTTCAGAGGTTGAACTACCACCTTGAGTTGATGCCATAAAGGCATGCTCATCTGATGAGTCTACATCTTCCTCCTCATCGGCTTCTTTTGTCTGGCTCACATAACTCTTGAATGAGCCTCTCTTCTTCTTCTGTGGGCTAGCAGTCTTCTTGCTGGACTTCCTTGACTTGAATGATGGTCTTTTCCATTTTGAATTCTGCTCATCATCACCATCCTCATCTTCATCATCAAGTTTCACTTTGCACTGAGAAGCAAAGTGTCCAGTCTGTCCACAACGATAACATCTCAAGGACAACTGTCCTTTTCCCTTCTTAGACCCCCTTTTGAATTTTCTTGTGAAGTATACCAACACTTCACCTTCACTTTCTTCCTCATCATCATCATCATCCTCGCTGGATGATTCTTCCTCTTCTTTTATCTTCAAGTGTTTCATAGCTTTGAAAGCTGCCTCCTTTGATACCTTTGACGTTGAGGAGCTCTCAGTTGACTTTATTCTCATCTCATATGCAATGAGATTGCATTGGAGATCATGCAGAGACATGGAATTGAGATCTCTACTCTCCTCTATGGCTACCACCTTTGAGGCAAACCTCTCAGGCAGAATTCTCAGAATTTTCTTCACAATAGATGAGTCCTTCTTGTTCTTCCCATGACTTCTAAGATCGTTTACAGCATCAATAACCCTGGTGAAGAACTCTTGGACTGTCTCATTTTTCTGCATTTTGAGAGATTCATATCTCTCCTTGAAAACTTGAAGCTTGGCCTCCTTCATTCTGCCATCACCTTCATAGACTTTCTGCAATCTGTCCCATATCTCCTTGGCAGATTTGCAGTCTATAACTTTAGCATATTCAGCATCTGTCAATGCTGAAATGATGACATTTGAGGCCTTCCCATTTATCTCAAACTGTCTTAATTCCTCTGGGGTTGGATCTTTACCTTCTTCTGGAGGCTCAAAACCCTCCTGTACAGATTTCACCACGTTCATGCCCATGGTTTGCAAATACCACCTGCATTCTCGCTCTCCACATATGGTAGTTGGTTCCGTTGAAGATTGGAACCTTCTTGCTGTAAGTAGTGCTGGTGTTGGTACCGGCGTCCATTTCTCAGTATGCTAAACAAGTTAAAACTTCTGGAGCTCTTCAAACTAGTACACCAAGCTGTTAAACTTTATCCTGGTGAACCTGTGCTCTGATACCAATTGAAGTTCCCAACTTCACCCTAGGATCTACTAGTTTGTGATACTGAGAGGGGGGGTGAATCAGTATCACCACAATTCACAATTCGCAGGAAAGTGAACAACTTCAATCTCTTCTTAAAAGTGAACTCTTTCTCAGATTCGACTAAGGTAGATCTATTGCTACCTACTAATCACAATAGTCCCCAAAGTCACCTTTCAGACACCTTGCCTAATAGACAATTCGGATGTTCTTGTTTAGGTCTTCGTTAGGTTATGGGTTGGCTGATACTTTAGCTGCGTTCACAACTCAATTCAAAACACAGAACGTAAAGCAAATTAAGGACACACGAGATTTACGTGGTTCCGTCAACGTGACGTACATCCACGGTGGTAGGGACTCTCCCTTACCGAGACTATCCACTATACTTGAGAATTCCAGTTACAATGGATGTCTTAATCTTCTGCTCCTTTCACTATTGCAATTACTAAGCAAGTACAATACAAAGAGTGTCACTTACTGTGTCTACCCTTCGTCTAGCTTGTCTTGCCTCTGTTGAATTGAAAGGCTGCTCCACTGCCGCTTAGAAGTTCACCGCAACGCTCTCTAACCTCTCTTGAAGAAATCTAGAAATACGTTGAGTTCTTTCCGATGCTTCGCCAAATTCCTTCTCTAGGTTGTCTCACACAGCTCCTGCTTTCACCGTCTCAAGGTTTCACAGCTTGCACTCAAGCTTCTGGTCTGCCGTTTCACGTCTCACGGCCTGCCCCACGCTTCTGATCAGTCACGCCGTTGCACGTTCTGGTCTCACGCTCCTGGTCTGCTGTTCACGTCTCTTGGCCTGCCTTACACTACTGGTTTTTCTGGTTCACGTCTCTTGCCCTGCCTCACGCTTCTAGTCTGCTGTCTTCTCTTCCGGGTGGTCTCACGGATACCAGGTCTGTTGTCTTCTCTTCCGGGTGGTCTGTTTCTTATTTCTCCTCTTGCTGGTTGTGCGTTTCTGGTTTGGTTGCAGGATGTGTTTCTGGTTTGCTTGCAGGAGGCGTTTCTGCTTTGCCTACAGGATGTGTTTCTGGTTTGCTTGCAGGACGTGTTTCTGGTTTGCTTGCAGGACGTGTTTCTGGTTTGCTTGCAGGAGGTTGCACGTTCTGGTTTGCTCTCCCGGTGGTGACGTTTTTGGTTTGCTCTCCTGGTGGTGTTGTTTCTGATCTCTTGCTGTTCTGCTCTCTCTTCCTTTTGGCCGGTTGCTGTAGGGTTGCTGTTTATTCAATTGTGTTGGCCCTTTGCCCTAGTTTTGTCTTCCAAGGCCTTTATATACTCTCTTCCATAAAACCCTAATAGGGCTTACATGGCGGATTTACGTTCTTGCCCTTACGCGGCAGATTTACTTTCTTGCCCTTCCATGTGACTTTACTGCCCTTCCATATGACTTTACTCTCTTGCACACTTAACCCTAGTTGACAACAATTACAACCCATACAAGGCTGTGGGAACAACATTAGGTATTCTCTTTGGAGGTTGAGATTTGTAATGTATTTAATAAGTTTTACAAGGGTTTTTGGTCTTTTGTACAGGTGCTTACTTATTTGGATTCTGGTTTGGATTATAAAGAAATAGAGGTTTGGAGTTCATTAGTTTAAAGAAGCTCTTCATCTAAGCAATAAGAAAAGTCAAAATCAGAACTTGAAATATTTAAAGAGTATGACTTCCAATTAAAAAAATGGTTTTTAGTTTTAGGTGTAGTTCTTGGATTTTTTTTGTTAAGTTTGCAGTATTTGGAGGTGTGTCCTTTTCTTCTGACACTTGAAACAAGTAAGGCCCTTTGTAAAAAGATTTAAAGGTAGATGACTTTGATCTTAGTTTAGACTCAGATGTTTTCGTTTTCCTAGGTTTGAAGTAATAAGTTTGCTTATCCATTCGCTTTTGGGACCTTTTGCAAGTGTGGTAACATTTGGTATTAGCATACTTCTTCCTATTAGGCTTAAAAAGTTTTTGGAATTCCTAAGTTAAATTGTTTGGCAAATGTTCAACCTTAAAAAATGGCATTGTTTCATTTCCCATTTAAGGTGTTTTCTGAAGTGTGAAATCTTGACAGATCTTGAATCCTTCTTATGGGGTAAAAACTGATCAGTTCTCCATAGGTTAACTAATCATATGAAATTGAATTTTCATAGGTGGTTTTGATGGTTTGTTAACTTTTCTCCAAAAGGGTTAGAAATCTTGCAAGGAACTTTTCTTTCCAAAAGATGGTTAGAGTTTCTCAAGTATAACTCTGATAAGAAAGTATTTTTATAGTTTTGAACTCACTAAGTTTCTTACACTAAGATTGTAAGTAACTCAACATTTTCTTATCTCTAAGATGAGAAGGGTTAATGAAATAAAGGGAAGTTGTAGGATAAGACATGTTACAGTATTTTCGATAGGGTTACCTGAGCTATCTAAGATGGGTACATTTCTTCTGTTATTTTGATGTCTTTTTAGGATTTGATTTCTTGTTGATCTATTGTTTAAAGATGGTAATCCTACCATCTTGAGTTGTGTTGAAAATTGTACTATTAGAAGTTTAACAACAATTTTGTTTGGAGTGTTGTTACGGGTTTTATAGATATTTGCTGTCATAA